>CM060103.1:9493105-9613105 GCA_030522485.1 Stenchaetothrips biformis | reverse complement strand
TCTCTTCCTAATTTTTCGGGTTGGGTCACAGCTTTTCTTTTCCTTTGCCCATGGCTCACGCACGTATCTACTCCTTTTTTTGTTTCACAATTTTTTTTTTTTAAAACAATTTTTTTCTGACCATTGCACGTACTACGTCTGTTGCCTTCGTGCTTCTGCTACCTTTCTGTTTTTCTACCCTGCCGCCGCGTCCCGTCAAGACGTGGCGGGGCGAGGCGCGGCGGGGCGGGGCGTGGCGGGCCGCGGCGGGCGAGGCGAGGCGCGGCGGGGCGCGGCGGGGTGCGGCGGGGCGGGGCGTGGCGCGGTGGTCCGAGGTGTGCGTGCGATATCATGTCGCGGCTGGGGGGCCACGCCCAGCGAGTCGTGCGGACAGCGCCCTGCCGGTGCCTGGCTGCCTGCCTGGCCGCCTTGCCTGCCGGACAGGCAGTGTGGCCAACCACCCCGTGGCGCTTTCCCGCGGCGGGCCCCGTTTTTTTGGACGCGGTTCTGTTGGCACGAGTGCGTCCCGCGACACGCGTGCTGCGTGGTGGTTTCCTAATGCCCTCCTCCTCGTTCGTTCCGCGCGGAAGTTTGCCCCGCCGAACGCCAAAATGCGTGTCCAGCCGGCCGGAGAAACCGCGTCGCGCTCCCTTGCGGGGCACAGTGGGCCAGAGGACGGGCGCAGGCGGCCCAAAACTCTAGACGCGTTTTGAGCTCCACAGTCGCTAAATGGGACTCGAACCGAACGTGTGACCCCACCAATGGATTATTCCTCGTTCGGAGAGCAATCCATTGGTGGTCACACGCTCGGTTCGAGTATGTTTTAGCGACTCTGGAGTTCAAAACGTCTCTATTTAGCTGAGTATGCTACAGTTAAGTTTTCAGTTTCGCTGTTTGGTTTTGCTATTTAAAAAAAAAAAAATAAAAAAATTGTGAGGGGGACAACAATTTTACTGGCTTCGGAGTCGGTAGTTTGGACCCGAGATCGCTATCCTTTCGTGAGATAGGCTGAACCGCTGAAAACGGCCATCACCACAATCTGTAGTTATACTAGAGATACTGGTAAATGAATGGTTCCAAACCGTGCAGTCGAAGAAATCCAATTCTCCGCTTAAGGAAACTGCGCCTCGAACACGCGCTTGGTCTGAGTGACGTCGATGAATGGATGGTCCTGCCTGAGGTCGCTCGGTCTCTCTTAGACGCCCAGCTTGATGGCGGGCTGCTGCACAGTGGGCCAGAAGACAGGTGCAGGCGGCCAAAACTCCAGACGCGCGTTTTGAGCTCCAGAGTCACTTATTGGGACTCGAGCTGAACGTGTGACCCCACGAATGGATTCCTCGCTCGGGGAGCAAGCCATTGACGGGGTCACACACACGGTTCGAGTCATTTTAAGCGACTTTATGGAGCTATAAACGCGTCCGGGATTTCGACCGCCTCCATCGGTCTTCTGGCCCATTGTGTGCTGCCTGGCCGGGTTGGCCGGGTGCTAGTCATTTCTAACGGGGTATCTGCGATGAGCCCTTTGATGGATGTCTTCATGAAAGCCAGTCAAATGTCGAGTTTGGAGCTGGCGCTCTCCGGCGCTCTCTCTTTGCTGCTCGAAACACGCGGGGCACGCCTCTGGTGACTTGAGAACACACACTGTAAAAATTTCTGTACTTTTGTACGGAAAATGTACGGAAGAATATAGTACGGAAGTACGGACGAAAGTACGGAACGTCCGTACCTGTCCCATACAAGCTCATGTAAACGGGTACGGAAAAAAGTACAGAAAGTTCCGTCCTTGGCAAGTGCGGACGGTCCAGGCAAATTGTTGACCAGACATGTTCCGTACTTTTTCCGTACTTTTTTCTACCAGTGCACTCAATGATTATGTAGAATTTTGTACGTGTCACTTGCACGATTTTGTGCATGCGGGGAATTTGCATAATATTGTGCGTATAAATGCACAAATTTATGGAAATTTGGGCACAATTTTATGCAAAACGTTACGCAGGTTTAAAATCATGCATCACCACGTACAAAATTCTACATCAAAATTTGGAGTGAAGCGACGTCTGCGAGACGCTTTGGCCAAAATCACTTGCCTTATCACTGGTAGTTCAGGAACGTGACAGAAAGCAACCCCCAAACCCCCTCCCAAACAAATAAAAAAATAAAATAAAAAGTGACACTCTGTCACATTTCTTTCAATGTGACGTCACTTTCCAAGGTTCCCCGTGTGTACAGTACAGCAGCGGGGTGCGGGGCGCTCCCAAACTGGCCCAAACGGTGTCGGCACAACGGACAACGGTCCCGTGCAGTTTGGCCCAGCGGAAACATCGGAACTATCGGTTGTCGCGAAAGCAATTATTAAACGTTTGAGCGGAACTAACTGATTCCTGGGGCACAACACCGTGCCCCAGCCCCAGCTGGTTTCAGCCGAGGCGTGGGGGACCAGGTTAGGTCGGCTCCTGTTACGAAACCAGCGGGACCTGTTTTGTTCAGACTGTCTGGCAGGGGCGGCAGGACTCGCTGGACAAGGCACTGAGGATCTGCGGGCAACGTTCTGGGGCCGGCTGGCGGCTGGAGCCTGGGGCTTGGATCGGAGCCTTGGCCTTGTAGCCTGAGCCTGCCTGCAGCCTGCCTGGAGCCTGGGGCCTGCCTGGAGCCTGCCTGAAGCCTGCCTGGAGCCTGCCGGGGCCTGGAGCCTGCCTGGGGCCTGGAGCCTGCCTGAAGCCTGCCTGGAGCCTGCCGGGGCCTGGAGCCTGCCTGGGGCCTGGAGCCTGCCTGGGGCCTGCCTGGAGCCTGGGGACTGGAGCCTACCTGAAGCCTGCCTGGAGCCTGCGTGGAGTCTGCCTGGAGCCTGCCTGGAGCCTGCCTGGAGCCTGCCTGGAGCCTGCGTGGAGTCTGCCTGGAGCCTGCCTGGAGTCTGCCTGGAGCCTGCGTGGAGTCTGCCTGGAGCCTGCCGGGGCCTGGAGCCTGCCTGGGGCCTGGAGCCTGCCTGGGGCCTGCCTGGAGCCTGGGGACTGGAGCCTACCTGAAGCCTGCCTGGAGCCTGCGTGGAGTCTGCCTGGAGCCTGCCTGGAGCCTGCCTGGAGCCTGCCTGGAGCCTGCGTGGAGTCTGCCTGGAGCCTGCCTGGAGTCTGCCTGGAGCCTGCGTGGAGTCTGCCTGGAGCCTGCCTGGAGCCTGCGTGGAGTCTGCCTGGAGCCTGCCTGCAGCCTGGGCCTGCAGCCTGCCTCGAGCCTGCCTGGAGCCTGGGGCCTGGAGCCTGGAGCCTCACAGTGGGCCAGAAGACCGGAGGAGGCGGTCAACATCCCGGACACGTTTTGAGCTCCAGAGTCGCAGACTCGAAACCGAACGTGTGACCCTATCAATTGATTCCTTCCCTCTGTTGAGAGCAATCACTTGGTAGGGCTACACGTTCGGTTTGAGTCCGATTTAGCGACTCTGGAGCTCAAAATGCGTTTAGAGTTTTGGCCGCCTGCACCGGTCGTCTGGCCCACTGTGGGCCTGGTGCCTGGAGTCTGGGGCGTCTGGAGTGCGGACGGGAGGCTGCTGACACTTCGGGTGGAACGGGCGACGTGACAGGCTCCGGGTGTTCGACCCTTTTTGTTACAAATTGACCGGTTGGGACCCTCCTGTTTATTCCTTGACACTCACAAAAATTAAACCTGTTAATTAATTAAACATTAGTCGTGAGGTTCGTTTGTATAAAACCCATTTTTTTTTTAATTTGGAGAAAATGGGTCACTGTTAGGACTTCCTGTCATACCTTCCGAAGAACGGGTATGGTATGCCACGATAGCGCCATTGTTCAATGTGCGTTCGCGTTTCCGAGTGTGTACGACGACGACGGCGACCACTTCGTCGATCCAAGTCGACCCCTCTGATATCGGCGACGACCTGGAAGGAAGAACGGTGCCACTCGGTTTTCCGAGGAAGCATAGCAGCTGAGAGCCTCGCTCTGTCCATAAGCGCTGCATCGGTGTAATCTGCCTCGACGATTTTCGATGTCTCATTCCCTCCCCCCCCCCCCTCTCTCTCTCTCTCTCTCTCTCTCTCTCTCTCTCTCTCTCTCTCTCTCTCTCTCTCTCTCTCTCTCTCTCTGCGAGAGATGCGTCCATTCGTCGTGGACGTCACGGCGCGCCGCACGCACAGTGAACCAGAAGACCGGCAGAGGCTGTCAAAATACGGGACACGTTTTGAGCTCCAGAGTCGCTAAATGAGACTCGAACCACCAATGGGTTGCCTTCGAACGAGTAATCCATTGGTGGTGTCACACTTTCGTCCCATTTAGCGACGCTGTCCGGTATTTTGACCGCCTCCAACGGTTTTCTGGCCCACTGTACGCTGGCGAGATGCTGACTGCTGAGTGCGCAGCATTGACACCAATACGGTCCGGCAGCGGGCTGATTCCGAATAACTGCGCGCGCTTTCGTCGTTCCGTCTCTCTCACTCGTGGGGGGTGCCGTAGAGGTGCGAGAGAGACAGAGCGCACTCCCAATTTCCTGCTGAGAAATGCCGTGCTGTTATAATACTAAGCTGATTCTCAGTACTTTACGACACAAATGTATCATAAATACAGAGAAATTTGTTCGTAATACGAAGAAGTTGGTCATAAGTTCCTGAGAATCCTTAACCACATAGGTTACTACCTTGGCTGTGCTGTCATAATCCTAAGCTTTTTGTTTGTATTACGAAGAAAAAGCTCAGTAGGATCTTGAGAGTGCGACGAAAGCCCCGTTCGGAACGAGGCTCCGGAACGCTGGCTCGAGGCGGACGGACAGACGCCAGCGGCCGAAAGTGACACCAGAACGCCGTGCCGCGCAGACTGTCGCTTTCGTCGCTCTGTCTCTCCCGCACTCATGGGGCATTCCGTGCAGGCGCGAGAGAGACAGAGCCTCTCGGGATCTGTATGCTGTGCTGGCTGCACCCGGCTGGACCGGCCCACTGTGCGGCCGGCCAACCGCCTTGAGCAGCCAGCCGCCAACACACTCTCCGTGCCAATGGCAGGGTGGAACATCCGGAGCGCAGGCACTCCACTGGATGTGTGTGTGTGTGTGTGTGTGTGTGTGTGTGTGTGAGAGAGAGAGAGAGAGAGAGAGAGAGAGAGAGAGAGAGAGAGAGAGAGTGAGTGAGTGAGTGAGTGAGTGAGTGAGTGAGTGAGTGAGTGAGTGAGTGAGTGAGTGAGTGTTTGCGGGTATTGCTCTGGGACTGTTGTCTAGAACCCGCCACAACTAAGTGCCTTTGCCGAACGCTAGCAAGAAAATAATATTATATAGACGATTTGACTTCACAATAACACTGTTGAAACGGAGGCGTAGTTCTACGCTTCATTCAAGCATAGAACTACGCTTGAAGACTTTACGCCCTTCTTGAAGCGTACTACCACGCTTCAAGGCGATTCCCCGTAGCATTTTTATTGGAGGAAAGGAGCGCATGAGCTATTGTACGCTTCAAGAAGGGCGTACAGACTATACACTTCACAAAAGGCGTAATACGACGCCTTAGTTTTATCAGTGATATAACAGTGTGGCTGCGGCCCCTTCGAGATTGAGACGATGGCTAATGGGTATCCTTGGGCGTCCTCGGGCAGTGCCAGGCAGGCGGTGCCAGGCGGTGCCAGCGGTCTGACTCGCGGTTCGCAGCTGACACCACCTGTCCGTCCAAGCCTATGTCATTCCCCGGCCCTCCGCACAGTGGGCCAGAAGACCACCGCATGCGGCCAAAACTGTAACCGCGTTGTGAGCTCCAGAGTAGCTAAACAGGACTCGAACCGACCGTGTCATCCCACCAATGGATTCCTCGTTCGGAGAGCAATCCATTGGTGGGGTCGCACGTTCGATTCGAGTCCCAATTGCCGACTCTGGAGCTCAAAACGCGTCTAGTGGTTTGGCCGCCTCCACCGGTCTTCTGGCTCACTGTGCACCTGTCCGTCCTAGCCTGTGTCATTCCCCGGCCCCGCCGCCTGGCTCGGGAAAAAGACGGTCATGGCAGCGAACGCGGCAGCACAACGCAGCACTCTGAGTGGACAATTTTTGCCGAGGAGGAAAAAATGTTTCTGCAGGAACTACCGAATTTCGTTATCGTTATCAAACGACGCTCAAAGTGCGGTGGTATAACTTTTCGGTTTTTCGCGCAGAACAATCTTTCTTTTGATAACAGCAATTTATTGTTTGTTCACTGTTATAAAAAAAATGTTGTAATTCAACAGCTCTTGTGCTGTTAAGTTTCATAGCAATTATGTTGTAGCCTTTGGTGCTGTTTTCTGATGATTCCATTGTAGTACAACAATACTTTTGTCGAGTCTTCGATAATGTCTCTGCCACATTTGTGTTCGCCTCATAGTGTTGTAATTTAACAACAATCTTGTAATCTTACAACAATTTTTGTTTAAGGATTGCACAATCGTAGTTTTTTTAACAGGAAACCTGTCAAACGAGAACATTGCTGTTTTAAATCACAATTACATTTCTGTTTCCAGACAAGAAAGTTGTAAAGAAACAAATAAGTTGTCTGTAGATGGATTTTCTGTTCAGGAGCCGAACAGCACTGTTGTAATTTAACAACGTTCCTGTAGGTGATTGTGTTGTAATCTTACAGTGGATTTTTAACAATGTTTCTTTTTCTGTCGTGCCGGCTCCGGCTGTCTTTCTTCTCCTTCTTATCCGTGTCCTAAAATCGCAAAGGAGAGCATGGACCGCTGCCAGGCACGACGCTAGCGGTCCTTTTGAGCGATCACCATGGCGACCCCACTCCTTCCTTTCGGCATCATAGTTACTCGGTAGGGCTTTCCTGCCGGCACTTTCACTTCTAAAAGTCAGCACCAGAGGTGTGCCGCACCGGCACGCCCCTCCACGCCCCGCCACGCCCCGCCACGCCTCGCCACGCCCCACAGTGGGCCAGAAGACCGGTCGGTGGAGGCGGTCGAAATGCCGCAACGCGTTATTTGAGCTCCAGAGTCGCTAAATGTGACCCGAACCAAACGTGTGACCCCATCAATGGATTGCTTTCCGAACGAGGAATCCGTCGGTGGGGTGATACCTTCGGTTCCAGTCGCATTTAGTGACTCTGGAGCTCAAAACGCGTGTCTAGAGTTCACTGTAATTCAAAAGGTGAGACATCGGACCAATCTTTGGCAATACAAAAAGTATGACCAATAAAAAGGTCATACACAAATGTATGACCGAAGAAAGGTCATACGCAAATGTATGACCGAAAAACGGTCATACACAAATGTATGACCGAAAAACGGTCAGACATTAGCGAGGCTGGCCCTCGTTTACCTTAGGGGTACATCAACCTTCATCGGTGATACAAAAGAGTATCACCCTTTTTCGGTCATACATTTGTGTCTGACCTTCAAAACGGTCATACATTTGCATATGACCTTTACAACGGTCATACATTGGTGTATGACCTTTTCTTCGGTCATACACTTGTGTATGACTCTTTTTTCGGTATAACATTTTAGTATCACCCCTTTAAGGGTCAAAAATCTGACGTTTCTATTTTCAGTATTTGCGCCGCCTGCGCCGGTCTTCTGGCCCAATGTCTGCTCCGCCCCGCCACGCCCGAATACTGCAGTCTGGAACCTTATTAGGATTGCGATTCGATTATTATTGGCAGAACGGGGTGCCCTGCTTTGCCCCTCCCCCTCCCCTCGTCTGTTTCCGACCGCACTGAGCTGTCCCGACGGACCGCGAACCACGTTAGGAAGGTCTGTCTGTCTGTCTGTCTGTCTGTCCCAGCCAATATCTGGCCGCAGGATAAGAATGGAGGCCACTGGGAGAGCAGAAGAAGGCTGTGTCATGGTCGGGCAGTGGGTCCTCGTTGTGGTTGTTGTTGTTGAATTAGCTTTGTTTGTGTCTGTTATTTTGGCAAAATCATCGCCCATGACCGTTAGAGGCTCGCTTGTTCAGATCCATACCGCGGTGGTGAAGGTAAATGTCGGACTGTTTGGCCAACTTCCAGTGTAAATACAAACACCTTTCTGCGCCACTAACCCACAGTGGGTCCGAAGACCGTTGAGGCGGCCAAAATTCTTGACGCGTTTCGATCTCCAGAGTCGCTAAATGGGACTCGAATGGAACGTGCACCTATGGATTGTTCTCTGAACGAGGAATCCATTGGTAGGGGTCAAACGTTAGGTTCGAGTCCCATTTAGGGACTCTGGAGCTCGAAACTTGTCTAGAGTTTTGGCCGCCTGAGCCGGTCTTCTGGCCCATTGTGCGCCCGCGAGTACATAATTCGTAATTAATTAAGGTAACGGTATGTGTCCTGCTGCCATATGTGTGCTCTCCTGTCCCTCCGCCACCGCCAGTAGCCTGAATCCCAACAGTTTCTCTCTCTCTCTCTCTCTCTCTCTCTCTCTCTCTCTCTCTCTCTCTCTCTCTCTCTCTCTCTCTCTCTCTCTCATCGGGCATCCAGTCTGGGTGCGAGGAGAGAGACAGACCGGACAGAGCACTGTTTTGGAATCAGTCTTGCTGGTGTCGGCGGCAGTCACGTCTGGGGCTGCTCGTTACTACACAGAAGGACGCCACTCTGGTTTGTTTTTGTTTTTTGGTTTTTCTTTTTTTCTGCTTTCTCGTTTTTCCTCACTCTACTGCGAGCCTTGTATGGGATAAAGTAACAATTAAAAAGCGAATCGATGATGGAGTGGCGTGCAGCGCGCAAGAAGACCGCACGTGCCATGCACCATGCACCGTTTTGTCAAAGCTGGAAAATGTGCGAAGAAGTAAAGGAAGAAGGAGTGAAGATGGTTACACCCAGAAAAATGGTTTCTTGAATCAAGTACAATTTAATTGGTGCAAGTAATTTTTTGCATTAATGTGCCTAAAGTAAAGTTCTCCTTTGAGTGAAGTAGAAATATGCTTGATATGGTGAGAGTTAAATGAATGCAAAGCCTATTAGTATTGATCCGACCCTTCATTTAGCTTGAATCAGGTATTTTTAATCAAGAAAAATATTTTACTTGGTTCAAAAATTAATCTTTATGGGTGTAGATGAATATAAATGAATCAAGAAATCGATCAATCATTGAAGGAGCGATGGAATATTTGAATAAATAAGCGACTGAATGAATGCATCACCAAAGAGACAAAGGATTGTACTACGGTCACTGAACAAATGAATGGTTGAATGAATGGCCAAATGCATAAATGAATAAGTCCATGAGTGAATGAACAAGAAGGTCTTTTATCAGTCTGTCTGACTGACTGACTGACTGACTGACTGACTGTCTGACTGAAATGCAAGAATGAACAAAATAACCCGCTTGAATGCAAACGGCGGCAGAAAGCTAAAATGACCTCGCGAAGTGGGTCACGCCTGACAGTGAGCCAGAAGACCGGCGTTCGGTTCGAGTTCCATTTAGCGACTCTAAAGCATAAAACGTGTCTGGGATTTTGACGAGGATTCCTACCGCCGCCACCGGTCTTCTGGCCTACTGTGCGCCTGTTCTTTTCGGCAGGGTCGGACGCTAATCATCATTTGGCCGGCTGCTCTCCATTCCGCTGCTCCGCGGCCGTGGCTCCGCGGTCGGCGTGATGAAGTACGCTGAAGTGGCCGACTCGAGTATCACGCCGCGGACGTGCGGCCGAACCCAATCCCCTCAGTGTAGGGCCGGCGGCCGGCCAGCACACAGTGGGCCAGAAGACCGGCACGCGCGACCATCTAGACGCGTTTTGAGTTCCAGAGTCGCTAAATGGGACTCGACCCCAACCTGTTACCCCTCCAATGGATTCCTCGTTCAAAGAGCAATCCATTGGTGGGGTCAAACGTTCAGTTCGCGTATCATTTAGCGACGGAGCTCAAGACGCGTCCGGGACTTTGACCGCGTCCACCGGTCTTCTGGCCCACCGTGCAGCGGCCAGCTGCGGTGACCAGTGTACCTGTGGGCGTCTCGAAGTGGGACGTGTTTGCTGAAAACGCGCCGCCGCCGCCGCCGCCGTCTCGTGCGCGCACGCGGCTTTAAAACGCATCGCAGGCGGTGTCCGGACGGGGGGCTGTGTCTCTCTCGCACTCAAGGGGCGCCCCGTTGCCGGCCATCAAGGTGCGAGAGGGACCGATGAAACCCGAGCCGCGAGCGGCAACGCCAGGCAACGCGGTGCGCGGCGTCGGCGCGTCCTCCGCAGTCACCCTTCCCGCTAATTGGAAATCCGGCTGGTTGGGCTCATTCAGAGAGAGAGAGAGAGAGAGAGAGAGAGAGAGAGAGAGAGAGAGAGAGAGAGAGAGAGAGAGAGAGAGAGAGAGAGAGAGATGTGTTTCTACGTTGGACGCGATGAAAACGCGAGCGCTCCGGGAGACGCGTTTGTATAGTATATATCTGGAGGTCTGCAGAGGCCTTACGGCGAAGATGACGATGCTCGCGGATTCGCATCGCTAATTTTAAGCAGTTCTATAAAAGGCGGCGACGGACTGTCTACATTGTCGCGGGGCGGTCGGCGTCCAAGAAAAAGAAGTCGTCTGGACAGATATTCGTGGTTCTGTCCAAAGTACCCCTGAAAAGTTAGAAGATGAAAATTCGAGCGAGGAAAAGTTGGTTGGTTTGGCTTGACAATGAAAACCAATTCAATTTTCTGAAATTTAACTGTGAGGAGGAGCGTGATTTGTACAAAACGACGCCTGTTTCACGGCATGTGTGCGCGACCCAGTGACATTCCGGTCCGGAGCCCGTTTCGAAACTCGAAACGCCCCGCGCGCTGCATACGCGACAAGCGCCCGTTTTATCTTGAGAGAGAGAGAGAGACAGCGAGAGAGAGAGAGAGAGAGAGAGAGAGAGAGAGAGAGAGAGAGAGAGAGAGAGAGAGAGAGAGAGAGAGAGAGAGAGAGAGAGAGAGAGAGAGATGAGCACATCCACATGGTGGAGCCCGATGGACTACATCCGTGTAGAACACGGTCATCACCGTATGGACAAGTCGTGGGACTGGTTACCCGTCTTGTTGCCCGTGGAATGCCCTGTGATATCGCTCGCCAGTTCTTTCGTCACCGACTGCAAGTTTTAAAACATTTGTTTGCTAATGATGCCATACGCCATCAACACGAACTAGTGTGGCCTTGTCTCTAGAGATGTTCTGCCGTGATTGAAATAATTTCCATGGGGTCATTAGGGGTTTGGGACGTAGGCTAAAATTGGACACTTGATTCTTCGACAAGATTTGACGTTGTTGTGCCAAACTAGTGTTCTTATTGCGAAAAAAAATTTGGTATGGCTTGAGTAATGTTTTTATTGTGAAAAAACAAAAACAAAACATGTAGTACGGCATAAATTCCAAAATTTTAAATTTTGTCCAGGCAACATCTGAGCATCTGAGCACTCTTTTTTTAACCCGTGTCCCAATACTATCCCAACCGCGATCCTAACTGACTCTAAGGAAAATATGCTCAACTCAAGGATATTTTCAAGCGTCTCGCATTAAATTTCGTTTCACTTTGACATTAGATTCAAAAAACATTCAACCTTAATTTAATTTTTCAGGGTAGGAAAGAAAGATGTCATCGGTGACGTGTAGACAATGGCCTTCTTTGCCTCCGTGAGGGAAGGGCTTTGCCTGGTGCATAAAGGGTTCTTGTTGATTGTGAAGTAAACACGCGCTCTATCTGGGAAAGAGTTTAGTGAGTGAGGCTTCTTTATCTGGTCCACACGAAAGCCCTCCGGTTGTCCCTCTCCCGCCGACGCACAGTGGGGCAGAAGACCGGCGCAGGCGGCCAAAACTCTAGACGCGTTTTGAGCTCCAGAATTGCTAAATGGGACTCGAACCGAACGTGTGATCCTATAGCCAATCGATTCCCTCGTGCGCCCCTCGTGGATTCCTCGTTCTGAGAGCAATCCATTGGTGGGGTCACACGTTCGGTTTTGGTCGCATCTAGCGACTCTGGGGCTCAAAACCCGCACGTAACTTCGCCCGACTCCACCGGTCTTCCGGCCCACTGCGTGACTCGGTCCAGAAAAAGAGAGACAGAAATAAAAGCCACGACTGTCATCAGATGCAGTCCGATGGGACGAACGCGCGTGTCGCAACCGGAGCCGCTGGAATGCCCCAGTCATTTAACGCCAGCCGCAGCACAGTGGGTCAGAAGACCGTTGAGGCGGACAATATCTCGGACGCGTTTTGAGCTCCTGAGTCGCTAAGCGGTACTCGCATCGAACGTGTGATCCCACCAATGGATTGTTCTCCAGACGAGGAATCCATTAATGGAATCACACGTTCGGTTCCAGTCTCATTTAGCGACTCTGGAGCTCGAAACGTGTCCGGGATTTTGGCCGCCTCAACGGTCTTCTGACCCACTGTGCGCACGTCATTGAACACTAACTGCCTCCCGGCGAACGGGTCAGCACCACTGCTGCGCTAGAGCTGCACTAGTGAACGGCGGCTTCGCGGCGTGACCGCAGCTTTTGCGTCAAGGCGAATCCGTCTGAGCGGAACTCTTTGCCGAATGTGTCGCCGCGGTAGCGTGCAATGACCTAGATTGGCCCTTTGTGTATCGTCTACGGCAGCCCTACTTGTAAAACAAGTGCCAATCAGTGCTTTTTACGCGTCGATTTTCTGAGAAGATTTTAAAATTGTCGAGTCGTGCAGTTGCAACACTGTGATGGGTATACGAGCTCCACTCCTTGTACTGGTTGGTGATCCGACACCCCCACGAGCACACTAATTTGTCTAAAATAAGAAACCCGAGCACCGCACAGTGGGCCGGAAGACCGGCGCAGGCGGGTAAAATCTACTTGTGGGGTCGCACGTTCGGTTCGAGTCCTGTTGAGCGACTGTGGAGCTCAAAACGCGTCAAGTATTTGCCGCCTACGCCGCTCTTCTGGCCCACTTTGCGTCGGCAACCTTGTCGGCTACCCAGGTGCCAATAATGTAAAATTCTTTGGATAGAATGTTGCAATATCCATATCAATTCAGACATTTATTCAAAAAAATTCAAACTCAAACTTTTCTCAAATTATTGCATGTTTACTTTCCCTGCTCCCTCCACTGTAAAAGTACTGATTGGACCGGAGGCCATTTCTTTCCCCCGGCGGCCCGGTGTTGCATCGATCGGCGGTGCAACGGTTTCGTGTCGTGCGGCGAAGCATTTTAGGAGCTAGGGCGTGGTTCCACCCTCGCTCACCCACAGTGGGCCAGAAGACCAGCGCAGGCGGCTGAAACTCTAGGCGGGTTTTGAGCTCCAGGTTCGCTAGATGGGACTCGAACCGAACGTGTGACCCCACCAATGGATTTCTCGTTCGGAGAGCAATCCATTGGTGGGGTCACGCGTACGGTTCGAGTCTCATAGCGACTCTGGAGCTCAAAACGCTGCTAGAGTTTTCGCCGCCTGCGCCGGTCTTCAGGCCTACTCTGCTACCCCTTCCTCCCTTCCCCTCCCTGCTCTCCCTCCCCCCCTCCCCTCCCACCCTCTCTCACCTGCCCCGAGTCACCCTCATCGACAACCCCCTTGCGCGTGAGTCGCACGCGGCGAGGCTTTTACCGCCAAATGAGGGGAGGCAAACCCAGAGGGATGATTCCGAACCAGTCGCTCCGTCTCTCTCGCATCGGTACGGGATTTCCCATGAGAGAGAGAGAGAGAGAGAGAGAGAGAGAGAGAGAGAGAGAGAGAGAGAGAGAGAGAGAGAGAGAGACAGACAGAGAGGAGAGAGAGAGAGAGAGAGAGAGAGAGAGAGAGAGAGAGAGAGAGAGAGAGAGCGACGCTGGATCCAGCGGAATCCAGTCTGCAGCTGTCGGGTAGGAAGCAGTGCGGTGCAGAGCAGTGCATCGTGTGTGTATTGTTATGCTTTGTGCGGCGTCCACTACGTATTTACGTCGCGCAGTGAGATCACTCGTCTTGAGCTCCCGCGCGACCCTTCACACAGAAGTACACCTACACACTGACGTGAGCGGTGTTTCATAGGCTCATCGTTGGGACCTTTTTGCGTGCCAAAAAAGTCGGAAGGATTATAATTCACTTTACAGCAGGCCTGTGCTAATTTGATGCAGGCAGGGGTGGCTTTATTATTTCTGGTCAACGACAAATTTTGTGGATTGTTCCTTTAGTTCCTTATGACACAGCCGGCATGGACACGTTTCGTAAATGTTTATGTACAAATGTTGTACAAGACCTTTCAGTTTTTTTTTTTTTTTTGGTGCAGATATGACCTTTTGCCACAATTTTGTACCCGATGTTGCACAATTATAGAGAAATGTGTGCGCGATAAGTTTATTTGCATTAAAAAATGTAACGTCTCGTGCAAATTTGTAAGCAACATTTAGAGTGGAGCAGCCTCCCACCGTCAAACGGTGTCTCGCTCTAGCGGCGATCTCGCCTCAGTCTAGCCTCGATCGTTCTAGCCTCTTTCTGGCCTTGCTCTAGCCTCGCGCCAGGACTTCCGAGCTCCGAGTGGGCCCTCGACAGGAACTGAGCGGGATGTGGACTGTACCGCGTCGTGAAGCAGGCCAGCGGAGGCACAGGTAGCAAACGGCCCGGGGCGGAATAAAAAATGAAGTGCATCCCAGGTGAAGCACCTTAATGTGGATCTAATAAGCGTGGCGGGGCGTGGCGGGGCGTGGCGGGGCGGGGCGCAACGTAGCGGGTTGGGGCCGTGGTAGCAGGTACAAAAGGAGAATAGTCAACACGGCTCCGGTGTGCCTCACGTCGCCTGGGCAGAGACAAACCACTCTGTTAAAAACGAGGTTGAAAAACGAAACAACAAACAAAAACTTTCTTTTAGTCTGGCTTCTTGTTGGCTGTTGTTGCTGTTGTTGTTGTTGTAATTGTTGTGTTGTCGTCGTCGTCCGCGGCGTAGTAGCGGTGTAATGGCCCGCAAGGTGTGTGCCACGGCTTTGTTTTTCAATCTACTGGAGTGCGCTCGTGGATCAAATATCCCCCCCTTCTCTCTCTCTCTCTCTCTCTCTCTCTCTCTCTCTCTCTCTCTCTCTCTCTCTCCCCCTCTCTCCCTCGCTTTCCTCCCTTCATCCCCTCCCCCTTCCCCCTTCACAGTGGGCCGGAAGACCGGCGCTGGCGGCCAAAACTCTAGACGCGTTTTAAGCTCCACACTGTTCGAAATTTTTTGGGAAAATTTTGATTTATTGTCTTTGAAATTCGTACCACAATCTCGTAAATTTTCAATTACAATCACATCATCAATATTTTTTTCGTCAATCTACGAAGTACTCCTTGATAAACAAATTGAGTCATCAAATTTCTTGCGATCTAGGGATTTTTAGCTTCCTATTGCACTAAGGTAAAACATACAAAAGTCCACATTTTCAAACTTGCTTTTACGATTTGCCTTGTGAATTTTTAAATTTGCTTGTAAATTTAAGAAGCAGTCAGTAAAATTACAAGCCACTTGTTATTTTACAATTTACCTTGTAAATTTACGAGCACTTTTTGGTACAGATTTAACGGACAATAATTTAAAAAAGATGAACTCAACTCATTAAAAGACAGGTTACTTCATATAAAAAAAACGGAGTTATTTTTTAAATAACAAGCGTTTTTCTGATAATTTGAGATTTAATTGTGAAATGACAACTTTTTTCCTGTAATTTGAAGATAATTTTGTCAAAAGATCAAACTTTTAGTACTTAGACAATTCCTGTCGTTATTTTACGTCTGTAAAGTTACGACAGTATTTGTAGAAATTTAAGTTTTAAACTATTGACTTCTTTGAACAGTGGCAGAATCGGTAAACAGGACTCGAACTTAACGTGTGATCCCATCCGTACCGATGGAATCCTCGTTCGAAGAGCAATCCATTGGCGGGGTCACACGTTCGGTTCCAGTCCCATTTAGCGACTCTGGAGCTCAAAATCCGTCTGGGATATTGACCGCCTCCACCGGCCTTCTGGCCCACTGTGCCCTTCTCCTCCTCCCCCCCCCTCCCCGGATGGAGTGTGAAGGATCTCCTACTATGCGCGAAGAGGGGCAGCGCTCCAAAATAAGAAAGGTGGACCGGAAACGGCGAAGGGCGGCCCACCAAGTTCCGGTCTGATGAGCGCCGATTCGAGCCGAGCAAGCCGAGGGGCAAGCCGAGCCGAGCCGAGCCGAGCCGAGCCGAGCCGAGCAAGCCGAGGGCCAAGCCGAGACGGCAGACGGTCAGTCGAGCGGAGCCGAGCCGAGACACTCTGGGCTCCTGAAGACCGAGAGTCCGTCGCTCTGTCTCTCTTGCACCTATCAGGGCGACGAGACCGAAGCAGCCTACTGGGCCATCAGGGTACAGTGGGCCAGAAGACCGGCGCAGGCGGCCAAAACACTGGACGCGTTTTGAGCTTCAAAGTCGCTGAACAGGACTCGAAGCAAACGTGTGACCCCATCAATGGATTCCTCGTTCGGAGAGCAACTCATTGGGGGTCATTCGTTCGGTTCGAGACCCATTTAGCGACTCTGCAGCTCGAAACGCGTCCGGGATTTCGACTGCGTCCACCGGTCCTCTGGCCCACTGTGCGGGGCCCTGCTACCGCGGGATGGGTATCGTCCAACTCCTTTTGTGAATCGCCATCAATTCTCCGCTGTCACCCATGGATGGCCCAGGGCGCTGCTGTCTCGCTCGCACGCTGGGGGCGTTCCGAGCAGGTGCGAGAGAGACAGAGCGACGAAAACGCAGTCTCGGAATGAGTCTGCTGTCTACTGCCGGTACGTTAATTGCTGCAGGGGCGGCCAGGGACAGAAAGAGGGACGCGGGACGCCCACCCCGACGAGTCTTTTGTAACCAGAGCAGTGTCACTGCACTGATAAAAATGTGGAATCAGCGGCAATCCTTTGAGATCACAATGAAAGTGGTATTAATGCACTGCACACTAAATGTTATGTACAACTTTGTACGAGACATCACAGTTTTTTGTGCAGATGAACTTATCGAACAATTTTCGTACGAAAATCTGCACAAATTTCCCCATTATTGTGCGGGGCACACAGTGTGCGGGGCTTAGTGTGCCGCCCCTCAGCATGTCTCGCTTCGCTGGCCGATGTAATGCTCTCCTTGGCCACGTCCAGAGAGACGCCGCGCGCGGCCGCCTCGCTCCCACCCAGGAGGCCAGGAAAGAGAGAGAGAGAGAGAGAGAGAGAGAGAGAGAGAGAGAGAGAGAGAGAGAGAGAGAGAGAGAGAGAGAGAGGGAGAGAGAGAGGGAGAGAGAGGGAGAGAGAGGGAGAGAGAGGGAGAGAGAGGGAGAGAGAGGGAGAGAGAGAGAGAGAGAGAGAGAGAGAGAGAGAGAGAGAGAGAGAGAGAGAGAGAGAGAGCGACGACAACGACACTCAAAATGGATCTGCAGGACGGGCTGGCCGTGAAGTGACACGCTGCTTGCTGCTGCAACGAGGGAAGATCTCCGCCCTGGACAGTGGATCAGAAGACCGTTTAGGTGGCCAAAATTCTAGACGCCTTTTGAGCTCCAGAGTCGCTAAATGGGACTCGAATCGAACGTGTGACCCCACCAATGGATTGCTCTCTAGACGAGGAATCCATTAGTGCGGTCCTTGTTTGGAAAGCAATCCATTGGTGGGGTCACACGTTCGATTCGATACCCAATTTGTCGACTCTGGAGCCCAAAACGCGTCTTGAATTTTTACCACCTTACTGGTCTTCTGACCCACTGTGCCTTTGACAGGAGGTGGCAGGTGCGGACGGACCCGCAGGACGTTGACGGCGACACTTATTTCGAGCTCTGGAACCTCAAATTGGAATCGAACCAACCACACGAAGAGCAGTCGACTCGCACCTTCAAGAAATTGATTCGAGTCTGTACTCCGGCCAAACTGGGAAGAGCTCTGAGTTGTCGCGGTCGAGTTAGAGGCCGTCGACCGCCAGTGGCGGATCCAGAGCCGGCCGGAAGGAGGGGCACAGTAGCACTCTTTGCCTACCTTTCAGGCGGCTATGCATGTAGGGCGAAGGGGAGCACAGTGGGCCAGAAGACCAGTTGAGGCAGTCAAAATACCGGACGGGTTTTGTTTTGAGCTCCAGAGTCGCTAAATAAGAATGCGCCGATCTTCTGGGCGACTGTGGGGTGGCTACAGTCTTTTTGCCCCCCTACCCCCAATAGATCCGCGCCTGTTGACCGCGAGAACTCAGAACTGTTCCCAGTTTGGTCCGAATATAGCTCAAAAAGAATCGAGATTGACATCCGCCCCACGCATGAACTCGCTCCGGCACTGATTCAAACTGCACGTTCCCATTCTTGTTCTCATTACTAAAAGTTGCCTTTTCTCTCTCGTCGGGTGCAAACCCCTTCTTCTTGCGTCACCTTCAAAATGGAAAGGCCCTGCAAGCGTGTGTTGTGTTCTTCTCTTTTCAATTTGTTTTTGTTACTTTTGGCGTGGAAAAAACAAAACACGGAGCGCAGCCGCTCATATACCCGCGTGGCTCGCCGGATCACCTGACTGGCTCGCGTATATTTCGCGCTGAACCGTCCAGACACACCCTCTGCCGAGTACAGACACTGCCCCGCACGGCCCCGTGGGAACGTGGGGAAGCGCGCACGCACACTTACACGCACGCGCACACACACACACACACACACACACACACACAAATACACACACACACACACACAGACACGCGTTTACAAGCGGTATCCATGCAGCCGGCGCACATCGGGCCAGAAGACCGACGAAGGCGGCCAGAACTCCAGACGCGTTTTGAGCTCAGCGTCCGCTAAATGGGACTCGAACCGATCGGGTGACCCCACGAATGGACTCCTCGTCCGAAGAGCATTCCATTGGTGGGGTCACACGTTCGGTTCGAGTCCCATGTAGCGAATCGAGAGCTCAAACGCGTCTGGAGTTTTGGCCGCCTGCGCCGATCTTCTGGCCCACTGTGAGGCAGGGTGGTTCTTGTGCTGAGTCCAGTGTAGGTGCAGTCCGAGCATTGTCTCGGCCAAGCCACTGCTAAAGGCAGCTAAAGGCACCTTAAGGCGCCTCCCCCCCTCCCCCTTTTCCCATTTTCCCCGAGTGCTATGCCTTCGAAAGTGCCGCGCCGCCCGATTGCAGTGTAGTAATTTACTGTTGCCTGTAATTAAATGAAAATACCGTTCCGGTCCGGTCCGGTGGTTTGTGTGCTGTTCAATAAACATAAATCGGAAATAATGAGACTTTAGTGTAAATGTGTCGTTGCCGTCGGGGGAAGTCGTGAAAGTTTGTACCTAGCCATCGTGAAATTTTGCTCTGAGGTCGCTGAACTCGCTGGTGGATTAATTTTTGTGGCCCGGCCACCGGATCAGCCTCGTTTTTCAATGATCACGTTTTCTTAAATTATGCAAAAAATATGCTGGATTTTTTAATTATTTTTTTTGTGTTGCATGGGAACAGCAGAGTTTATTATGTTGCTGAAATAAATCACCCTTAAGTCCCACAAACTGTGTGTGTGTGTGCGCGCGCGAGCGTGCGTGCGCTCTCTCTCTCTCTCTCTCTCTCTCTCTCTCTCTCTCTCTCTCAGCGCCGGTTCTCTGGCGCACTGTGCGTGGCCCAACACGTGTGCACAAACTAGCCAGTTGCCATTGATGCCGAGAGCTCCACGCGAAAGAGAGAGTCTCTCTCTCTGTCTCTCTCTCTCTCTCTCTCTCTCTCTCTCTCTCTCTCTCTCTCTCTCTCTCTCTCTCTCTCTCTCTCTCTTTCTCTCTCCCGCGGAGACGCGCACTGTGCCGGGCACGCTCCATCTCTCTCGGTCGGAGACGCACCGCACCGGCGGCAGCCCATTGTGCAACGATCTCATAACTTTGCGGCGTGTCTGCTTCAGGCTGCAGCACCGCGGCTGCAGGTTGACCTCGGGATGGGCTGAAATAGGACTTGACGGGTTGTTATGTCCCGCCTGCGATAACGGCGGACGGTCATGAGGTCACTAATGACACTGGCAGACAGGCTGAGGCCTTGTGTTGGAGAAGCATAGAGTATTGTCGGACTGGCATGTTTGAGTTTTAAAGAAAATGCTGAAAAAGCTCGCGGCGGCGAAAATTGAGCCATCGTTTGTTCTTGTAGACCCAGAAAAATGACCCTTTGGATAAGACACACTCAAAAAAGTCTACCTACGAAGAATCTGCTTTGTAACCACGAAGAAAATGAAGGCATTGAAGTATTATGAAGGATTTTACTTCATAATACGAAGCGTTTCCTTGTAGATTTCACAATGCCTTCGTTTGGTTTTACGAAGCGATACTTCTTAGACCTTTTTCTGAGCAAAATAAGATTTTTTTCTGGGCTTTTCTTTTAGCAAGAAAAATATTGCTGACTCTAACTGTCTTCTTGTGTAAAAAAGAATTCTCTGGGATAAAAATTATTTTTCTTAAAAAAAAAAAAAACGTTAACGCTAACGCTAACGTGAAAGCAGATGATACTAATGAGAATGTTTATGGTAATGCATGGTTGTTTACGATGCGAGAGAGACAGAGCGACAAAAACGACTATCGGAATCAGTCTGCTGCGGCTGCGCGCCAGCGATGGTTCAAAGCAGCGTAACCGGGTGATCTCACGCTAGGTGCCAAGGGAAAATTTCGACTTTTGAGAATTTCACTGGTGCATTACAAAGAACGGGCGAAGACGATTAAAACGATATACAGGTTGTGTATGTGTAAAATGCATCGTTCGACCGCTAGAAGCGAATAGAGACGAAAAACCGCAAAATCCGACTTGAGAATTTCGAGTTTTGAGAATTTAACTGGTGCATTACAAAGAACGGGCGAAGACGATTAAAACGATATAGAGGTTGTATATGTGTAAAATGCATCGTTCGACCGCTAGAAGCGAAAAACCGCAAAATGCTGGCGACGCCGCGACGCCGCGACCGAGGGGGTATGCACTCGCGTAATAGTCGGGTCACTCCATCCGTAATAGCGCGCGTAATAGTTCGCGTAATAGCCGAAATTCTCAAGATTTTGCCTATTTTTCGGTTGTTTTGAGCTGTTTTTTGGTTGTTTTGGGCTATTTTTATCGAAAATTGGGAACTTTGAGGCGTAATAGACTATTACAGGCGTAATAGTCGGGTCACTGGTATTGAGAGTGCATACCCCCTCGGCCGCGACGCCGCGACGCCGCGACGCCGCGGCAGTCTCCGCCTGTGTAGAGAAGAGTATGGATGCGGGGTGGGGGTGGGGGGGGGGGGGGGGCTTGGGGCTGAGGACCGAGGCGGATGCTCCTAGCCTGCTCAAGTGCTCAGCGCTGTTTATCGCTGCCCCGGGTCGGGTGGTCGGTATACGATGCCGGTGCCCCTGCCACAACTGCTACTCGCGAGTGGCGAGATAAACGAAAGAGCGGACGGGCGCGGGCACGGACAGGCGACTCGAGGCCCCCACAGCCGGCCGGTCATAACATTTGAGCCTAGCCATCCCAGCCGCTCGCTCGGCCGGCACGAGAGTACAAGCATATGATACAATTATAATTATAATTTTTGTTTTTGTTTTTGCGAATAGCAAATGTATCATCTGCTAAAAAAACATATAAGAATGAAAAAAGTTCTTTTTCTGGGTATAGGGGTAAAACAGGTGTCACAAGGCAGCACGCACCTGTGCACGCACCAGCTGCCAACCACAATTAAGTAATTGGAGAATTATGATGGCGTAATCTGGAGACACCTGGAAAGCAAAGATATGAGATAGTCTGATCTGTCTGCATAGAAAGAAGATGACTCATGGGGTGCCGCTACCGTCGCATCGTCACATCGTATGCTAATTTTGTCTTTTTTTATTGATTGCAGAAGCTGCCTTTAAATGACATTGCCACGATGGACAACTGGTAAGTTTCTCATCCTTGCATAAATAATAGTCAGGATTTTTCGCTACTGTTCTAGAACACAATTCTAGGACTTGTAAATGTACCGAGGCGCACTCGCGACTGGGGCTCGCGGTGCGGTGCACAGTGGGCAAGAAGACCGGCGCAAAAACTCTAGACGCGTTTTGAGCTCCAGAGTCGCTAAATGGGACTCGAACCGAACTTGTGACCCCACCAATGAATTCCTCGTTCGGAGAGCAATCCATTGGTGGGGTCACGCGTCCGATTAAAGTCCCATCTAGCGACTCCGGCGCTCAAAACGCTTCTAGAGTTTAGACCGCCTGCGCCGGTTTTCTGGCCCACTGTGCAGTGACTATGGATGCTGCGAGTGGGGCGGGTCCATCTCCATAAACAACCACGCAAGAGCAGCATAATGCCGGCGGTGGTGTAGGTCACGATGGCCGCCGGCCGGTCTGCTCGGCAGCCGCCGATGTCGTGAAACTGGGAGTCCGAGTCGAGCTCCGTGGTGAACGAGAGTCGCTTCGGGCTGACTTCGACACCATTCCGAGCATAAATGCCTCAGTCGTCTTTTACATTCAGGCGCGGCACCAGGACTTTTCCAAGGAACGGGTGAAGTCGTGCTTTTTGCCCTCTCTTGCATGAAACTTTACTGTTCTCATGGAAGCATCCAGCGTTGAAGTCTCTCACTTTGCCTGCTCACTCTACAAATCGTAAAGCGTACATGGTACGCTCTAACTGGAGCATGCCTGCAGGCACGCTGTAGGTAGCGCATGCCTGCCAAGCATGCACTAACTAGTGCATACATGCCATGTACACGCTAACTGAAGCATACATTTACTGCATAAGGGATAGGGAGTTTTCTGCATCAGGAAGCGTGTACATGGCATGTATGCACTTGCTAGTGCATGCTTGGCAGGCATGCGCCAGCTAGAGCATACAATGTACGCTTTCCGATTTGTAGAGCACTTTTCAGTGTGAGTGTGACATTACTCTTTCAAGAAAAGTGAGGGATTGATAGCCGAACAGCATCGTCAAACTCAAAACTCACCAGAGTCAAAGCAAGTCGAGAACAGGGTGCCGTCACTTATTTGAATTAGAAGGTTTCAGGGTTTGTATCTCCTAAACGGGCTGCGTTATAAAAGTTATGAAGAGAATAACTTATTTTTAGAATTCAATTTTAAAAATAAGTTATTCTCTTCATAACTTTTATAACGCAGCCCGTTTAGGAGATACAAACCCTGAAACCTTCTAATTCAAATAAGTTAAGGCACTCTGGTCGAGAAGAACAGCAGAGAGATGGGGCAATCGATACAGCTATTTAACAAGCGGCCATCAGTACACCACTGACCGTCGTCATGCAAAGCACGAGTAGAGTACTACTTTATTTTCTTCAGAGCCGAGTGCACAAGCCAGCGGCTTTTTTTCCCCTTGCCTGGTTTGCCTAATGATCCTGTGTGGTGCCGGACGACGCCGGAGTCCCTGACCGTTGCGACATCACTCGGTGCAGCGCTGGGATGAGTGGGCGATCCGGCTCGGCTCGGAACAGTGAAGACCGAGGCAGGCGGCAAAACCTCTAGACGCCGTTTGAGCTCTGGATTCGCTGAATGGGACTCGAACCGAACGTGTGACCCCACCAATGGATTCCTCGTTCGGAGATCAATCTATTGGTGGGGTCAAAAGTTTGGTTCAAGTTCCATTATGCGACTCTGGAGCTCAAAACGCGTACCGGTCTTCTAGCCCACTGTGCTCGCCTCTCCATCGCATGACTCGGCTCGGCCCACCTGCACCAGGTGGTTGCATCGGTGCTGGACGCATCTCCTCGTTTAATTGCGAAACTACATTTAATAAGGAGACATTTCCCTTCCCAGCACGTCGCTCGTTGCGTCACGAAGCGTATGTGCACTCTGCTAGAACTAGAATAAAAAGCGACATTTAAAAAAAGAGAAGTTGAACTGCAGTGTCCGGGATTCGATCCCGCGACAGCCGTGCGTAATGTGACTTATTTGCATCCGCGGGGGATTTACCCGACACACCGCGGACATCGGAATGCCATGAATAACAGGACGTGGCGGGGCGTGGTAGGGCGGGGCGGGGCGTGGTGGAAGGCGGGGCGGGGCGGGGCGCAGACTGCCTCGGAGTGGTCACCTGCACGGTTGCCATATTTGAATGTGGCCGACAAGGCGATGCTGGAGAAGCAAGGCGTCCTCCAGCCAACGGCAGGGCGAGGCCGTGGTGCCGTGTTCGAACGCGGACCTCAGGCTGCTTCAGAACGGTGCACAGTGGGCCAGCGGCCCGACGCTGGCGGCCAACACTCTAGACGCGTTCTGAGCTCCAGAGTCGCAAAATGGGACTCGAACCGGACATGAGACGCCACCCATGGATTGCTCTCCGCACGCGGAATCCATTGGTGCACGCTCAATTGCTTTCGAAGGCGAGTCTTTGTATTATGGAGACAAATCTTCGTATTATGGTGCAAAACCTTCGTATCATGGCTGCTGCGCTGGCTTCGTAACCTACGAAGTCAAATTCTTTGTAAGTTACGAAGAAATTGACGTATTTTCTTTGAAATACAAACGGTTTCCGCACTATAGTATGGCTTCACAGCCTTTCTTTGTAAGGAATTGAGTGGGGTTACACGGTCTCATTTAGCGACTCTGGCGCGAGATCAAAACGCGTCTAGAGTTTTGGCCGCCGGCACCGGTCTCATAGCCCACTGTGTATCGCTTCGGTCGCTCTGTCTCTCTCGCACTCACACGGGGCATCCCGTAGGGGTGCGAGAGAGACAGAGCGACGAAAGATCTGTTCGGCAGCAGCCCGGTGGACGTCGGCGTGCCAGTCGCTTTGCGGCGGCGTGATGGATCGTGCGCGAATTTCAGGGGAACGGATTGCCGCTAAATCTGAATCCGGGGAACGGCGGCAGTGGAGGGGCGTCCGTAAGTTGCGCTATGAGAGAAATGGCTTGAGCGGACGGTTCTGTTCCCCAAATCGGTGAGACTTTTGACGCAATGCACTGCAGTGAAAAGAAAGAAAAAAAAAAAAAGAATCCTGATTCCGAGAACATTTTTGGACATTGTAAGTAATTAAAAACGCATGTCATGTGGGAAACCCGTAATAGATAGGCTACGCTTTTATGTGAAATTATCACATATTCAAATGTATGCCCTCAGATATTCCGAGAACATCTCTCGATGTGAGACAAATGCCGTCGCATTCAAAACTCTTTTAATCAGTTTGCACTGGAAAAAAATGTTTTTTTTTTTTTAAATTTGTTATATTTTTTTGCATTATCTTCTTAGAAATCTTGATTTCAGAATCTCGTCTTTCATGTCCTGCAAGAATCATAATATAAGATAAATGTGTGCCATTTTTTTGTACAGTGAAGACAACAAAATTGGTTCAAGAATGTCTTCTAACCTAGTGCACAGTGCACCTTAAACCGAAACGACCAAAAAAATATTAGTTTATTTTTCATGCTGACTGTAGAGCAAATTTCTGGGTGGTGTAACAACAATTACGCAGGCAGCGCAAGGGCATATGCACTAACTCCTTTGGGTAGATTGAATCAAACCGGAAGTCAAATTCTATAGTTTCATTCTTCTGTGCTCACGCTGGTACGTTCGCCATTTGCGATGATGGCCTAGACTGGAAGTGACGCCATAGCACCACGGTGCCGAGATGCAGAGTGCGGACCGATGCACAGTGGGCCAGAGGAATGGTGGAGGCGGCCAAAATCCCGGACGCGTTTTGGACTCCTGTCCAAAATCGCTAAATGTCGCTAAATGGGACTCGTGCCGAACTTGTGACCCCACCAATGGATTGCTCTCCGAACGAGGAATCCATTGGTGGGGTCGGTTCGAGTCCCATTTAGCGATTCTGGAGCTCAAAACGCGTCTAGAGTCTTGGCCGCCTGCGCCGGTCTTCCGGCCCACTGTGTGGGGTGCGGACCCTCCGACAGTGATGCGCTGCGCTGTCGTTCGTGGCCGACTTCGCGCTCTCGGCGCCGTGGCCGCTACCTTTGTGGGAAGATAGAGATGTCGGTATAAGTCGTGAAACCGCAAAAAAAAGTGCAAAAAAGAAGAACAAAAGGAACCCGTCGTCGCTGTGACGACAAGATGGCAACGATTATGGTAAGCGTTGCGCGCTTGTTAAAACGGGGACTGTGACAGGCGACGGCTAGCTGCGTTTCGGACCTTGTTTTTCCCATCCGTCTCCGGCTGGCTTGCTGCAAGGCTCGCTGGTGGGCGGTGCTGCTCGTGGACGGAGCGGGATGAGAAATTCGACGCTCAACGAGGGCACAGTGGGCCAGAAGGCAGATGTGGGCGGTCAAAATCCCGGACGTGTTTCGAGCTAGGCTCACCCCGAACGTCTGACCCCATCAATGGATTGCTCTTCGAACGAGGAATCCATTGGCGGTGCCACACGTTCGGTTCGAGTCCTGGGCAGTGACTCTGGAGCTCAAAACGCGTCAAAACGGCCTGCGCACCGGTCTTCTGGCCCACTGGGGAGTGTTCACACCTTGGATGGTACCCGTGGAAGAAGTGCGGACGGGGTGCCTGGCGTACCGTTCGGTCACCATTGTTGGCATTTTAATGCCTTTGATAAAACGCTGGCGCTGGGGCACTCTGGGAGAAATAATTATACGAGAACTGCGTCGGTTTTGGTCTGTCACCGGATGCTCTGCACGGCAGACGAGAGGACTAAATTTGCACAAACATACACTGTTTGTAATAGATCTGAAAATTTGCACCAATTTTTTTGACGACCTGGTGGTGGTAACTCGTATGAAAACGGTTCAATTCTCTTTTTTTCTGTCAGATAATGTCTAGAAGAACTCTGAAAAGTAAACATCATTTTTCAAAATCCCTGTACTTGTGCCAAGTGCCAATTTAATTTTTCTTTAATATTCCCCCCCCCCCTCTCCCCTCTCGGGCAGGATAGGGATGACCGTCAGGACTCCGCGCCGCAGCATACTCCGCAACTCCCTTTTGCTTTGGGCCAGTAACAACAATAACAAAAAAACAACAGCAGCAACAAAAACAAAATCAACGCCGCAGCAGTAGCGGCTGCAAGAGCGAGGCGCAGTCTATACCCTTCAGATTGCTCTTGCAGTGGATGGGTTGCGATGAGATGGTCTCCCGGACAAACCGGTTTTAAATACACACACACACACACACACACACACACACACACACACACAAACGCGCGCGCACACACACACACACACACTGACACAGACATGCAGACACGCTGGTCCTGTGTGGCACAAAGTGCGCGGCCAAGCTTCAGCCACCGGGCACTGGGCCTGTTACATCGAAGGGTCCCTGCGCTAAAAACTTGCTCGAGAACTCGCCCGGCGCGGGTGAGGATTGAAAGGAGAACAAAAAATAGTGCGCCCCGGCCTGACCTCGACTCGAAGCCGCCGCGACCTTCGCAGGTGGCAGTGTGATGATATCTCCGCGCGCCCCGCCCGGGCCTCGGGCCGTGCGTTTGGCACATTCCCCGTTAAGTTCAAAGGTGTCCAGACGCGGGCGGGGTCCGCGGCGCGCACCACGGCACCGCCCCACAGTGGGCCAGAGGACCGGCGCAGGCGGCCAAAACTCTATAGACGCGTTTGGAGCTTCACAGTCGCTAAACAGGATACGAACCGAACGTGTGGAACCCTCCAATCCATTGCTCTACGATGTAGGAATCCATTGGTGGGGTCACACATTCGGTTTGAGTCCTGTTTAGCGACTTTGGAGCTCAAAACGCCTTCGGTGTTACCGCCTCGGCACTGTGCGCCCTGTCGCCGCGGGCCGATCGCTCTTTCAGGTGAGCGGTTGTGTTGCTACGCTCTCTGTCTCCGTCGCTCTCTTGGTCAGAAGACCGTTGAGGCGGCCAAAATTCTAGACACGTTTTCAGCTCCAGAGTCGCCTTATGGGACTCGAATCGAACGTGTCCCCAATGGATTGCTCTCCAAGCGAGGAATCCATTGGTGGGGTCACACGTTCGATTCGAGTCCGATTAAGCGACTCTGGATCTCAAAACGCGTCTAGAATTTTGGCCGCCCAAACGTTCTTCTGACCCTCTGCGCGTCGCTCCCGCACTGTTAAAATTTTGGTTGTCACTTGGTGACAATTCTAAGACTAACTTTCCTCACAAGCATGTCATGAAAACGAGACATTTTTTTACGCCCATGCAAAAGGTATGGGAGCTTTGATGAAAACGTCTTCGATTTGCGATGACATTGAAAAGAGATGAAAAAATTATCTAAGCTTTTGTGATAAAGTGACAACAAATTTTTACAGTGCATTTGAGCGAGTCAAAGGCACGACTCGGTACTATTTCTGAAGGACTGGGTGCCCGGCGGAAGCCGCCTATTACTGCGCTATGAACGGGTACCTCCTCGGGTACCTCCGCTGGCTCTAGCGGTACAGCCGAAAATGTAATTCGCGCTCGTTGTCGCTGTTTCAGCAACGATACCGGTTTTGTCGCCACCACTGTGGCCTGTCGGGTGCCGGTGGCAATCTAGGACGACGGGCTGCCGGAAAGAAGATAGCTTCTTTTGAAATCGACAGGACGCACTTTGGTTGGGTTTTTAGTGGAATGAATGAAAGGGTGAGCGAGTGAACGGTAATAGAATGAAAATAGGAACAGAATGAATAGACGAATGAATAGACGAATGAACGAACGAACGAAAGCATGAATGAATGCACATTGGTGAATGAGTGAATGAATGAATGGACGGATGCCTGGGTAGATGGATGGATGGATGGATGGATGGATGGATGGATGGATGGATGGATGGATGGATGGATAAATGAATAAATGCATGCAATTTTAGTGTATGAGGTCAGGGGCAGTGTTCTTCATGGGTGCTGCTGGTGGTAGTGGTGGGATTCACCACCGATTTTAAAGCCCCATTCTGAATTCAAACCCGAGGCATCCTCCGTGCATCTTGGTCCGGCCTCTGAAGTTCAGGTTCAAGGACCATATCGGTACTATGGCCATCGTTAACCTCACTTTCCGGTCTTACTCGAGCGTTGAACCCGCCATTACCTTTTTTCGGACCACCCCGTGACTATGTAGATATAAATTTCAAGATCAGATCCTCGCGATCGCGATTCCGCTTCGTTTTTATGGCTTTATCAGCACCAGCGGGCCGAGGCTGTAAATTCGTCCGATGAAAATGCAGCGCAAATTGTGGCCCTCGGCTCGGCGCGTCCACTTGTCATCCGCGTGTTTTTTGCCCCCCCACTCCTGTTGACTCACCGCCATTACTCGAGGGTCATTGTCTGCTGCAACGGAAGCGATTCCTTAGGCGACTGCTTGCGCAATGACGGGTACCGCGGCGTCCGCCCGGCCCGGCCGGCAGGCGCGGACAGAACCGCGTACGTCGCACGCCGACTAGGGAAGTTGCGTTCGAACCGCGCGGAACTGCACTGAGAATGAAATTCATGATCAGGACCAAAATTTTGGGTGAGGTTTTCTCTTTCACCCGACTTCGGGTGAAAATTATTATTGGGCGAGGAAGATTTCCTCACCCTAATTTTAGTATTGTGTACCTGTATGAGGTAGCTGATACACTTTTTCTCGCCCAAATTTGGGTACTAAATAATCCTTGTCCAACTTTGGATGGTAAAGTATACATAGCCCTAAATTGGTATTAATCACGACTCGTGCATTCTGAGTGCATGCCAAGTGGGCACAGATTCTCTTGCCAAGTAGACACAAAGCACCTATCTGTATTGCCAAGAAGTCACAAATTACCAGTTTTGGGTTGGTAAAATTCACTCACCGGTGCACCGCAGTGTTGAAAGCACACTAAATTAATTTGTACAATTTTTGTTCAAAGCTTTGAACAAAGTTGCGCATACATAACTTTTGCACTACTTTGTGCGCAGAATCGCTCAAATTCGTGTGAATTTTTGGAGTGTATGTCACTTGTCCGACCCCTTACTTGTCCGACCCTATTAAATATATTCTCGTGGCAATATTTATATTGGTGGAGGGTAATATAAATATTGCTGAAAATATCCCCCGTTTGTCGAAAACAGTTGTCCGACCTACTGAGTTGTCATACCCCTGTCCTCGAATATATTTATTGGCTGGATAATATTTTTATTCGCCCAACCATATTTTTATTCCTAATATAAATATTCGGAATATTTATATTCGAGAATAAAAATATTCCACGACGTCATTGACAGGACGACCCCCACGGGGAAGGGGAGGGGGCAGCCACGGTGGGTTGCCTACCTCCAAGGCGTCCAGGACAAGGGGCGGGCCTGGCGGGCCTGCGGGGCCAGGACAAGGGGGGCGGACTGCGAAGCTCCGGCCACCAGAGTGACGGCTCTGCCGCCTTCAGCCTCTAGAAGCTTCCCGGGACTCGGGGCTGGCCATCGGAGACCACCAGGATCCTGTCGGTCATAGTGGTCGGCCCCGTGGCGTCGTCGGGGAGACAGTGAGGTGGCCGTCAACGGCCGCACCGGGAAGTGCATCGACGCGACGACTGTACGCCCGCGTGTTCTTCGGCGGCATGTTGGTGGCGCTGCACCCCGTGAGCGAGCCCCTCGCCTACCTCCACGACGGGGTCCTCGGGCCGAGCTTGGAGCTGCATAAGGGGGGGGGGCCTTTACGCAGGCCGCTGCCGCTCCAATGCGACAAGAGCAGCGCGTCGGCGCCAGGACGTCCCCGCACTACCTGGCGGTGGTCAAGCAATGCGCCTCGGCGCCGAGGCCAAGATCGCAGTGCGCGACGCCACTGCCGCCGGTGCAGGGACCCCGGGACTCCGGAACGGCCACTGAGACCAACAGGATCCCGTCGGCCCTGGTGGTGGCCAACGCCGTGTTGACGTCGGGGTGACAGTGAGGTGGCCGTCGGCGGTCCCGCCGGTCAGCACCGCGCCGCGCTGACTCCTCACCCCGTGCTCTAAAGGCGGCCCGCCGTTGACGCTGTACCCCCGGACACGCACCTCTGGAGGTCCTCGACGGAGTCCTCAGGCAGAGCTCGGTGCTACAGGGCGGCTTTGGGCTCGGCTTTGAACACAGCTCCGCGGCGGCGCCGCGCTCCGTTGAGGGCACTTGGGCACGGCGCGGAGGCCATGATCACCCTCATGCTCATCGCAGCGCGCACGCAGCCGTGGCGTCCCCGCCGCCAAGCAAGTCGTTCCCGCGGTCAGCGCCGCACTCCGAGGCAGAGCACGCGGGAGGTGAGCGAGCAGTGTCCCGCGACCGCGTGCGTCGGCCTCGTCGTTGGTCGTGCCGAGCCTATCTCGTCCTCGGCCGGCGCGTCGACCGTAATGTCACCGATGTGCACCGCACTGCACCCTGGCCGCCGCCGCGCCATACCAGGCCAGCCCCTGAGAACACCTCGGGGGCGCGTCGCGGTGTCCAAGAAGTACCACTAGTTGCTCGTCCCGGAGTGGCGTCCAAGCCAGCGGTGAACGGAATGCGTGGTCGTGATCGTGGCGACGGCGCGCGCATACCTGTTTCTACTTCCTGTACTCTCTCCTCATGGCATGTGTGTGTGTGTGTTAAAGGTTTTGAGTGGAGAGGTCGACGTACTCGCCGAGAACTGTCACTACGGTCAGGGAAGCGCAGCACGCCGTTGACGCAGCTGCCATAGGAACGACCTTGGAGATACGGCTAGCTCCACTGTCACGATGGGTTGCCTACCTCCGCGGCGCCTGCCGGGCCGCGGTGACTTGCCCTCGTCCCCATCCCCAGCACGCCAGGCCGCATGTCCACGCAGAGTGTCCTGCAGGCACACGAAGGCCCTCCTCGCCGTCCCTGGGGAAGGCCAAGCAGTGCGCCGCGGTGACTTGCCCTCGTACCCAGCACCCCGGGCTGCATGTCCACGGAGAGGGGCCTGCAGGCACACCGAGAGCCTCGCCGTCCCTGGGGAAGGCCAAGCAGTGCGCCGCGGTGACTTGCCCTCGTACCCAGCACCCCGGGCTGCATGTCCACGCAGAGTGAAGGTCCTCCTCACCGTCCCTGGGGAAGGCCAAGCAGTGCGCCGCGGTGACTTGCCCTCGTCCCCAGCACCCCGGGCCGCATGCCGCATGTCCATGGAGGGGAACCTCCCTGCGGCCCCGTAAGGCCAAGCTGCAGCGCGGCCCGCGAGGCCTGTAGCTCCACCGGAGTGCTGCAGAGCACGGCCTGGTCGCGGAAGGCGTGGTGCCGCCACGCGCCGTGAGAGTATGATGGGTCACCCATATTGCAGCCCGTTTGCTTGCGAGCCCACCCCGACGGCGTCACCTCAGGATAAGGTGTCCTGTGTCTAGTACGTAGTGCACCCACCAGCAGGACACTGCCTGGTGGGCAAGTCCACTCCACATGCCAGGGCCGGGCCTTGCCTAGGTGTCCTTTTAACTGAGGATGTTCTGCCTACAGTAGCTGCCTGGGGTACAGCACTTCTGAATTGCAAAGATTTGGCATTTGTAAGTCTATATATAGGTCTCATTGTACACTTGTGTTCTTTAGCTGGCAGGTGATGTAGTTAGATGGTTATTCTAAGGTCAGGTGTATGGGGGTAATTCTGGTAAATAAAAAAAAGTAAAAACCACTGCTGTTAGAAAATATGTTCTTTATTTTAAACCATTTTCATTTATGATAAGACAAACCAATTAAAAGTGAAAGGTGCCTATGAGGGGAAAATAAAGAAGAATAAAATTGAGTAACTTAACGCCATAGTGCAGTGCAAAACTAATAATTAAGAAGTTTCTGAATTTCATTATGAAAGCTAACACATGAAGCCTAAAAGGGGGAAACAACTTTCAATATACAGAGGGACAAGACAAGAATAGATGTGGAGTAAGTCTGATCATGTCATGTTTTGAGACGCAACAGGGAGTGGGTGGATTTGGGCCTCCATAGCAAGGCCAGTGCAGGGAAATGCTTAGGACTTAGAGCGCAGCAGCATCGCAAAGGAAATGGGTGGAAAAACAGATGTGTTCAGAAGCAACACAGCAAAGCACAAGGAAAATTGCAGGGGAAAGGGGACGTGAACGGTTTAAGGGGAAATAAATTAAGGTTCGACACAAAGTGCAAAGCAGATCTGGGGTTTGGAAAAGGGGTGGGGCAATGAGACAGCAGGTAGAAAAAGAACAATAACATGTAAACCCTATAGATAACCCTGGGTGTATTATCTTAAAACAAACAATAGAATTGTATACAGTTTTCTTTCCTCTACACCTAAAATACAAATTTAAAATATATAACAATGCAATATATTACTTTGTAACAAATGTAAACAGGCAAGGATCAGGAATGGAAGGGTAAGGCAATGGAAGAAAATTGGATAGCGAAGCACCACATATTATGCAAAGCCGGCTGGGATGAGGGAGACATAAAACATCGAAGGAAAGCAAAGCGATGAAGATCCCACCGACTTGTGGCAGATTGTGGAGGTAATGCATTCTTTTTATATTTGTGGTTACCGAATCATGACATAACTGAAGAAAGTAATTTGCGATCGTGTCTTTTGAACTTCCAGGAACATGTACGAGAAGGTGAAATATCTGAGCACTGTGTGATTCCGAAGACTCCATGTCTCATAATCGCTGGTAAGAATTAAACATAATTTTGGAAGGCATGATGCAAATATTTAACAATTTAAAACAATTTTACGAATAATTCCAGGTGGTGAAAACATATTTAATACCCAAGGAAAAGCAATTTATTTTACAATGGATTGCACTGTTCTGGGAACTGCTGACAGTTTAAAAGAAGGATTCAAAATGCTGTTTGCATCATATTTTGTTTTTAATATCATGTATGCTGCGACTGCTCAAGTTACTTTAGAGTTTGTTCAGAGGTTAAATTTTTTTTTTAGTGTATTAAATGTAATAAATAAATTTTTAAATATAAATTAATAAATCAATTTTTCTTACAGATGTATTGCTGACATTAGCCCAGCCAAGGGCCACAAGAGACCATCAAAGGATGCAGGAGGCCATGCATGCACAAGGGTTATACATTCAAGATTGAAGGCCTTAAATAATAAATATGATGATTTCTTTGCCGAAAAAGATGATAATAATAATAATGATGATGATGAAACTGAGGACTCTAATGTAGATGATGACATGTAAAGTAGTATGAAATAAATTACTTGGTAAGACTAAGGATTAATTTTACATAACTACACCCTGCAGCCACCTTCTTTCAGCATTTCAGCAAGGGGCTGAAGAAGTGATTTTATAACAGGAATACACCAAGAGCGACCTAACAGTCGTCTCCTATCAGTAATAGATAAGTTAACATCTGTATAATGCTCCTCAAACCCAAAGAGTGACTCTTCTTCTGTGATGTACAAATAGCCATCTTGGTCATCCTCAGTGACGGGCAATTTTTTGCCTTTTCCTTCAAGGAAACAACCCAAATAATAGTATTAATTTTAAATAATATTTTGCAACTTCATAAATTATAAAACAGATTTAACTTACTTTGTGAATAAGAAGAGCTTGTTAGTGTAGGTAAGATTACAATATTTGCTTTCCGATATGGCTTTAGATAGTCCTGCAGAACTGAATGATTGACTGGTGTGCCTCCTGGAGAATATAATCCTGGAAGTGTGCCCCAGAAATATCTCTTTCTTTTCATGGGTCTATGGGAAGTCGCACATTTGACAACAGGTTTGCAACCAAGGCAACTAGAAAAATCAAGGACAAGTAAATTTACAGAAATGCAAAATCTTAATTTAACAATCTTAAACTACTTTTAATTTGACAGAATCAAGTTTCATGCAGATTTATTTTATTGGATAGAAATTGTCATTGACAGTACTTCAAAAATTACCTTGATATCTCATCTTTTGTCTCTTTTTCCATTGAGAATGTATTTTCCAACAGCCAGTAAAAGTCATGGCCATGAACTCTGGCAGCTTCAGTGAGATATTCTAATATGCGTTTGAATTCAAAAAACAACTGACCGGTTGAACCTTCACCTATTTTAAAATTTAAATCTTAGACTTATTATTTGCCAGAATGAACCATCATTTTTATCAGCATATGCTTACCATGCAAATTTCTTCTCGCCGGATTACAGAGGCTCAAGTCCGAACAAGGAACGCCAGCAAGAAGCAAGTGTATTGGTCCAAATTGAGACAATTTCTCTTCTGTTAGTGACTTCACACATCCCACCATCTTCATTTTGTCATGATAATGATACTTTAGGACTTTAATGGCCTTTTCGTCTATTTCACTTGAAATATACTCAGATATTTTGATTCCTACAGCATCAAGGGCTACTTTAGCAGCTCCTATGCCATCAAATAAGGACACAACTTTGACGGACTGAAAACATAATTAGATTTCTTTTAAGTTATTTGTTTTATGTTAAGAAAAAAAATCACAGATGCCAAAAACCTACCTGTTGCAGTGGAGTCACATCAAAGCCAAGAAATCCATCATTAATAACAACACCATTGTCAGCATCAACAGCGTGATCATCTTGCACAACAGCTCCGATTTCTTTTCGGACCTCCTGATTTTGTCGAGCCTTCCTTGCACTGCCCTTGCGTGGAGCACACAAGAATCTTCTGTAGCCTTTTTTTCTATTTTTTGGTTTCCATCCCTTTGCAGGCATTGTCAAAACATTAAAGATTTTATAGTCTGTAAAAAAAGTGACCAACCACCAAGGTCAATGGCTTTTTTTACCTCGGCAACATTAAAACTGTTACAAATAAAAGGACTTCTCAAATGATAAGGCAGATGAGAATTGCATAGGGTTAATTTAAAACCAGAAATTACAATAATCTTCAGCCTATGGAAAAAATAAAGAAGACACACAAGCGGAAGTAGACTTTGATGCATAAACTTTCTTGTCTTATGACATGTTTTAACTCACAAAGGCTCACCTTGCAGTGTCTGATCTGATGGTCTGTCCAACAATCCAGCTCTCCAATTCTACTTTTGCATATTTAAGGTAAAAAACGCTTTTATGCAAACAGAAGCAAACTGTCTGCCCTGACTCCCTTGACTCGGCAGTCTAAAAGGCTCAGGAGTGTTCTCATTGTTGTCATTGTTGGTGCTGGTTCAACTCGAGGATGAAAACACCTCTGATCCATAAATCACTGTCACTCACAACATCTTAAATCCTGCCCCCCCCCCTACCTCTTTCCCCTTCTCCCCCTCTGCCCCCCCCCCCTTCAAAAAAAATATTGTCATACATTTTTTTATTCTGTGCGTCTGAAGAAATAATTGTAAATTAAGAAATGCGTGTTTTATTAAATTTACGATGGTGATCATGAATTCACCAACAGTGCAATCTCTGCTTTTACAAAGCATGATCGTAAATTGAAGAAATGTTTAAATATTTTTACGATTTTTTATTGTAACTTGTGATTACGACAGAGATTGTAGCATTTTGTGTCGTAGAATTACGATACTTTTTTACAGTGTTGGGGATGAGCGTCACCACGCCGCGGACGTGGCTGGCGCCGACGCGGTGGTGCTGCAGCCTGGCGTCGTCGTCCCTCAAGGTCTCGATCCTGGTCGCTGCCTTCCTTCGAATGGCCGCGGCGACGTGGTGCACGCCGGGCACCTCCCTGACGATGTCCATGACCTTGGAGCGAGCGGCCAGCCCGGGCAGGTGGCGCGCCAGCAAGTCCATGATTCTGGCCTTGACGGCGGCGATGCGGGGCTTGGCGATGGGGTCTGCAGGACGCTGGGCCATCAGCTCGTCGTGGCAGCCATAGTGCATGTCAAGCAGAGAGTCGTTGTCCGCCCTCAACTCTCACGACGATCATATTTTTCTGTCTAAGAAAAAAAGTAAACGTAACGGGCATTCCTCGAGAGGCTCCGCACAGCACTTGCGAGGTAACTGTTTGCTGTGGCCAGTGGGTCAGAGCAGAGGTGAGAAAAAAAAACCGAAACGGACCTGAACGGACCCTCCGCTGACGAGACTCCATCCCATCTGATCCGATCCGCCCCGATCCGATCCGAACCGGCCTGACCCCCGCTGACCCGCCGCGCCGCCGCTCCGTGGGTGTCGCTGCGCTGGCCGGGCGGGCGGGCGGTGGAACGACACCAGCCAGAGCAATGCCGTTTTGGCGGCTTTCTGACTGCCCAACTCCCGTAATTACGGTACTAATGTTATCGTGAGACCATGACCTGTCTTTGCAAACACTTATTTTGCATTTTGGTGCCGAAAAAAAAAATACCGCTGGCTGGTGTTGAACCTCTGTCACTTCGGGCGCGTGGAAGCCAGCCCGTCCGGACCGGCCAGGCTCCCCGGCTGCGTGCGAAAAGTGTTCGCACGAGGAGACGGCCCGACTGGCGGATGGAGGCGGATCAGAGCGGGTCTCTTTTCTCACCTCTGGGTCAGAGTTATCAGTTCGTCACCCCTGCCTTAGACAGCTTATTAATTAAGGAAGGAGAATTTTGTTATTCATAATGCTCTTATTTGCCTCTATCAGCTGCTGGTCATGGATGACTGGGGAAGTCTGGGGTGTGGTAACTCTGAGCGAGAGGAAAGTCCTCTCTCCAAGGTTGGCAAGACTACTCCCTCATCGTCGTTTCGCGCCATTTCGTACTAGAGCAACGTCGCCGTCGCATCGCGTCTTTGTCATCAGCTTTCATTAGAGTTATCTAGAGTAATCAAGAGGTGAGTGTTGAATCGTGATTTTTATTCGTATTGAACGTTGTTGTTGCCATAACAAATTCGAAGCTCTCCCTTCAGGTTGAACAACAACCTGACCTGAGAAGACCATGAGTGTCCTTGTCCTACCATTTCTATAAAAAAACATTTCTCAAATACTTACACGATTGTAATAAAATATAATTCAATGGTCCTCGTAAACCATCGCGTAAATTTATTTAAAATGAAAGGCCTTAACCTAACTATCGAATATTCATTGTAAGGTTACCTATGCAGAACGCACGCTATGGTTATCTCTTTGCTTCACACAATCATTTTGACCTCAAAATGGTCCACAAATGTGACCCTTTATCTAATTCTTTGGTCATTGTGACATCATCTTGTATTTTCTCCTGTCCTTGAGAGGAAACAACCGTAAATGGGGATTCATTAGTTTGTGGATTCATAGACTGCATACGAGTTTCAGATTATTTTTACTATTCTAGCTATGAAGCCGGAACAATGGGATCTCCTGCAGGTGATGCAGCAGTTGCAACAACTGCAGCAAGCACAGCAGCTGCAACAGCTGCATCATATGCACCTGCCTCAGCTCCAGCAGTTGCAACAGCTGCAGCTACAACAGCAGCTACAACAGCAGCTGCAGCAGGTTCACAACAACCATATCGTTTCAAGGTAAGTTATTACTGTAACATTTGTCATGGTTATTGGTAAGTTCTAAAAATCTTACTTTCTTCAAAGTGAGTCTCAATTTGGAACCCAGTCGAAGAGACACTTTTGCCTCCTGTGGTCTAAAAAAGGCTCCATGTGCTAAGTAATTGTTCGTTAAAATTTTGTCTGCGGAAATGAGTTTTCTTCTCCTTTGATGCAAAGAGAGTAAGATTTTCAACAGAACCTCAGCAATAATTCTATATCAATTCACAAAATCTTTAAATACTGATCAGAAATGCATTTCACACTGCCAGTTCATGTGTACCTTAATTTTTGACTGATCTTTTTATCTCTTTTGGTAAAGAGCAAATGTCTGCCCTGATTTAAATCTGGGTTGAGACTTGGTTTTTCCTCGAAAGGGTATGACACCCACACTCCTCAATACTCAGCCAAAAGGATTGATAGTTTCTATCTTTATATGAAATTTCTTCTTTGTTAATTGAAATTCTAACATTGTTAGTGTTTTGAGAGAGAATCATGTCCTCAATTTGGACTCAATAGCAGTGATGCCTTGCTAAAAGGAATAATGCTGCAATCTCTATGTCTGCCACAAGATTTGTTCGATTGACATGGAATTACTCTATCAAGTGTAATTTGTTTTCTACTGTCTCCAAATGTTTAAATGTCTCATCCAATCTGTTGCCTACACCCAGTCTAATTTACGTTAATAATTTTGCCTTATCTCCTTTCAGTCCTGCACCCATTTTGTTGCCCGGCAATGTATTGAGGTAAGCTACAAGAGCTAGCATACAATAAACAGTTGAAACGGTTTTCTTCATTCCTGTGTCATGAAAGTTTTTCTCTCTCTTTTCCAGCATTGAAGCAGCTCCTGTACCCCTGGCTCCTGCAACCACTCCTGTCATAGACCCTGTTGTAGAGCCTGTCATAGACCCTGTCATAGATCCCGTCAAAGATCCCGTCATAGACTCAGCAATTCCTGAAAGGTATGTTTCAAGTGGCCCCTGTTTTGGACTAGACAGCTATCTCCACACTTCAATAACTTTTGGTTATTGTTTTACAGTTCAAGGCCTGTCAAGACCTATTCTTTCAAGGAGGCCAAGGAGGCTTTGGCCAAGGAGGCATTGGCCAAGGAGGCATTGGCCAAGGAGGCAGCCAGTGGGTAAGTTTTAACTTTAATTTTGTGGTGTCAGTTTTTAATTTAATCATGGCTGTTTAATTTTTAATGGTCATGTCAATTTTCAGCTCAAGCACTGGAAATGATAAGAAACGTGACATCACAGGAAACCTAGTAAACAGGTAAGACTTCTTGGTTTAAGAATATTTTTCCAGCAGCATGCAATGTGCTCATCTCTCTGTTGTACATCATGATAAATCTTTTTGACATGCAAATTCATTTCAGTGACAATACCATCTTTGAACTGAGTTCGGAGGAGGATTATGACGACGATTTTGAGGTAAGTGGGTACGCCTTTTGTTGTTAGTTACAGCTTTTGATATTTCAATCACCGGTGTTGATTTTATGATTTCATTTTCAAGCCTAAACCCAAACTGAAACCCAAAGAAGTACCAGAACCTGTACGTTAATCATTCAGACTCATTATACAAATTCTAAGCAATCGTGAGAGTAATTTGAGTATTATTTTTGTTTGCTAGCTTGCCAAAGTACCTCGAGTGTCCACCAAAGGAAGGCCCAAAAATAGCAAGAACAAAGGCCCAAGCAAAACAACACTGAAAGCTAAGATCCAAAAGTTAGAAGAGGAGGGGTCGCTGTCCATAATCAGTATGTCTGTGCTTTACTTGTGACTATTTCAGTTTATTCATTTTACGTATGGTCACTACTGTTTTTGTCTTCCAGATACGGATGAGTCAAGTGGACAGTCTCGCGTATTGAGATCAAATAAGAGTGTTCCTGCAGGACACAAGGAACCGGTGGACATAGGCTTTGACTTTACGCCCAAAAAAAATATTGATCCTGCTATACTTGAAGGACTGGAGGCCTGCATCGTCAAGACCAATGTGTCTTGGGATGATGTTGTAGGCCTGGAGGATGTCAAACAGCGAATGAAAGTACGTTTGAAATTTTTATCTTGTTGATCAATGCTTGCAGGCGCACCTCATAACTGCATTGTTGGTTTCAGGAGGCAGTTGTTCTACCAGTAATAAGGCCAGACCTTTTTGTTGGTCCTAGGGCAGTCCCAAAAGGTGTCCTTCTTTATGGGCCACCTGGTACTGGAAAAACAATGTTAGGTAATTTTATTTATATACGTTACTTCTGACATGTACTTTACTGTTGAAAGACTGGTTTTTTTTTGGCATAACATTTTTGTTCTTAGGAAAGTGTGCTGCCAACTCGGCAAACTGCACATTTTTTTCCATCACCTCATCCGACTTGATGTCTAAATGGCTCGGTGAGGGGGAAAAAGCCATAGCTGCACTATTCACCCTAGCCAAGTAAGTACTTAGATTCCCTAAAGGGATTGATATGCACCTTTTTGTAAAGACTGAATTTATCTTGGTATTGCTCATAAAGCTGTAGTGTATCATTTACTGAGCGTGTTAGTGATGATATATTTTATGCTTCTAGGAAACATAAACCCAGCATCATATTTATTGATGAAGTTGACTCCCTTTTGACCACACGGAAGGAGGGAGAGCACGACAGTGTGCGGCGCATGAAAACAGAGCTCCTAGCGCGCTGGGTGAGTTGTTACATTTGTGTGCTGTAAAAATTTACCAAAATAACTTATATTATGGAAATTATATTATTTTTTACTTATCTGAATACATCTCTCCGTTACAGGAGGGCCTTGGTGCAGGTGATAATGATCAGATATTAGTCATCGGAGCTACAAACAGACCCATGGACTTGGATTCTGCTGCTTTGAGGCGATTTGGTCAGCATTTATATGTGCCTCTGCCTGACAGGGAAGTAAGTTAAATCAACACACTTTAAATGTTTAATCAGAAAGTGCTAAAACTGCTTGCTTTACATTATTCTTAATTCTTTTTAAGGCTCGAAAAGTGATGTTTAGGCGACTGTCACAGGATGAAAATGTTAAAGTTTCCCTTTCCCATCTCGATATCACAATGTTAGCACTAGACACGGTCAACTACTCTGCATCGGATATCTCAAATATAATACAAGATGCCTGCATGCAGCCGATACGGGACCTGTCTTTTGAGGAAGCTTTGGTGGTAAAAAAGGACAAGGTACAGTTGTTCAGTTTCATCTCTTTATTTTAGATCAGTACATTTGGTTTGGTAATGCTCTCAATTTCTTCTGCAGTTAAGAGATGTCAACAAAGAAGACTTGTTAAAGGCCCTTAAAGGCAGAAGGCCGACCTGCAACAGAGAGGCTATCCAAGAGTTGGAAAACTGGAATGGAGGTTTCAATTATTCCTCTTCTTGTATGGATGAGTAACAAGGTTTTTACCATTATTATTTATTGTTTAAAATGTGGAGTTCCAGTTTCTACATCCAATCGCTCGTTCCAACTTTTCTACATCTTATTGCTCGTTCAACTTTTAATGTGTGACATGGTTTTAATCCTTTGTTTAATTTGTTTGAAAACTGTATTTCAAGTTTTAATATCTAATTTCTCTTCAACATTTAATGTTTTTTTTATGGACATGGTTTTTTGTCCTTTGCTTATTTGTGTAAAGTGTGGAATTCAAGTTTCAACCTCTTCTTAATTAAGAGAAGCTTTTTTGTTGTAAACATGTGCATTTGCATTTGAAGCTTTTTACATTGTGTATGATGATCATGAAGCGGAACTTCAAGTTTTCCATTAAAGTTGTTCTTTATTTAAGTTGTGTTCTTTTTTTCCAATTGCATATTCACATAGCCTGTTTATCCGCTTAAGTGGAAATGACCCTTCATTCAAATGGTTATGAGTTGAGAATACAACAAGTTTCATCCCTGGAATCATTATCAAACAGTTGAGAATGTGTATCACTCAGTAAAATGATTTGTTTTGATTAGAATTGTATTGCACAGCAAAAAAGCAGGACGAGGCAATGCTGGCTGTAGTCCAATCACAACAAAAAGTAATGCTAACATAATCTTTCTAACCATGGTTCCTTACCAATGAAAAAAAAAATTACAAGGAATACACTTGCCATTTGAAATGGTACAGAAAACAGAAAATATCTAATTACACACCTGCATGACATCTAAATATTTTTCTTATAAAAAAAAGGCAATGTTCTGTAAATAGATTATTGACTAATATGATAACATCAAGAATATTCCATACACAACACCAGTCCATATTTTGATAGCCTGCAGCCAAAAACGCTTTTATGATGAAGGTTGTTTCATATTACTTACATTCCAATTAATCACTCCATTGACAGAAGGGCGTAAATTGTATACAGTAAATACAGCAAACTTATTGTCCAGCAAATGCTGGTTTATTACCCAAGTACACAATTATTGCTAGGTATGCTTAGTATGCAGTTGGTTCTGTGGGATGCACATACGCCAAATGGTCAATTGGTTTGGAACAATCGAAGTTAAACAGCATCATGGAGTTGAATAAAATTTCTGAAGATATAGTTAAAAGGTTGGAGGGTAAGCCTTCAGATAAAATTTTGAAGCAGTCTATCAAGCATTGGAATTGTTTAGTAAGCAGAAAAGAAGAGAACACATTATTGACAGACTCTCCTCCCTTCTGACAAAAACATGGGGCATTGTCTGAAGGAATCACCTTAACATCTTTATCTGGAAACAACTTTGATAAGTTCAGCGTCCCATTCAAATTAATTAATGAGCTTGGAGCAAGGCACTGTTGAAATTCTTTATCATTCAGCATGCAGTCGTCACTTGCAAATTGTCCATAGAGCTTACAGACTGAGCATAATCATCAATCACTACAAGTGATTTGAGAAAGGCAAACTCCCCAGTTTCAGTGTGCTTCCATAATTTTCCACTTATTCAAAATCATCATCTAATCCTAATCCTCTGTTGTAGGAGGATTGCATCACTCGAGAAATTTTCCTTAGGAAATCAGTGCAAGTGAAGTCCCTGTTCTTGAGTCCTTCAACGAGATCTTTTACTTTGGCATCATTGGCTATTACTGAAGAGCGTCTTTTTCTGCTTGCTTTTTTCGGTATGTTTAAGACAACAATGTCTTGCACAGCATTGTCCTCAGATTCAAGAACACCTTCTGGAAAATAGAATGCAGAATAATGTATTCAGAATTGGCTTTAACAAGAAATACCACTAATTTTCAGCTGGTGTACTTACTTAAGAAGCAGAACACACTAGGATGTGCAAATTTGACGAGGGCTCTAAAAGTGCGGTTGTCTGACTCGCATGCATTATTGGTTCGGTCAGGACAGCCAAAAACAGACAAAGTTTCTGTTTTATCGAGCCAGTATGATTGGAAGTATTCGAAGAGAGGCGCTAATCTTATCCAAACATCCTCCCTCTTTGCACGGTTCTCAAGCTTTTTCAACCCTCCTTGAATACAATGACTGGGTAAGAATGCCAAGCCACACATTGATCTGCTGATGGAATTGGCAGAATGATTGGTTGAAATTAATCTCTTCAGCTTCAATTTCTTAGCTTTCTGAGCAATTGACTGTAAAGGTTTTGTGGAGTAAAAACAAAAAGTAAGTAACTGTTGTCTCAAGAGATGAAATACAAACAACAGCATAGTAAATTGAAGAAAATTCAATAAAAGAAAATTACTTTGCTTGAGTGGAATAAACACCCATGAACTCTTGCATTGGGGAACTTCGCCAGCCAGGCATTTTGTTGAGCAGCCTCAAAGTCGCACATAATTTCTGTTGGTTTGAATCTTGGACGAAGTTCTTTTAGTTTTTCAAGAACAAGTTCATATGTGGCTTGACTTTTTGTTTGCATAATAACTCTTGCCAACGGAATAATCTAAAAACAAAATTAATAAATATTAGTTTTTAAGAAAATGGAATGGGTAGTGTATGCATTTGTACTGCTTGTTCAAGTGGCTTACGCACATGATGCCCTCTCAGCTTGACTATGTTCCAAATTTGCCTACATTCCATTCCAGCAGGTGTGCAGAAGGTGCCATCGGAGAAAACCTTCTTTGCTCTTGCCAATTCATTGAGCATTCTATCAGATGCTAGAATCAAAAAGGCAGTGCCGTTTTCCTGGCAGCCACCACTCGCAGCAAAAACATTGTCTTCCCCATCCAAAGTTTGGGTGAGACGGGCATACTCCTCAGAGGACAGCAATTCAGCCAACTCGGGGATGGTTTTAGGGAGTCTTGGGAGACTCATCCGCCTTGCCCTCGCCATAGCAGGTCTGAGTGTCACAAATGGCAGATGCGCACACACTAGTCTACTAATCTCTGGACTGCAACATTAAAAGATGGCATTAGGCAAAACTCTGCATGACCAAGTATTACCAAAAATGTATGAAACAGTCACTTACGATAATTTCCTTCGCTCTTCATTATAGATTACTCTGAAAGGAGCAAAGTCTCCCTGACGACACCTGCTGAGGACAGCAAACCTGAACTTCTGTTTCAGAAAATGATGCCGATCATGGTATGTATGCCTCTGCGTGCATTTAAAATTACATCCTCTATTGTCAACACTGGCTCGGCCCCTGCACCAGACGTTTTTCACCTTCCGACACACACACTCCAAGCTTATTCTGCCTCCTTTCATGCACTTGTTCATATAATATGAATGACCATCAGGGCCCTGAAAGATGTGAGAACCTTCTCTCACACCTTTGGTTATCTTGATGTCAGGCATGATCTGTAAAAACCATATGTTGTTTTAACACAAAAGGAACGTTCAGTTCAACCTTCCGTGCGTAAACAGGATTTAATTGTTTTGAAGATTCGTCTACTCGACAAAAGGGAAAGTGAATATGACAAACTACGTAGGCCATTTAGTTTCTTATGAAAAATTGAGAGGGGCTGCCATCTGTTTTGGAGAAAGTTAAAAGTTGTTAAAAGTGGTAAAAAGTGTAAGGGGACGCTGCCGCCCATTAGAAACATCACCATCAGACGAAACCTGTGTCGTAGTTCTTTACGCCGAAAACTTAACCACGACAAGCTCAATAGCGTGAAACGTCTAGTGACGTCATTTGTGGTCTCACTGGCAGGCTTTCGAACACGAATCCCACAAATCCCAACGGCCGAGGTCGACATCAGATTCGTGGTGGAGGAGGGTCATCGTTGGTCGTCGGAGTGCCGGTTGGTGCCGGTACGTTTAAATTCTACTTTCGTCGGTTGATTATGGTGCGTGGAAGTTCGACAAGCTTAAATAATCCTCAAGATTTGATAGGAGATTGTCTTTCTGAATGTGAGTTCAGTGTAAGAACGTTCATGCCTTCATGCGCCTTGACGCGAAGCTGTTCCCTAACCTCTCCTTTTCTTAGGCCTTGGAAGCCTATTCATTATTTCTCCTGCCGACTTCGTCGCATTGCTCAGATCAATGACTATTTCCATGTGAATTGACGACGCGTATATCTACATCGTTTTGCGAAACTTTTTGAAGTACAGTACTGCTTCGATTTGTTTACAGGCTGCCCTGGGCTCGTTACTTTGATCTTGGAGTCTTTGGGATGAGGAACAATGCCCTGCCTGGACTTTCTGTCTCAAACGACAAACGACCGCCTTCTCGATTCATTTACCTCAGCACAAATGTTTCAAGCTGTGTGCCATGGTTGACCTTCATATTGCTGTGAGTACAAAACTTCTTTCGGTCTGTTCAGTGATCCAACGAAAGCAACAGCGTTTGCAATCAGTATTGGTCAAAGTCAGCTTAGCGCTGTGTTTCTAGGGCTCACTCTGTGTACCTTTTGAATCGAATCTTTTGATGTCAGTGTTGACTAAGTTGGTTTAGCAAACTCCCATCCAAATGGTTGCATGTTGTTATTAGTTTGGTCAGAGTTGGATCATTTGAGACATTTAATCGTGGAAATGTTTTATTCTGTACAGCCTTAACCCTTGCAGGCCAACTCCATGATCACTGTTGACTGAAATGGAATTCGGTTTCCCGGTCTCGATGCAAGTTTTTGAAATAAGCAACAAAGACTTGCTCGAAAACAGTCCAGTTACAGTGAGTTTCATAACAGTTCTAAGAGTGACAGCACTAGTGATTTATTTCAGTGGGTTTCATCATTATCTCTCCCTTAATTTGTAGGTCTCGGAGATGTTTGGCTTGCAGCCAGCCAGCAAGTAACCTATGAAAATAAGTCGGTGGGAAAGCTCTCCTTCACTGCCTGACCGTTGCACCTTGCTTGGTATCTACAGTGTTATCCAATTTGGCAAGTCTTTTCCAAGGTGAGGAATTTGTGGCCATTTTCCTCTGCTTGATAATTTTTGTATCTTGGAAGTAGGGTAATATTTTTTAAGACTGTCAGTAGGCCAAATCATAGAGTTGGTGGGCAGAACTTTGTTGGTAGTGTAGTGTTACACTACTGGTTGACATAAAGGGTTAAATGGAAATAATTTCTTTTCCACCTCAGCTCTGTCTTGGACTTATGATGGGCAAACCTTTTTGTTTGGAGACTGCAAAGTGATTTTTTTTTTTTAATGAGTCTTGTTTGTGTGAAACATAAGACTAGATTAACTAAGGGCCTTTGAATGAGCTTCACTGAGCTCTTGTATTCTATTGCAGGTGGTCAAACTGATTGAAACTGCTGTGACGTACCCTGTCTTCTGAGAAAGAGGTCTCTTGTCTTATTCTACATCAGTTTTTATGCAGGTTTGTGCATGATCTGGATTTTACCCAACTCTTGTTAGTTTCATGTATCTGGCTAACTTGCCTTTTTCTATTTTTGCTGCATTTGCTCACCAGCCCTTCACTGGAGGGTGGGAACTGATTCCCATGTCTTGGAAATACTCGACTAACATCCATGGTCTACAGGAAATCGCTGCAACCACCAATGTGTCTTACAATATACTGCAATTCAGGTGAGGCCTCCACTCTGATGCTATAATGGGACCAATCGTGATGAATTTTATATTTGTAATGTTATATTGATTGGTTGGCAGTCTTTATGCTCGCTCAAGGCTGTCCGAGGAAAGGAAAGGAAGTTACCTGATGACGGAGTGTGAGTTGCCCTTTGAGAAGAGACGAGCGGTCCCTGTTCCCCAGATGGGTTTCTTGTCTCTGGATCTGGATCTCAACCAATACAGACCAAGTATGTGGGATCTCATATTAAAGTTAAAACATATTTATGCCTTGTTTGAAACGGCTTGCACTGCTGTACCTTTAAGCTTTCAGTTTCATAAATCTGCTAATGTCTATTTTCTAGGCTCCATTGGACTTGTTCCTTGAAGTCCAAAATTAAAGTTGGAATTTGCATCTGGTAACAAATAGTTACTTATGACTGTCAGGTGATAAGTGCAATACTTCATTGCTTATTCTTGAGACTATACCAATATCTGCATTCATTTTTGTCCTGCTTTTCAGGTATTGGATGGGATTACATTCTGAGTGGCTTCCAAATGAGGATTTGTGATATTAAACCCAGTTTACATCAAACATTTCGGAGTATTCCAAATCTCAGTGAGAAAACCTTATTTCTGCCTCGATTGATATTAGTGTCTAAATCTTTTGCACTTTTATTGTCTTCTAATCCCCTACCTGCATTGCAATTTGTATCCAGCTTTGCTTTGTGTGCTTCAACCCAAATGTTGTCACCCTTTCCCTGCTTTGCTTTGCAGTATGTGTGAAGCTCTGCTGTGTGTGCATTTCATGTTCCGCTTTGCTTTCCCTTCATGTTTCATGTCACCCTCTTCCTAGCCGGCTTTGCATCATCCACACCGATACCTGTGTTGCTTGCTTACGACCCACCTCTCTTCCTCGTTGCTCCAGCTCTCTGTTCCCAGCTCTAGCCGTTTCTTGTTCTATTCCCAGTCATAAAATTTTCCACCCCTCTTTGTTCTCTTAATTTATTTTTTCAGACATTTCTTTCAGGTGTGCTCGACTGGTTGTTGTTTCAAAGCACTTAACGTCGAGGTACTGTGCATGACAGTCTGTGTCATATGAATGGACTCTTATTTTGTCCCACTGTGCACCATTTGTTTCCCAATCCACTTCTTCCTTCTTGATCCAGCTTGGCTTTCTGCAGCATAATCCTTGTTTGTGTTTACCATACCTGCTTCTAATTGTATGTTTAGCTTTGCTTCAATGTTGCTTCAGCCCATTTACGTGTGAGCCTGACCTTGCGATGCTTTGCCAATTGACCTCCGCTTTGAAATGTGTTGCCAAATTTTTGCTCCCGTTCCCTACCTAGTGATGCCAGTGATCCAAGATTTTCCGTCTCTCTCCCTCTCTCTCTTTTCCCTACCCTGCTGTCGAAACCTAGCCCAATCCATTTCTTGTCCTGTTTCAGGGACTACAATATATTTCAGGATGTTTTTAAGACTGGTCATGTGTGAGTCTCAACTTGATAAAGTGATGTAAGGAGAAGCCAATTTTTGTGTGAGTGTGATTGTTGTTGTTTGCAGTTCCCTCCAAACCTGTTTCCCATGAGCTTTGATTTGTTCTTAAAATGATATGTGCTTTGCAATTCATGTTCGGCTTTGCTTTCCTTTAATGTTCTATGTCACCCTCTCTCCCCACCCGGCTTTGCAACTGATGTGGTGCTTTGCTATCCAATAAGCTTACTTTTGGGAGTATTTGCTGTGTGTGCATTTCATGTTCCGCTTTGCTTTTCCTTCATGTTTCATGTAGCCCTCTGCCCAGCCGGCTTTGCATTGTTAACTCCCATACCTGCTTTGCTCATGACCCATCCTCCTTGCTCCTGCTCTCTGTTTGCAGCTCTATTCATTTCCTCTTCTGTTCTCTTTATTTTTTTTTTCAGATGGTACTTTCAGGTGTGCTCGACTGGTTGTTGTTTCAAAACACCTCATCTGAATTTAAACTAAACGTTGAGCTACTGTACATGACAGTTTGTGAGGTATGAATAGACTCATGTTTTATCCGACTGTGAATGTTTTGTTTCCCGATCCACTTCCTCCTCCGAAATCAACCCATCAATTTCTGCTTTGCTTGGCTTTTTGCAGCATAATCCTTGTTTGTGTTTACCATCCCTACCTCTAATTTTATGTTCTGCTTTGCTTGAATGTTGCTTCTACCCATTACATTTGCACCTGACCATGCAACGCTTTGCCATTTGTGTTCCGCTTTGATGTGTATTGCCAATGTTTGCACCCTTCCCCTTCCCAGTGATGCCACGATCCAAGATTTTCCCCCTCCCTCTCTCTTACGCTGTTGTTCAAGCCCAGCCCAATCCATTTCTCGTCTCAGTTCAGGATGTTCAAGACTAGTCATGAGTCTCAACTTAATATAGTGTTGTGAGAAGAAGCCAATTTTAGTGTGAGAGTTGTTGTTTGCTGTTTCCTTCAATACTGTCCCCCATGAGCTTTTCTTTGCTCCGAAAATTATTTGTGCTTCGCAGTTCATGTTCTGCTTTGCTTTCCTTCGATGTTTTATGTCTCCCTCATCCCAGCCGGCTTTGCATAATATGTGGTGCTTCGCTATCCAATTTTCTTCCATTGCCTTACCCTTCCATTCCTGATCCTTGCCTGTTTACATTTGTTACAAAGTAATATATTGCATTGTTATATATTTTAAATTTGTATTTTAGGTGTAGAGGAAAGAAAACTGTATACAATTCTATTGTTTGTTTTAAGATAATACACCCAGGGTTATCTATAGGGTTTACATGTTATTGTTCTTTTTCTACCTGCTGTCTCATTGCCCCACCCCTTTTCCAAACCCCAGATCTGCTTTGCACTTTGTGTCGAACCTTAATTTATTTCCCCTTAAACCGTTCACGTCCCCTTTCCCCTGCAATTTTCCTTGTGCTTTGCTGTGTTGCTTCTGAACACATCTGTTTTTCCACCCATTTCCTTTGCGATGCTGCTGCGCTCTAAGTCCTAAGCATTTCCCTGCACTGGCCTTGCTATGGAGGCCCAAATCCACCCACTCCCTGTTGCGTCTCAAAACATGACATGATCAGACTTACTCCACATCTATTCTTGTCTTGTCCCTCTGTATATTGAAAGTTGTTTCCCCCTTTTAGGCTTCATGTGTTAGCTTTCATAATGAAATTCAGAAACTTCTTAATTATTAGTTTTGCACTGCACTATGGCGTTAAGTTACTCAATTTTATTCTTCTTTATTTTCCCCTCATAGGCACCTTTCACTTTTAATTGGTTTGTCTTATCATAAATGAAAATGGTTTAAAATAAAGAACATATTTTCTAACAGCAGTGGTTTTTACTTTTTTTTTATTTACCAGAATTACCCCCATACACCTGACCTTAGAATAACCATCTAACTACATCACCTGCCAGCTAAAGAACACAAGTGTACAATGAGACCTATATATAGACTTACAAATGCCAAATCTTTGCAATTCAGAAGTGCTGTACCCCAGGCAGCTACTGTAGGCAGAACATCCTCAGTTAAAAGGACACCTAGGCAAGGCCCGGCCCTGGCATGTGGAGTGGACTTGCCCACCAGGCAGTGTCCTGCTGGTGGGTGCACTACGTACTAGACACAGGACACCTTATCCTGAGGTGACGCCGTCGGGGTGGGCTCGCAAGCAAACGGGCTGCAATATGGGTGACCCATCATACTCTCACGGCGCGTGGCGGCACCACGCCTTCCGCGACCAGGCCGTGCTCTGCAGCACTCCGGTGGAGCTACAGGCCTCGCGGGCCGCGCTGCAGCTTGGCCTTACGGGGCCGCAGGGAGGTTCCCCTCCATGGACATGCGGCATGCGGCCCGGGGTGCTGGGGACGAGGGCAAGTCACCGCGGCGCACTGCTTGGCCTTCCCCAGGGACGGTGAGGAGGACCTTCACTCTGCGTGGACATGCAGCCCGGGGTGCTGGGTACGAGGGCAAGTCACCGCGGCGCACTGCTTGGCCTTCCCCAGGGACGGCGAGGCTCTCGGTGTGCCTGCAGGCCCCTCTCCGTGGACATGCAGCCCGGGGTGCTGGGTACGAGGGCAAGTCACCGCGGCGCACTGCTTGGCCTTCCCCAGGGACGGCGAGGAGGGCCTTCGTGTGCCTGCAGGACACTCTGCGTGGACATGCGGCCTGGCGTGCTGGGGATGGGGACGAGGGCAAGTCACCGCGGCCCGGCAGGCGCCGCGGAGGTAGGCAACCCATCGTGACAGTGGAGCTAGCCGTATCTCCAAGGTCGTTCCTATGGCAGCTGCGTCAACGGCGTGCTGCGCTTCCCTGACCGTAGTGACAGTTCTCGGCGAGTACGTCGACCTCTCCACTCAAAACCTTTAACACACACACACACATGCCATGAGGAGAGAGTACAGGAAGTAGAAACAGGTATGCGCGCGCCGTCGCCACGATCACGACCACGCATTCCGTTCACCGCTGGCTTGGACGCCACTCCCCGGGACGAGCAACTAGTGGTACTTCTTGGACACCGCGACGCGCCCCCGAGGTGTTCTCAGGGGCTGGCCTGGTATGGCGCGGCGGCGGCCAGGGTGCAGTGCGGTGCACATCGGTGACATTACGGTCGACGCGCCGGCCGAGGACGAGATAGGCTCGGCACGACCAACGACGAGGCCGACGCACGCGGTCGCGGGACACTGCTCGCTCACCTCCCGCGTGCTCTGCCTCGGAGTGCGGCGCTGACCGCGGGAACGACTTGCTTGGCGGCGGGGACGCCACGGCTGCGTGCGCGCTGCGATGAGCATGAGGGTGATCATGGCCTCCGCGCCGTGCCCAAGTGCCCTCAACGGAGCGCGGCGCCGCCGCGGAGCTGTGTTCAAAGCCGAGCCCAAAGCCGCCCTGTAGCACCGAGCTCTGCCTGAGGACTCCGTCGAGGACCTCCAGAGGTGCGTGTCCGGGGGTACAGCGTCAACGGCGGGCCGCCTTTAGAGCACGGGGTGAGGAGTCAGCGCGGCGCGGTGCTGACCGGCGGGACCGCCGACGGCCACCTCACTGTCACCCCGACGTCAACACGGCGTTGGCCACCACCAGGGCCGACGGGATCCTGTTGGTCTCAGTGGCCGTTCCGGAGTCCCGGGGTCCCTGCACCGGCGGCAGTGGCGTCGCGCACTGCGATCTTGGCCTCGGCGCCGAGGCGCATTGCTTGACCACCGCCAGGTAGTGCGGGGACGTCCTGGCGCCGACGCGCTGCTCTTGTCGCATTGGAGCGGCAGCGGCCTGCGTAAAGGCCCCCCCCCCCCCTTATGCAGCTCCAAGCTCGGCCCGAGGACCCCGTCGTGGAGGTAGGCGAGGGGCTCGCTCACGGGGTGCAGCGCCACCAACATGCCGCCGAAGAACACGCGGGCGTACAGTCGTCGCGTCGATGCACTTCCCGGTGCGGCCGTTGACGGCCACCTCACTGTCTCCCCGACGACGCCACGGGGCCGACCACTATGACCGACAGGATCCTGGTGGTCTCCGATGGCCAGCCCCGAGTCCCGGGAAGCTTCTAGAGGCTGAAGGCAGCAGAGCCGTCACTCTGGTGGCCGGAGCTTCGCAGTCCGCCCCCCTTGTCCTGGCCCCGCAGGCCCGCCAGGCCCGCCCCTTGTCCTGGACGCCTTGGAGGTAGGCAACCCACCGTGGCTGCCCCCTCCCCTTCCCCGTGGGGGTCGTCCTGTCAACGACGTCGTGGAATATTTTTATTCTCGAATATAAATATTCCGAATATTTATATTAGGAATAAAAATATGGTTGGGCGAATAAAAATATTATCCGGCCAATAAAAATATTCGGGGACAGGGGTATGACAACTCAGTAGGTCGGACAACTGTTTTCGACAACCGGGGAATATTTTTAGTAATATTTATATTGGTGACCAGCAATATAAATATTGCCTCGGGAATATTTTTAATAGGGTCGGACAAGTAAGGGGTCGGACAAGTGAGCCGCACCGAATTTTTGCACAAATTCGTGTAAAAGTTTGCACAAATTTTGTGCGAAACGGACGTATGCGCAACTTTGTGTAAAGCTCTGTACAAAATTATACAAATTCATTTAGAGTGAGGGTTGTCAACTCCGACCTGCGTCCTAGTGGGCGACTACAATCGAGAGCAAAAAAAGTCCACGTATATTGCCTTGCCGGCAAGCTGAGGTTGGCGGCCCTCTCGACACTGGTGCATCGAGGGAATTTCCGCCTACTTATGTTGCCACACTGCAACGGCCATGGGCAGGTGAAAAATCAATTTCGGTGGGTGGATTTGTAGCCGCGGGAGACGGAGGAGGCAGCGCGCTGTAAAAGGAGCGAGGTCGTTTTTCACTCCAGATCCAGTGCGGATCCGCGGCAAAGGCAAACCCGTTTCGAGGCCGGGGTGCCGCGTCGCGACGATGAAACAAAGCGACGCAGTGCCGCCAATATTGCTACTTTTGAGGGTTTTTTTTTTTCTCTCCGGAAAGTGGGACTCTCGGCTTTGCTTCACCGTTAGAAACGGAAAAACTGATGTGATGTAATTTTTCGTTTTGCGTGACACCTATTCTGCACAAGTCCAAAGCACAGTGTGCCAGAAGACTGGCGCGTTTTGAGCTCCAGAGTCGCTAAACAGGACTCGAACCGAACATGTAACCCCACCAATCACTTTCTAATTCGAAGAGCAATCCATTGGGGTCTCACGATCGGTTCGACTCCCATTTAGCGTCTCTGGAAGTCAAAACGCGTCTAGAGTTTTGGCCGCCTGCACCGGTCCTCTGGTCCACTGTGCAACGGGTCCATGCGTTGAGCCATGTGCTGCTGCTTCGATGCACACTGGCTTGAGAAACGTGACGTTGCGGCGGTGTTTCCTAATTAAAATGTTATTACCCTGCAAATACGAAATAATTGCTTGAAACAGTACATGAACGTACTCCGTGCATAGAGGCTGCCCTGACCATTAAAGCACCCCTTTGTTGAAGTGACGGGGCACCGTTTGTCCGAACGGACTATATATAGTGGTGGCTCGCACTTCGCCGATGCCGCTGGCCTTTGTCTTTCGTTTCGCTTTCTCAACCGTCATGAGAGGAGCCGGCCGGTGTCATACTCTCCTCGCCCTCCTCACTCGAAAGGCGTTTCGCAAGGCTTGGTTACGCGGTTCGCAGGTGTGGATCGGATTCGGCTGCTCAGGTGCGCGATGAGTGCATGTTACGAGATGGGGGACACGATTAAAAATTAAGTACGGGATGCAGTTTTAAACTTGAATCAGCGTAGCGTTGAAATTAAAAGTCGTTCAGTGGCATGTAATCGAAAGTGACGGAAACTTTAACGCGCGTGTAGAGGTAAATGTTATTTCAAGGCACCAGCAATGCGAATCCGTTGGCAAGTTGGCTTGCCACAAAATTGGCTTTGGCAAGCCGTTTTCAATGCCAAAATTTGGCAAGCCTTGCCCTAAAATCTTCGTCAGGAGTGCCAATATTTTGCACTTCGGCCGCCAGCAACGCCAAAGTTCGGCAAGCTAGAGCATTTCAAGGTCAGGCTTGCCAATTTATGGCATTCTAAACGGCTTTCCAATTTTTTGACAACCGACTTTGCAGTGAGCGCATCGCGTAAGAAGTGAGGATAAAACAAGCTATAAAAGACACCGCGAATTTTCATCAGACTATAAAAGTTGTTAGCCTTATCTCCTCCACTGCGCTGCCCATTGATTTGTGGCGTGCCAAGCCTATGACTGTGCGGCAGTCCCGCTGCAACATGAGCGCTGCTCTGCTCGCTCCAAATTTCGTGTTGCTTTACAGCGCGCCGTAAACCAGCTAGCCCATCGTAATTCGCATTACATCGTGCACGGGCCGCCTCGCTGCGGCAGCACCAGGAAAACAAGAAGAGAAGGCGCGGCACAGTGGCCCAAAAGACTGGCGCAGGCGGCCAAAACTCTAGACGCGTTTTGAGCCCCGGATTAGCTGAATAGGACTCGAACTGAACGTGTAACCCCACCAATGTATTCCTCGTTCGGAGAGTAATCCATTGGTGGGCTCACACGTTCGTATCGAGTCTCATTTAGCGACGCTGCAGCTCAAAACGCGTCCGGGATTCTGACCGCCTCCACCGGTCTTTCGGCTGACTCTGGCTCGGTGGCTACAGCTGTCTCGACCGTTGCAGTGTGATGACAGTGATGATTTCAAGGAAAACTGAAGCAGGGCTTGGAGCTGGGACACCGTCACCGTCGACAGGCATCGCTGACCGTGCAGAAAGGGGACATTGCCGAGACGTGTAATTTGCTGCGGGAGTAACGTTTTACCTCTCGAGATGCCGGCTTAGAGATATGCTGGTTTCAACCCTTTCAAAAACACTATTTTTCTGTTTTTATTACAGTAGTTGTAAGTTAAATAACAAACTTCCGTGACAAGTCACAAATTTATCCTTTATCCCTCTTTGCTAACCACGAAGGTTGCGTACATGTTTTTCGTACAAATTTACACTCGTTACGGAAGGTCCGTACTTTTCCGTGCCCTGTCTCTCATTCATACATTAACCGTATCCGTACGAAAGAACGAAATTTTTTGCAGTGTTATGTGCTGTGACGGGTCCTCGAGAAAAGGATTGTCGTAATGTCCGATCTAAGTGATGTTTACTTTCAAACGACTCTTTCGAAAGCGCTTCAGGCTTCCTAAATCAGCCTGCTTAGTTGGATGAAACTCGGCTTTCTAACGGAGCGGCGACGGCGGGGCGGAGCGGGGGTGGCACTGCCGCGGCGCAGTGGACCTCGGCGACTTGAACGCACCGGCCGCCAATGGGCCGTAGCCGGTGACGTAGCCGGACGCAGTGGGCCAGCAGACCGGCGCAGGCGGTCGCGCTCTGGACGAGGAAGCCGTTCGCGGGTTCACACGTTCGGGTTAAGTCCTATTTGGCGACTATGACGTTGAAAACGTGTCTTGAGTTTTGTCACGTACAAATTCGTGCGTTACCAGGTGCATGTTTAATTTCATGCGCGGGCGCGCCCTAAAACCTACATAGTAATTTAGTGTGATTCGTGGGGTCGCAAGTTCGGTTCGAGTCCTGTTTAGCGACCCTGGAGCTCAAAACACGTCTTGAGTTTTGGTCGCCTGCGCGATCTTCTGGCCCACTGTGCTGTGGACCTTGGCGACTTGAACGCACTGGCCGGAAATGGGGCGAGGCGATATTTGGCGAAACTACTGGCTCGTGGAACAAGGGCCGTGCACCTGGCTGGCCGAGGCTGGCGGGGCCGCTGCAGCTTGTTAGCTGCAATTTACGGGGCTGGGCCGCGGGGCCGGCTAACTAGATCCGTGCAAGCTGCAGCAGCGGGTCCTGCGGGGACTGCGAGGCCGGCAGCCCTCTGTACTCTCTCTCTCTCTCTTTCTCTCTCTCTCTCTCTCTCTCTCTCTCTCTCTCTCTCTCTCTCTCTCTCTTTTTTTCTCTCTCTCTCTCTCTCTCTCTCTCTCTCTCTCTCTCTCTCTCTCTCTCTCTCTCTCTCTCTCTCTCTCTCTCTCTCTCTCCCTCCCTCTCTCCGGCTCACACACAAGAAAGACACACCCAGTCATATACTTTCAACCAACTAAAAACACTCGCACCTGCCTGCGCAATTAGAATCCATACTGCGCACTCTTAAAAGCAAGTATATATTTACTTTTATTTGCTATTTCTTATTTTCTGCCCGCGCCAATCAGCACGTATCCTTGAAGGAACAATAACCACTGCAAAATGCAATGGCTTGGCGGCTTTTTCTAATGTCGGCGGCGTTTATAGTGTTTTCGCGCGCCATAAGCGGTTCAAGGCACAGCGGTCCGCCGCGCGCTGCACGCAGTGCCGTTGCAGCGTGTATTTACTACGGCTCATTGATAAGGCTGCCGCGTCTCGCTCCGGGTGGCTCCGTCCGCTTACGCCTCCCGGGGTCCCGGAGCGGGAGCGTCCCGTAGCGTCGCGGAGAGTCCGGGCAGTGCCGGAGGAGGTCGTCGGAAGATTCTGTGGTAAGGGGAAATTACTTTGAATTTCGGTGTTCAAATCCAATTTCAAGTTTCTACGAGTTTTGGGCAAAAACTCATAAATTCTGACAACTTTGATGAATTCTAGTGAATTCTACACTGAGAAAACCTTACAAACTATTTTAGGCCTTAGGAAGAAAAGTAGCTTGTTATAACAAAGTATTTTGAGCATACATAAGCTCACAAATAAAATACTTCGTATTTTACAAACTATTTCTTTGTATAACAAACTTAATAGTTTGTCCTTACATACGCTCAAAATACTTCGTAAGGTTTTAAGCGTGTAGTGAATTTTAAGTTCAAGGTGAATTTTGGTGTACAAATTTGGATAGAGTAATTTATCCTTGTTCTTTGGAGAGTCTTGTAGAGAGTCCTGCCGGTAGTCCTGCAGAGTCCCGTAAACTGGAGTGACTTCGGCATCCTTAAGTGATCTCGACACCTTGATCGCCATCTACACTTTCTACAACAATTCAAACTATGAGATGAACTTAATTGTTGCTCCAAATGGCACTTTTTGGCCCGCCCTTCTATTCAAAAAATAGGGGGAGGGCATATGCATTTGCCTTTGTGTCTGTGTGTCGTTGTCGTCTGTGTACAAGGAAGGAGTTGAGCTGGAGTGACCAGATTTGGAGGGTACTTCAGGAGGGCCGTCCGAACAAACAATCCGGTGGTGCAAATCCCGTCCGACCCGCGCAAGGCCTGCAGCAGCTGCATCATGGTTTGCATGGGCGGGAGGGGGATTTCCGCCATTATTGGTGCTAGCAGGGCACATAGGGGTATTTTTGGAATCAGGGCGACGAGACAAGATGAATGGACCTGGTCCTGACCCCATCGGCCGCTTTTACAAGTTGGCCAGATCAGGATCTTCAAAAAAGGGGGTCGACCGACTAAAAAAATTTATTGCAGATTTCGATTGGTCTCAGCAAGACCTTTTCAACGAGGGGTCGGAAAGGGGGTCCAGGAGCCCGACTTCGTCTATTAGTCACATCAGGATCTTGAAAAAAGGGGGTCGACCGACTGAAAATTTTTACTTAAGTTTTCGATAGGTCTTGGCAAGACCTCTTCAACGAGGGGTCGGAAGGGGGGTCCAGGAGCCCGCCTTCATGAGTTATGTGAAAAAGTGCGACGGGCTCGTTTTGCGCTCCTGCTGTGCCTCCATTGCAAGGAGTTGCAGTAGCATGGCAAATATGAGTGTTTTCGGAATGAGGGCTAAGAGACAAATGAAATGGGCATATTCTAAGGACAGTTGGAGTAAAAAGTGTAAGGACTTTTGCATATTGTGAATAGAAGGGCGGGCCTAAGTCACGATGGTACATCGATAACTTTGCCTTACCCGCTCACGGGGTGTTTGATGAGAGCGGGCCGAAGGCCCGGGCCTTCGACTGGCCAAGTTGGGTCTGATGCGAGGGCCGAAGGCCCGAGGAAAGGCCGCCGGCAGGCCAAGCTGGGCCGGCCCCCTGTCGAACCGAGTTGCCGGCGCAGCGAAGCGGAGCTGGCAACTCGGTTCGACGGAAGGGCGGGCCCTAGCTTGTTAGACAGTGTCGAGGTCATTCCACTTTACGGTCCTGCGGAGAGTCCAGCAGAGAGTCATAGAGAGTCCTGCGGGAAGTCCTGCAGAGAGTCCCAGCGAGAGTCCCGAATTGAATTTTTAGAGAGTTCTGCAGAGAGTCGTACAGAGATTCCCACAAAGTCCGAATAGAGTCCTGCGCAATGTCATGTCGAGTTCCGGAGAGTTCTACGAAGAGTCCCGGAGGGTCCCTACGTACCGGAGTCCAGCTGCAGCCCGCGGGACTCCCCCCGGAGCCTGGAGGCGGCCCGGCCCGGAGCCCGGAGCGCGCGCGGAGCCAACCGGAAGCGGTGTGAAAGACGCGGCATCCCGAGTGCGCATTCCTGGCGTCCCATCTCCTCCTGCGGGGACGCGTCCGGAAACAACCGATCTTGTCACGGACTTCGGCACACCAGCCTCCTTGAACGTGTCCGCTCACCGCACCGGTCCTTTTGTAGCTACGCCCTTTGCCGCCCGACTGCCATCTCCTCACGGCAAACCCTCTTTCCCCTCTACTCCCCCCTCCTCGCAAGCCTGTCTGCTAATCCAACGAGGATCGATCGCACATTTCTTCTGTCTTCTGATCCGATAGATCGATATTTTAATGCTTTCGCGGTGCACAGTAGGCCAGAAGACCAGCACAGGCGGCCAAAACTCACGACGCATTTGAGCTGCAGAGTCAAACAGAGCTCGAACCAAACGTGTGAGTTTACCAATGGATCCTGTGTTCGGAGAGCAATACATTGGTGGGGTCACACATTCGTTTCGAGTCCCATTTATAGCGACTCTGGAGCTCAAAATCCGTCGGGGATTTTGACCGCCTTCAACAGTCCCAAGCACTGGGCGGTGTGCCGGACGGAAGGAGGTTTTTTTTCGAACCTTCTCCAGTCCGTCTTTTATTGATTTAGTCTTGATTTAGTGTGGTGGCGGGATTTATGGCCTGAGTCATGAGCCAATGACAGTCCATCTCTCAGAACGACCCCCTCCCCTTGCCCTCCGCCCCCTCACCGCGCTCGGCCCTCTGTGGTTCAGCGTCTCTAGGACGGATCTAGGTTCCAGGCGTGGTCACGTGGTCACCACCTTTTTCGGTTCAGGTCGCCTTTCTCTGCTGTCAGCCTGTCTGTCTGTCTGTCTGTCCGTCCGTCCGTCCGTCCTGCATGCCGACGCCTCCACCGACGCCTGACACGGGCGTTGCGGTGCCTTGTTGTGTGGGTCGTTGAACTGCAGTCCATCCTCGTCCTTTTAGCTGCTCTCATCTAACCATTCACTACTGCCGAAAACACAATCAAATCAGTCACTTGAAGTCCCCTTTCAGATTTGTATTTTGATTTTGTAGTACTTTGCAGGAATCAATGCCATTCGTGAAAAATAGTCACGCTCCAGCATGCCTGCAACGTTTGTACTTTTAGCAGTTGGTCGTCAAACTTTCAGCCAATTTTGGTTTTCTGCTCAGTTTACTAGTAAAACTAAAGTGTAGCTCCATGCTTGACGCGTTAATAATAACGTTACGCTTGAAGAGGTTACACTTGAAATGAAGCGCACACTAGAAATTCCTCCATCCATTTAGATAGGGGGAATCTTGGCGGATGAACCTGTTACGCTTGATTTCAAGCGTAAACTGATTACGCTTGCAAAACAGAGGGTGATACTACTCTTTAGTCTTATCAGTGTTTTACAGTCGATATTGCATCTATATGCACAAGGGTTGCTGAAGATTAGTCCACAGTATTATAACCAAAGTTTTTTTTAGTTTTTTTTTTTAAGTGCTTTTTTTTTGCGCACTGTTGGTTGGACGGCGGTGAGCGGTGCAAGCGAGTTGCTGCGACGAGCGATTAACGAGCGACGGATTATCATAAAGCAGTAGTCGCGGACGCGGCATCGGAGACGTGCATCGGCCGAAAGGACGATCAACACTGAAAAAAAGTTGACACTTCGTTTATTTCCCGAACAACATTGATCAATTTGAACAGCTTGCCGCCACCAGGCCGATTGAGGCAGAAACAGCCTGCCCACGCTGAAACTGTTTTTTGTTTGTTTTTGTTTTCGTGCCACCCAGCAGAGTACACAGTAGACGTTGATATCAAAACAATCTTGAATGAGCGGTACAAAGCGGACCAGAAGACAAGCGCAGGTGGCCAAAACTCTGCAGGCGTCTTGAGCTCCAGAGTCGCTAAACAGGAATCGAACCGAACGTGTGACTCCAGTACTGGATTCCTCGTTTGGAGAGCAATCCATTGGTGGGGTCACACGTTCGGTTCAAGTCCCATTTAGCGTCTAGAGCTAAAAATTCTTCAGGGATTTTGACCGCCTCCGCCGGTTGTTCTGGCCTATTGTGCTGTAGTCGACAATGGCCAGGCTTCCCAATTAAATGAAATATATTTTTTTTCGGGCGACTAATGAGAAAGAACGGAATGAAATATAACGGGGACGACGAAATGACTCGCGAATCGATTGCGGGACACCGAAAGATAAAATATTGAAATTTATTCGTCGGCAGGAGTCGGCCGGAGGAAGTAGGAGGAGCTGGCCGGGGGAATAGGAAGACAATTGTTAATGAGTAATTAATAATGTGCAATTAGCAATCGTGTAATTGTCGCTCGTGATGGAGTGTTGCGTCGATCACCTCTGTGCATTTATGACATCCTAGGCACCATGACCCGGATGTGACCGAAAAAATTTGCAGTGACCGTAAAGCAAATGTGTCATTAGGTCCACTTTTCTGTTGCAGGTTTACTTCAGTGGAGCTTCAGTTTTTGCCTTTAGGCGTTACACCAACCTCCCAGTCTCCAGGTAAATGGCATTCCTTCTCTGCATATATTCGGAAAGTAATTAGACCGATGTGGACATCTGATTCACAAAGTCAGGGGTCAGTGGATGCACCCGGAGTCACCGAGATGAGTCCTTAGACCTGCGACTAGTCCTCACTGAGCACTTTAAAAATTTAGGTGGTCACTTGATGACACTGTCAAGACTAATGTTCCCTACAAGAATATCATCAAAACGATGGATGACATTTTTGTTACGCCCTTTCAGAAGGTATTGGAGCTTCGATGAAAATGTGATGAAATTGTCATCATTTGAGAGTGACGAAAACATCATCGCCGCTTTTGCCATGAAGTGACAACAAATTTTTACAGTGAGGAGCTGCATTCACTGGTTATGACTTGATAGTGGATGACCAATTACATCCCTTTTTCAAGAAAGCTCCTGTACTAGTTGCATGGGCCTTGCACCAATGTCTTCAACTGTTTAATTGCATTTTCGTGAGAAAAATTGGCCTCCAAATTAATTGTCATCAAGCGACAACCAAAATTTTTACACCATAAGCAGTGCATATTTGGGCAAATTTCCTCTTCCTCGAGTGAAAGTCCGGTGCTGCATCCGGCAGACGTTTTGCGACTGCGTGGTAGCGAGTGGTAGCTGACGGCGCCTGTAACGGACGATTACAAGCAGTGGCGGTAACTGTGTATCGACTAACGGTCGCGATGCAGTCGATAAATCGAAGCGCGATGCCATCGGGGTGGGTACCCCGCTGCCTACGGCTTCCGAACGGTGATTTCATCTCTCTCTCTCTCTCTCTCTCTCTCTCTCTCTCTCTCTCTCTCTCTCTCTCTCTCTCTCTCTCTCTCTCGTGGGCGCGCCCAGTGAGCCAGAAGACGTGCAGGCGGCCAAAACTCCAGAGTCGCTTGATGAGACTCGAACCGAACGTGTGACCCCATATCAAGAAACTGCTGTCCGAACGAGGAATCCATTGGTGGGTCACACGTTCGGTTCGAGTCCCATTTTGCGACTCTGGAGCTCAAAACGCGTCAAGAGTTTTGGGCGCCTACGCCGGTCTTCCGGACCACTGTGCAGCAGCGGCCAGCCACGAAGCCCAGTGCCCCGTAGAGGGGTTGCAAGAGAGACAGAGCGACCGAGCGACTTGCGGAATGGGACTGTTGGCCGGCTGCCACGGCTCGCTAAGGATGGGTCCCAAGGCCGCTGCCCACAGCCACCGCCCGCTTCGCCTGTCCTCAGAGTAATTCATTAAAGCCTACGTGTCGATCGCCGTTTGCTCGCTCTCTAGGCGTGCGCGGAATCGTTGTGCTGTTTCGCCTTTTCGCGCGCCTTTTTATGGGTTTCCTGGTCGTGTGGGTTTACGGATGATTGGCAGGAGGAGATAGCACTGTGGTGGCGGACTAGTTTGTCAGTGTGCTCAAACAACTTGACAGGCGCGTCACCACACACGCGCGCACACTAGAACGTGCCCGAGGAATTTATCGGGGGCGTAAAACTGAAGCGCAGTCACAGACGCAAGCACAGGTGCGCGCGCGCGCGCACACACACACACACACACACACACACACACACACACACACACACACACACACACACACACACACACACACACACTCACGAAGCTTCCTGTGTGCTCTTCTAATCCGCCCGGCCGTGAAGGTGCTAATTTGGATAACTGGCTGACAGAGCGGCTCAAACGCCTCATTCATCGTGTTTTGTCGCCATGATGGGGCGCACAGTGGGCTAGAAGACCGGCGCAGGCGGCTAGTTTTTGAGCTAGTCGCTAAATGGGACTCGAACCGAACGTGTGACCCCACCAATGCCTACTCGTTCGGAGAGCAATCCATTGGTGGGATCACACGTTCAGTTCGAGTCCTGTTTACAGACTCTGGAGCTCAAAATGCTTCAAGAGTTCACTGAAAACCCAAACGTGTTCTAGATCACACCACTGGTGCGGTCAAGTGATAGCCATTTTGCTCGCATCAGTTGGTGTGGTCTAGACCACGGTAGGAGTGCTCTGGTGTGGTCTAGACCACGTTAGGAGTGCTCTGGTGTGGTCTAGACCACGTTAGGAGTGCTCTGGTGTGGTCTAGACCACGTTTGGTTTTTCAGTGTTTTAACCACCTCCACCGGTCTTCTGGCCCACTGTGCGGCCGGGCTGACCGGCTTCCCACTCCGTTCCTGTCCACCTCGCGCGTCGCGCACGTCCATCCCGCGCACCTGAGCATGAGAGCAATAACAAGAGGAGTGGAAAGTCATCTAGTTGAGCAAGGTCCCCGCGCAGGCCCAGCCTCCGCGCTTTGCCTTCGCCGGCCGGACCGGACAAGCCTTCGGGGTCCCAATTAGGATTTCTGGAGGCTTCGCTCAAGGCTTGCTCTGGAGTCGGATTAACCCTTCGAGGTCCATCGCCACAGTGGGCCAGAAAACCGGCGCAGGCGCCAAAAACTTGACGGTTTTCAGCTCCAGAGTCGCTGAACCGGACTTGAACCGAACGTGTGACCCCACGGATTCCTCGTCCTGAGCGCGCAAGCATAATACGAAGAAATATTTCTTCGTAATACGAATCTTTTTAGCTTTTTCATTGTAAGATGCAAAGAAAAAACTTCGTAATACGAAGAAAAACCACCTTCGTACTATGCTTACGCCATATCCTTCGTACTATGGGATATTTCTTCTTAAGATATTTAAAGTGTACTGCTTTTGTTTTCCCACACGCGGCGTGACCGAGCAATCCGCTGCGGCCTATAGCATGGTTTATGTGCCGGCTGAGGTAAGATGGTGTCGCCTTCAAGACGCGCGCGTCTCGCGAGGGTTGGATAAATTAGGCAAACATAAGGAAGTCTTGAAGCGCGATTCCCGAGACAAAAGGCGATAAACGTAACATCGCGTCTTCCCCGTCGGTCCGTCCGTCCGTCTCACAGTGGGCCAGAAGAACGGCGGAGGCGGACGACAAAACTCTACACGTGTTTTGAGCTCCGGAGTCGCTGATCAGGAATCGAACTGAACTTGTGACCCCACCAATGGATTCTTCGTTGAAAGAGCAATCCATTGGTTGGGTCACACGTTCGGTTCGAGTTCCATTTAGCGACTCTGTAGCTCAAAACCCGTGTGGGATTGCCCGCCTCCACCTGTCTTCTGGCCCACTGTGCGTCCGTCTGTCCTTTCGTCCGTTCATCCTTCTCACACGACAGGTGCCCAACGCGCTGTGCGGGGCCTTCCCCGGTCTTCCCCGCGCCGCCCGATTTCACCGAGCGCACTCAAACTGCGAACTGCACTCTAAATGTCTTACGATGATATTTCCCATAATACGAAGGAAATGGCGCAAGCATAGTACGAATGTGGTTTTTCTTCGTATTACGAAGGTTTTTCTTTGTATCTTACAATGAAAAAGCTAAAAAGATTCGTATTACGAAGAAATATTGCTTTGTAATATGCTTGCGCTGAATTCACTGTAACATATAAATAACAAAGGTCAAATTTCATTGGAAGACATTAAGATAGTGTGCAGTGCCGGTGTAAGTATGGCCTGCTGCACTGTAAGAAAATGCTTTAAGTCCAATAGCAATGCCTCGCTATTTTGTTCTATTTTAGTTTTTTAACCAACCATAAATGTAGAGCTGAAACCGTGCCGAGGGTTGTGTCATGGCGTCATGTTTTTTTTTGGGTTACGCTGCCGCGTTTGTACTGCCAGCTGGCCAGAGGTGACGCGGGTCAGCATCCATCCTCAGCATCACAAACATTCACACACACACACACACACACACACACACACACAGAGAGAGAGAGAGAGAGAGAGAGAGAGAGAGAGAGAGAGAGAGAGAGAGAGAGAGAGAGAGAGAGAGAGAGAGAGAGAGACTCTCTTTTGCGTGGAGCTCTCGGCATCAATGGCAACTGGCTAGTTTGTGCACACGTGTTGGGCCACGCACAGTGGGCCAGAGAACCGGCGCGCAGGCGGCGCAAACTCTAGACGCGTTTTGAGCTCCAGAGTCGCTTAACAGGACTCCAACCGAACGTGTGACCCCAACAACGAATTTCTCGTTCGGAGAGTAATCCATTGATGGGTTCACACGTCCGGTTAATCGCATTTAGCGACTCTGGAGCTCAAAACGCGTCCGGGAATGTGATCTCCTCCACCGGTCTTCTGGCCCACTGTGCCACGGCGCGAAGGAAGGCATAAGAATGCATAGCGTTAGGGTGGAGTAGCGTCGTCCAGGCGGTGATGTATTTTACAATGACGCAACACGGCGGACAACACGACCGCCTACGGGGCCCGAACAAAGAATTATGAATTAAAAGCGCGGTGCGATTCGTTAATCGTTTGTGGTGACAGGAGTGCAGACTTTTAATGTCACTGGGAGAGACCGCACCGCTGTGGCCAGTGCGAAGTCGTCCTTTTCATAAGTGTTGATCATGACACTATTTATTATTTATATCGAAATTATAGTAGTCAGCTCAAATGGTCCATGAACGAAACGCGTGATGGCACCAATAGGAGAGCGATCAGGCAATCCATGGGTGCCTCCATCTGCATGTGTTACTCCAGCCCTATTGAGGGACCAAACCAAGTCGTCCAGCAAAAACTAGTCTTCTAGTCCACTGTGTGAGCGTATTCGGGGAACGCGGAAGGACTGTTGATTCAGGTCCATATAGCATCGGTGGCGGGTTATTATTGCGATTCCCATTGAGACATTCGCCCCCGGGCCTCTGGGCGCGGTGGTCTGCACGAAGCGGGGCGGAGTGTGCGAGACGGGGCGGGACACACTGGGCCAGAAGACAGCGCAAACCGCCAAAACTCCGGACGCGTTTTGAGCTTCAGAGTCGCGAAATGGGACTCGAACCGAACGTGTGACCCCCCACTTATGGATTGCTCCATGAACGAGGAATCCATTGGTGGGGTGACACGTTAAAAAGCTTCCGTGATTTTGGCCGCCTCCACGGTCTTCTGGCCCACTGTGCAGGGCGGTGCGGAGCGAGGAGGAAGTCCAGCAGAATACGATTGATTCTATTGACGTCCGGAAATGGGCCCATCGTTTTCGCACGAGCCCCGTGGCGTGCTCGCGCGGCACTTTGCGCAGCCACTGCGCGGCCGGATCGGCGAGGCGTTGCGTCAGCGAGAAGACTGATTTCGAGAGACGTTTTCGTCGCTCTGTCTCTCTCGCACCTACACGCAACGCCCCATGAGTGCGAGAGAGACAGCGCTAAACAGGACTCGAACCGAACTTGCGACCCCACCAATGGATTGCTCTCCGAACGAAGAATCCATTGGTGGGGTCGCACGTTCAATTCGAGATCCCAGTTGGTGACTCTTCTGGGCCACGGTACGCGTGGTGCTCCGTGCAGCGTCGTGCTTACCCTTCCGGTGTACAGCCTGTTTCCAGCGCACACTGACTACGAAGTTAGTGCCTCACGCTTTAGTTTCCCTTCGCGCCGATACCGAGTCTTTGCGGTTTGGCTTTGCGTGAATTTATTTCCGGACGATACCGCAGCCGAACCACCCACCTTCCCTTTCTGTCTGTCCATCCGTCTGTGTGTCTGTCTGTCTGTCTGTCTGTCTGTCTGTCTGTCTGTCCGTCCGTCCGTCCGTCCATCCTCAGTGTGGTGGAGTGCCGCGACTTTTCTCCCGCGGAACAGGTCGCAACCAGCAATGAGTTACGTGCTTTGTTGAATGAATCATCATTAATCCGCCACTGTCACAGCACGAGGAGGAGGAGGAGGCTAAAAAAAGTGCGGAAGAACGTGAAAGTGGTCGGAATTATGCTGATCGTATACCCCGCTGCTTTGAGTGAGGAACTTCTTTACTCTTCTACTGCTTCTGCCTCAACCACAACCACACAGTAAAACGTCTATGAAACATCGCTTCTTAATACGAAAAAAACACAGGAATTGCAAAATCTACGAAGAAATGCTTCGTATCATGTAGCAAAATCCTTTGCAATACGAAGCATTTCTTCATATAATACGAAGCAATTCTACAATGCCTTCATTTTCTTCGTAGTCACGAAGCAGATTCTTCGTAGACTTTTTTGAGTGTGCCTCTTTTCGTTGTTACGGCAGTTGATTTTTTGTTCTCTACTGCCGCTACCGGAGCTCGGGGGGCTGGACGCCTTTCGCCCAAATACCCGCTTTAAATGCAAATTTAGTCATCGTGGCGGCCATACCTCCTCCTCGCCCTTCTCTGCGCAGGCATGTGTACTCGCCACGCTTGGTGCGCCGCGACGCAGGGATGCTCCAAATCAAAAGGCGGCTTTATCATCATAGGCGCTGCACAGTGGGCCAGAAGACCGCCACAGACTCTGGACGCGTTTTGAGCTCTAGAGTCGCTAAGTGGGACTTGAACCGAACGTGTGACCTCTCCAATGAATTTCTCGTTCACAGCAGTCCATTGGTGGGGTCACAAGGTCGGTTCCAGTCCCTTCTAGCGACTCTAGTGCTCAAAACGCGTCTAGAGTTTTGGCTGTCTGCGCGGTCTTCTGGTCCACTGTGTGACATGTACGGCAGGAACAGTGAGGTGAAGACTTAAGACCAGTGTGCAATATCGACAGCCAACGAACTACCCTTTCGCGAGATCGCCCTCAAAATGGTGTATGAGTAAATTTCAGACTCTTTGTGACGTTTCATTTATGTTTCGGTCGGAACCTACCTTTCAACACCCTTGGATGTTGGACATAAACGAAATGAGAAAATAATGAATGAGGTAGGGAAACGACGGATGTGTAGGGAAACAGGCAAGAAAAACATTAACCGAATCGGCATCAAAAGAAGAGAGGATCGCGTCTTGAAACGGAGAGGAAGGGAACAGGAAGTGGAGAGGCTTGGCAGTGTGCTCGCTCACGCTCCGTGGTGTGCGGCGCTCCGCGGAGCCACCGGTCAAGACTGTGGGGCGTTGGGGTCCGCCGCCCATGTGGGTGTGGGGCAGTGGAGGGCCCCGCGAAGGGTCAAGTGCACTCCACGCACAGTGGGGCAGAAGACTGGTGAAGGCGGTCAAAATCGAGGACGTTTTTTGAGCTCCGGCACTCTTAATGTCTTGCAATGAAATGTGACCTTTGTTATTCGTATGTAACAGTGAATTCGGCGCAAGCATAATACGAAGCATTATTTCTTCGTAATTTGAATCTGTTTTAGCTTTTTCATCGTAAGATACAAAGAAAAACCTTCGTAATACGAAGAAAAACCGCCTCCGTATTATGGGAAATTTCTGCGTAAGACATTTAGAGTGAAAGTCACCCAATGGGACTCAAACCGACCGTGTGACCTCTAATGGATATCTCGTTCGGAGAGCAATCCATTGGTGGGCACATGCTCGGTTCGAGTCCCATTTAGCGGCACTAGGGCTCGAAACGCGTATAGAGTTTTGACCGCCTTCGCTGGTCTTCTGGCCCACTGTACGACACCTTGTTACGCACTAAATGTATTAGTACAACTTTGTAAAGAGTGCTTTATGGTTCAGATACGTAGTGCAAAACAGAAATACGAGCAACATCCGCAGAGAATCTTGCCCTTACGTATAGTTTAAAACTGTGCTCCGGCGTTTCCTGGACGTGTACGTATGCAAGACGTGCAGGGCGAGGCAGTGGCCAGGCAGCGGCCATAACCCAGCCAGGCATAAAGGACGGCGAGAAGCAGAGCGTTCACCCCGTTTGTGTGTCCGGAGCTTCGCTAGCAACCGGAACACGGTCCGAGGACTTTCTCGTGAACGGTTTGACTTGACGTGGGGTTCGCTGCGCGAAGGAGGACGTGGTCTGCTGCGAGAGGCGCAGTCGTCCTCCCGAGAGTTTTCCTCGTCCTCAATGAATGCTGCAAGGATTCCGTCGCTCGACATTTGGGCAGGGTTTAAAAGGGAGGGTGGGGCAGTTACTGACGCTTTTTTCCGGTGCCTCTTAGATGCCTGGAATATTCCGTAACACTGACATTCGCTTTAACTCGACCGGAGAGTTAGTCTCGATGATGAATTGAGTATCTTTCATGCCTTGGCCATGAACGTAGTCAGTTCCAAAACTCTTAGATGCGAGTTTTGACGCGGAGGATCTTTTTATACTGTTTTAACGGTTTTTAAGGTTTTCAATTTTTCAGGTACTTTTCGGTTTTTTCCAGTTTCTTTCGGACACTTTGAAAGTTTCGGGAAAATTAGCATCTTAAAGTACAACAGGTTAACTCAACTTAGTTCCAACCAGATATCTCGTACCACTTGCTGTAATGTCAAAGCAGTGTGTAAGGCAGGACATCGATTATGATAATAGTGGCGGATAAATTGATCGCTGCGGGTTCCTTTTACGGTGTCGTTATTGCTGCCGTCGGTGCCGACCCGCCAGCCAGCCTAAAGGTCATATTGCACGCACACACAGTGGGCCAGAAAACCGACGCAGGCGGCCAAAACTTTAGACGCGTTTTGAGCTCCAGAGTCGCTAAATGGGACTCAAACCGATCGTTTGACCCCACCAATGGATTCCTCGTGCGGATAGCAATCCGTTGGTGGGGCCACATGTTCGATTCGAGTCCCATTTAGCGACCATGGAGCGCGAAACCCGTCCACAATTTGGCCGCCTCCACCGGTCTTCTGTCCCACTGTGCACCTCGCAGGCCTGCACTCCACTGAAGGCTGCGTCCGGAACGCCGCCACAACCAATTAGGCGAGACGTGCGAGAAGGGCTGGCTGCGCTCTACACACGAAACATCATTTTGGTCTTGAAAAGCTGAAATCTCAGGCACACTGCAAATGAGGTAACAGCTTGTGACGACCAGATGAAAAAATATGTTTTCTGTGAGCTGATCCATTTTAGCGCCAATGTTGACCACTTGCCTAAAGGTGCAACTTGCTTCAGTGACTGATATGGCCTTCGTTGCAGCAAGAACTTACTTCCGTTATCTTTCTAGTATCGTCAAAATTCAGTTGACCCAACGTCAAAACCGTGGGACTGTTTTCGGTCGGCCATTCATTTACTCGGTCATTCATTCGTCCATTCATTCAAGTATTCATTCATTGCTTCGTCCATCCATTTATCTATTCATTCGTGCATTCATTTATCCATTCATACGTTCATTCGTTTATTCATTTGCCATTGATCTATTCATTCGTCTTTTATTTATCAATTCATCCTTATTCATCAAATTATCCATTCATACTCATTTATTTTCATTCATTCTGATCTAATTTACCGCTAGTCGGTGGCAGGCACAACCGCGATTTTGCGAAGGCACACATGGTAAAAACGGTTCCTGGTATTCCCAGGAACTACCTGGAAATCGCCTATGTCTTTTCTACAAGCTTCCTGGGAAAACCGGGAACCGTTTTTACCGGGCAACACTAAATGTTTATGTAGAATTTTGTTCGTGTGACATGCACAATTTTGTGTATACCTGAAATTTGCAAAATATTATGCATCCAAATTCCAAAAATTATGCAATTTCGAGGACAATTTTATGCAAAGCGTTACGCAGGGTTAAAATCATGCCTCACCACGCACCAAATTGTACATTTTATCATAGCGTGTAGGGGACGCCGCTGGATGTTGGAGTTGGCCTTAAAGAGGGCACAGAGGAAGAGAGAAAGGACGTCTACAAGAAGAGGAGGAAGCAGCAAAGAAGGCTGCGGCCGGACGCGGCGCAAGGATAGGCAACGCCCATTGCGTGCGCAGCTCGTGCCGTGTCCTGCCGCTCAGTGGGCCAGAAGACGGGGCAGGCGGCCGAAACTCTTGTCGCGTTTCGAGCTCCAGAGTCGCTAAATGGGACCACACTGAACGTGTGACCCCACCTATGGATTCCTCGTTGCGAGAGCAATCCATTGGTGGGGTCACACGGTCGGTTTGTGTCCCATTTAGCGACTCTGGAGCTTAAAACGCGTTTAGAGTTTTGGCCGCCTGCACCGTCGTCTGGCCCACTACGTGCCGTGTCGTGTCTTGCCGTGCCGCCGACCCATTCCATGCCCTCCGCACGCACGAGTCTGCGCCGTGTCCTGCCATTGCACTTGGTGGGTGGTGTTTTCACGGTGCGCTAAGAGCGTGCCAGTGCACGTTGGGCTTGAAGACCGGTGTAGGCGGCCAAAACTCTTTAGACGCGTTTGTCGCTGAATGAGACTCGAATCGAACGTGTGACCCCACCAATGGATTGCTCTCCTAACGAGGAATCCATTGGTGGGGTCACACGTTCGGTTCGAGTCCCAGTTAGCGACTCTGGAGCTCAAAACGCGTCAGGAGTTTCGGCCGCCTGCGCCGGTCTTCTGGCCCACTGTGCAGTGGGCGGTGCTGCCTGCTGTCATTTGGCGCTGTTACTTGCGACGACGCACCGGTACCTCCGGTACCCGCGATCGGAAACTGCAGTGCCGAGGCGGTGACTTCCAGGAGGAGAGGGGGTGGAGGGGGATCGCTGTCCGCGTCCTACGGCTTCTGATGGCTGTGTAACCCAAGAGTTTCCGGCCTTCTCTCCCCCCCCCCCTTCTCTTGTCCCGCCCCCTTTTGTGACGAAATGGTCAATGGGTGGCCGTTGCCCTGTGACGGCGCCCTCGCTACCTCGTAAAAGAAACCCTTTCCATGCCAAGGCCGGCTCAATTACGCAGCGAACGTGATTTTGGACACGAAGTAGAGGTCTTCTCACTTCTACGAAGAAATTTCCCATGTGGGAAGGAAATATAGTACGAAGGAAATGGCGCATGAATAATACGAAGGTAGTTTTTCTTCGTATCTTTGTGCCTTACAATTAAAACTCCGAAAGGATTTGTATTATGAATAAATTTGGCTTTGTATTATGGCTGCACCGAATTCAATATAACGTATGGCTCAAATTTCATTGTAAGACATTTAGAGTGTATTGATTCGTGCCCCTCAGGTATTCAAATTTCGCACCATTATGCGAAGTTGAATGATACCTCTGACCGGTGACACTGTAGTTCCCATCTATAAATTGTCTAGCTCCGCACTCTGTCCCAGACCTTGTTGTCTAGAACGTACCACGTAAAACTCGGCGTTTGCGCCTACTCCCATACGTGATTGAGTCCCTGCTCCGCACTGCTGTGCCAATGAGGTGGGAAGAGCCCTGGGGCTACTCGCTCGTGTGTTTGTGTGTGTGAGACAGAGAGAGAGAGAGAGAGAAAGAGAGAGAGGAGGAGAGAGAGAGAGAGAGAGGGGGAGGGAGAGAGAGAGAGAGAGGGAGATATTTGGTCCGGCATGGTGTGATGTTCGCGTGACGGGCCTCTAAGTGCGGCACATTAGTAAGACCTGTCGTTATCACTATGCTTCTTTTTTGCTTCGCTAACTCGGCGCGCGCACGGCATGTTAATCACTGGGCCAACGAGGGGTCAATGAAAAAAGGATGTAACTTTCCAAGGAAAAAGAGACGATTGCTTTTGGTTTTCGCGCATTGAATCAATATTTTGGGTTACAGATGGCTCTCCCCAGAGACATGCGACCGACACACTAAATTTGGTCCATCCGTGTTGACAATGTTTGTACGAGTTCACGAACAATTTTGTGTTTGTACTTCTTACATAGATCTGTACGCAAAGATTCACATCAAAACTGTATGAGACCAAAACCGTGCAAATACATTTTTGGTTGTTTTTCGGCTGTTTTTCGTTAAAAGGGGAACTCATTTTGGCAATGTTACGACAAAAAAGGTTAAAGAGCCGTGTGCCTATCCGACTCGAGACTTTTTTTTGTCTCTTTACTCTTGTCTTTTGGCAATTCAGGACCTTTTTTCCTTTTTTTTGTTGTTGTTGTTTTTCGTAGCTGATCGGAGAGGCTTTCCTAAAGCTGTGCGTCTGTGTGTGCGTGCGTGCGAGGCATCAGGGACCACAATGCCCGGCCAATCACTGAGATTTCGCCACCGCGTCCAATCCGGTGGCTCCGGATAAAAAATCATAGAGCGCCTCCTTTTCCGTCGCGAGGCCGACACATCGGTCGGTCTGTCTGTCTGTCTGTCTGTCTCTCTCTCTCTCTCTCTCTCTCTCTCTCTCTCTCTCTCTCTCTCTCTCTCTCTCTCTCTCTCTCTCTCTCTCTCTCTCTCTCTCTCTCTCTCTCTCTCTCTCTCTCTCTCTCTCTCTCTCTGCCCACGCGCCGAACGGGTGAACCTCACTTGAAGCCTTCCAGCTTCGTTCAACTTTTCCATATTTTGGCTGTCAAATATACCTTCCCGTTTTGTGGCGCCGCTCCGACGTTCCGACACTCAGACTAACGACCACCGGGACGCCCTGCCCACGGGTGGCCGCCACGCCACGCCGCGCCACGCCGCGCCACGCCGCGCCACGCCGCGCCACGCCGCGCCACGCCGCGCCACGCCGCGCCACGCCGCGCCACGCCGCGCCACGCCCCCGCAAGGACGGGCTTCAGATGTCTCGCCGGTGCTCCAAGGGTTTCGACACGATTAGAGAAACGACCTGCTTACGTGGAAAAGGGAATCGGCCGCCAGCAGTCGGCGACTTGGTCGGCGACCTGGCTGCATGCCTGGCTGGCTTGCCGCACGAGGATGATTGTTTTCCGGTCGGGAGTACCTGCACTGTGAAAACTCGACGAACTCTCACCTGATGACAGTTTCTAAGGATAAATTGCATTACGAGAATGTCATTAAACTTCGTTGATGGCTATGGTGTCACACGCATGCAATTGGTATATATTATTAGCATTAATGACATTGTTATTTTTTTCATTGTCATTTTCGAGTCATGATTATGTCATCCAGGGTTTTGCTATTTTGTGACAGTAAAGTGTATTCAGTGTTTGTACGAAAGTGCAAGGTTCATAGAATTCAGTGAGGGCTGTTTTGTGTTGAGTAATTACAACTTTTTAGCTGCTTTGCTGAAATTTGCCCCATGTAGCGACTATAAAGCTCAAAACGCGTCCGGGATTCTGACCGCCTCCACCGGTCTTCTGGCCAATTGTGCTCCGAGTACTCCGAGCGCGCCGCTCTAAGTGATTAAAAGGGAATCCCGCGAGGCTGTCGTGACGCTCCCGTTACGCTGTTACAGGCCTCGTCGTAACGGCGCATCTCGTGTGACGCCTTCGGCCGCGTGTAGAGGTGTGAAACACGCCGTGCCGTGCTTGCCGTGCCGTGCCATGGTCGCGGTTCGCACGCACTGAAGCACGCCATCCCATCTCACACGCCTCGCACTGCCTCACTAGTTGCCCCCTCCGGCCGGCCGGTAAAGTGCCTCTCTCTCTCTCTCTCTCTCTCTCTCTTTCTCTCTCTCTCTCTTTCTCTCTCTCTCTCTTTCTCTCTCTCTCTCTCTCTCTCTCTCTCTCTCTCTCTTTTTCTCTCTCTCTCTCTCTCACACACACACACACACACAACAGGCCAAGTTTGCTCTGGAGCTATTTTGGAGAACCCCCCGCCCCCTCCCTTGTTAAGTGCTTCGGACAGGAAGTCTCTGTTCTGAAGAGTGGGCGAAGTTCGCCTTCTAGAGAGGTTACTCTCTGCACACTACGTGCGCGGACGGTGAGGCTACTTCGCGAAGTGATCGAAGGAGGTCCTTTTCAGGACGAGAGACCTGTAGACAAGTTTTGCTACTCTTCCTATACACTCTAAATGTCTTGCAACGAAATTTGAGCTATTTTATAGTTAATTCGGCGCAAGCAAAATACGAAGCAAAATTCCATCATGATACGACGTTTTGTTCGTGGGGTCTTATTGTAAGGTAAAAATATAAACCTTCGCAATACGAGGAAAAACTACCTTGCGCCATTTCCTTCGTATTACAGTATGGGAAATTTATCCTTAAGACATTTTAAGAGTGTAACTTAGCTGGGAAAGGCGCATTTGGATGTCCAGAATTGGACCTTTTACGTAACCTGCCCACGTAGCACACCTGGAAAGGGCCCTCAACGATGCAATGTCGGGTGTCCACCCACGCAGTTAAAAAAGAAGCCAGCAGATTCCCTCTTTTTGTCCCGTGTACATTTTTGGTGCATGAATTTCACTATGCAGGAAATGGTAAATTTAGCCTTCCAAAGGATGAGGTACATGGGGGGTTGATGTATACTAGAAAGAAAATCCATGAGGGTAAATGAAACCATCCAACACTTCAGATTTCTCACATTGTGCACTTAAATCGTAATCTCGCCATTGGCCTCAAAGTTTGAGTGGTCCGGGTAACTTTCATGGTGTGCTGTGCAAGCGTGCATGACGTTCCCGACTCCTGTTTTGTTTTTTTCCACAGGAGGGCTGTGCTATATTTCGATATATCGCGGTTGATACGATATCATCCCGATATCGAGGCGTACGATATTCGTTTCTGAAGCACATCGATATATCGAGGGCTCAATATACCGCGATATCACGATATCACTCGCTTCGCGATATCCACTATCGACCCGATATCTTGCGATATTTTGGTCGGTATGTCTAGATATCGCGATATTTTTCTCGATACCCTCGATATCATGATATTCTTCGGTATTACTCGATATGTGTCGTGGAGTCGCGGTAAAAGGAGCAGGGTCGGAGAAGTAGCAGGGTATGCCTGGAGGTGAAGGCGCAGGGTTATGGGGCCTCAAAGTAGCAGGGTCGCCTGGCCCAGCTGTACATGTTTTTGACCAGCTCCTTCCTACAACTTATTGGTTCCGACCCATTCTAACCTAACCTAATGGGGTCGCGACAGATCTTACCCTACTCCCGACGGTCTTACCCTACACGTGACAGATCTTACGCTACTTGCGACAGATCTTATGCTATGCTGCACGCGCTGGGCCAGGCGACCCTGCTACTCTGAGGCACCAGGACCCTGCTACTTTGAGACCCGACAACCCTGCGCCTTCACCACCAGGCATACCCTGCTACTTCTCCGACCCTGCTCCTTTTATGCGTCCCCGTGTCGTGGTGCGACATATCGACCCTAAGTTCGACATGGGGTCAAAAGCGTATCGCAATACCGACAAGTGGATATCGCACAGCCCTATACCACAGTGACATTGTGCATGACTGCTGGGACGCGACCGGTGGTTAGGCAACCACTTGGCGTCCAGTGTCCGTGATGTTGCCTACGTGCCGGGCGCTTTGGTGGATGTCACCCTGGCCCGCCCAGTACTGCACAGAACAGCGCTGTCGCCGCTATGTCTCTCTCGCACTTGTGGAGCATTCCGAAGCGGGTGCGAGTGAGACATAGCGACGTGAGCGCTGTTCGGAATCAGCCTGCATGCTGCACTGTGCAAAGTCAAGTCCCACTAACGCCGAGCAAGTTCCGCGGCAAGGCATCGCGCCTACTGCCTCTTCTATAAGTAAGCGAAATCAATTACGTGCCTCAGGGCCGCTTCGCCCCGCCAGGGCTGGCAGACAGCAGCAAGGCAGGCAGGCAACGTCACACAGCAAATTTATCTGCTGGACCTGTTTCGTCACTGAGGCCGGCCGTTTTCTAGTGGCGCGGCGTTGAGGCGAGAAATGTGAACGATGAGTCACTCTGTGGCTATTAGAACTCAACGAGTGGACTTGCAGTGCTTGCATCACGCACCGCGGCACAGTGGGGCCGAAAACCGGTGGAGGCGGTCAAGATGCCGGACGCGTTTTGAGCTTCAGAGTCGCTAAATGAGGCTCGAACCGACCGTGTGACCCCACCAATCGATTGCTCGCCGAACGAGGAATCCATTGGTGGGGTCACACGTTCGGTTTCAGTCCCGTTGAGCGGCTCTGGAGCTCAAAACGCGTCTAGAGTTCTGGCCGTCTGCGGCGGTCTTCTTGCCCACTGTACGCGGCGCTGCCTCCGTCGTGCCGCACCGAACGGCGGGCTCGTTCCGAAAACAGCGCTCCGTCTCTCTCGCTTCCTTACGAGACGTCCCATGAGTGCGAGAGAGACAGAGCGACAGGCTTTTGGAGTGGCTCGGCAGCAGCGAGGCTGTCTTGTCTGTACCCTCCTCGACCCTGCCGCTCGTCCTTCTCTCGAATTTTTCACGCGCACTCGCTAAAAAGTCAAAGGTTGTCGCGACCGCGTGCACCTACCTACCTATGCAAGAGGATGCATTTTGCGGAGGGAGGAATAGATTGTTATGGATTGGCTACACTTTACTGTTATGTTATTTTAAGTTGGCCACCCTGCCCTTTGGGGTATATAAGAAGCTATCTGTGAATAAATCGGCTCTTCTGATCGTACACCTGGAGTCAGTCACTTCCACTTCCGCCCCGTACACAACATAGACATGCAGGAAAACACGAGTTAAACCAGCGGTTCCCAACCGAGGGTCGACAACACCCCTTAGCTGTGTACGAGGGAGTATACGTATATTACTTATTAATATATGGGTAATATATAGTAATATACGGGTAATATAAAGGCAAAATTGTGGTTAGGTTTTATATATATATATATATATATATATATATATATATATATATATATATATATATATATATTACATGGTAATATACAGGTAATATAGCCACCGCGTACGAGGTGATATATGAGTTGTCGAGTGACTGTTTAACTCACAGTTCAATAGCGAATGCTAGTCGGTTTTGACACATTTTTACTCGTGAAAAAATTAACCTCATGTGGGTGTGACGAGAACATTTTCAGCGGGCAGTGACATTCTCAGTCAGCTGCTTTGTGTTCCCACCTGTCTGGTTCATTAGAACTTGATTAGAGATTGGCACAGCCCTGCCCGCCGGGTGTTGTTGGAAGCCCCGCTGCGCGAAAGAGACAGAAACAAAGAGAGAGAGAGAGAGAGAGAGAGAGAGAGAGAGAGAGAGAGAGAGAGAGAGAGAGAGAGAGAGATGTGTTTCGTCCGTAGGTTATAAGAAGGGCGAGGGAGGGGAAAGGTGCCTCAGCACAGTGGCCGCAGGTGACCAAAACTCTAGACGCGTTTTGAGCTTCAGAACGTGTGAATCCCCGAGGGGGTATTCACTCCTCTGGATCGCGTACAGAGCAATCGTCATGACGCAGGTATACGCTCCTATTGCGCCAAAAAAGTCGGGTCTGGACAGTTTTTGGGTGAAGGCAACCGATTCGACCGTACCGACTGTTACGCTTGTGAATAGCCCCTCGGACCCTACCTAAAGATTCCTCGTTCGGAGAGCGAGCCATTGGTGGGGTCACACGGTCCGTTCGAGTCCCATGTAGCGACTCTGAAGCTCAACATGCGTCTGGAGTAGTTCTGGTCGCCTGCGCCGGTCGTCTGGCCCACTGTGCTCCTTCAGCAGCAGAATGTCGCTGTCTGCTGCGAACTGTTACCGCGGAGCGTTTTGGCGCACTGTCTCTGCCAGAGACAGAGCGACGTCAGCGATGTTCGCTCTGCGTCGCCATAAAGGACGACAAGTGACCCGACGTCCTGCAGCCATCGTGCGGTATGTGGGTCGACGCAACCTGGACCGCAATACCGTACCACTTTTACCCGAACAGACGATCCCCGCGATTTGGCGTGGAAAACAAAAACATTCCGTTCGTGGCAACTTGTCATTTCGTTTCATTGCCGCGCCTCTGAAGAATAGACTATTCTAGTCCTGGCTGAGTGAAGAACAAGAAGAATCACAAAACGCCGGCATAAGGGCCCATAAACCGATTTTAAATGCTTTAAATATTATCGTTCCCTTCAGAATTATTTTATTTTGCCATTGCGTGCCAAAAGAACATTAATTTTTAATGAATACGCCAAGATTAGAGTATTTTGAGATTCTTCTTGTTCTTCACTCCACCACGACTAGAATGGTCTATTGTCCAGCATTGTGTTGTGTCGGCGGTCAACCTTACTGTAAGAGTTTAATCGACCACTCTACAAACTTAATTTTCTACTAAGGACACACCTTCAACTGCATTCACGCACACACTTACGAGATCACTCATACTTGGCAAGTAAGCTTACACGCTCATAAGTTCCTGTTCGTAGCATGGAGTGAGACGGCCAAGCATGCAGCTGTAAGTGAGCACTTGCCAAGTATGCATTGTAAGTGTGTACTAAGTAGACAGTCAGGTTTTTAGTGTACCTATGCAGTTAACTTGTTCACAACAGTGTATCTTTGATTTTGTTTTAGGCGATCCGATGCCGCGAGAGGGGACCAAACGAGGCCACTGCCCGCCCCACGGACCTGAAACGTGAACAAGGTATCGTCACTGACATCATGTGCGATCATTGAGTGCATTGAACCATTCGTCAATATGGGAGAGGGGTCAGCTTTTTCACTAATTGTGGCCGTCGGGGGCCGGCGGGGGCTATGCCCGAGACCGGTACACTCTAAATGTATTTGTATAATTTTGTACAAAGCTTTACACAAAATTGCGCATACGTCCGTTTCGCTCAAAATTTGTGCCAACTTTTACACGAATTTGTGCAAAAATTCACATGAATTTGAGCGATTCTGCGCACAAAGTAGTGCAAAAGTTATGTATGCGCAACTTTGTTCAAAGCTTTGAACAAAAATTATACAAATAAATTTAGTGTGTACATTGTCAGTTGAGGGGGGGGGGGCTTAATTCTCGTAACCCGTTACGTGTAACTCCGATTTCTCAAAGCAAACCCAAAGTGAATGTATTTTTCGGTGTATTAGGCTACGTAAGTTCATCATGAGACTTTTCATGTCACAGAAAAAGCCTATTGCCAAAACTCTAAAATTCAAATTTTCAAATGGCGGGAAAACTACTGAAAATGACCTACTTTCACTATTCTCTATTGATAAACGGAACGGTGTAACCAATCGGTGTGCCCTATGGCCTAATACAGAGAATTGACTTTTTTTTTTTTCGAAGACCGCACGACGGGAAGAAAAGCCACCGTGAGCAGTAGAGCCCCCCATTTCCATCTTTTGCGTGGTCTCGCGCATTGCCTCCACTCTGGCCATTGGCGTTGCAGCCCCCTGCCGGCATGATGAGGGACAGAGCGACGAAAGCATAGCGTTCGGTTTAAGTCTGCCGGCACACTCTATGTGATCAGCGGCAGGACTTGATGTGGTCGGTATGTGGTCGTGTGTGTGTGTGAGAGAGAGAGAGAGAAAGAGAGAGAGAGAGAGAGAGAGAGAGAGAGAAAGAGAAAAGAGAGAGAGAAAGAGAGAGAGAGAGAGAGAGAGAAAGAGAAAGAGAGAGTGAGGTGTGTGTTTGTGTGTGTGTGTGTGTGTGTCAAACCGAAGCACGGCGGAAACCGCAACGCTACGCCACTGGGCGATGTGTTAAAGTGCTGCTGTTATGCCACCGGCGTTCGAAACAGTGGCACGTGCTGGACACGCGTGTCGCAACCAGACTAGAGACTAAAACAAGGTGCGCGTGCGCCTCGGGAACTTACCCGAAGCCTTGATCTAGTTCGATAAAATCGATACCGGGCGGAGAAGGAGAAGATAAGATTCGCCTGCTGGGTCAGCGTCTTCGTCGCGGCCCAGGTGGGTCGAGTGATAAGGCTTTTTGCACTTATTGTCTGGTCTATTGTTGTAGTCCGTCTCAAAAAGATCTTTATTTTTTGTTTCGTTGGTACATCGATACTGAACTTGGGTCGGTGTGTGTGTGTGTGTGGGGGGGGGGGGGTCTCTGCCACTTACTGGTTTGCCTTTTACCTGCCGACCCGACGCGCTGCGTCGTTTCCGGACAATTACATACCGGAGTCCCCGAGTCCTTGCCCAGGGCTAGCAAACCGAGCAGGAAACAAGCCAAACAAGTAGGCGAAAATGACGGTTGTGCACATTAATAGGATTTCGTTAAGAAGATTAACGGATTTGTCAAGATGAAATTGATAACATAGTTACAAACACAAAACAAAAAATGCTATATGCTCATTAATGTGCACAAACGTCAATACGTTATTACAGAAAATCTCAGTACGAGTCTTTCTAAAAAGCACTCTAAAAAGTCTTGCTTTGCTTCGTATTCCGAAGAAATGCCTTCGTTTTCTTCGCATTACGAAGCGATGCTTCGTAGACTTTTTACTTTGCGCGATGCACCATTGCTAACAGGTTTGTCCAGTTGCGTGCACAGCTCGAGGTCTTGGGGAGGGAGGCAACTTTTGGGGTGAAATATTGCGGAACTTTTAGGGTTGTGACTGCAAAGTGCACCAAAATGTATATACTCTTGGGGAGTCTTTTCGTTGGAGGTGTGGGCAACCCTACTCCCCTTGTGCACTCCGTGGGTTTGACAACCTCAGACTGCCTACCGGACAAAATTCACTGTTGTAAAGAGCGCCTGCGATGTGTAGGGTAGGCAATACAGCGTACGGGTGTGGAGCGGGTTGCCTATCCGCCGAAAGAGACCGAAATTGTGGCCTTGACAAAAGACCCTCTCGAAACTGGTAACGCGTCATCGTGACTTTGGGCGTAGACAACGAAATCTGCCAATGAAATCAGGCATGCACCGCAGGTTTCACCTCTTCAACCAGACGGACTTAACGGGGGTAGGCCACCCGCCCGACGGGGACGTAAGCCAAGCACGACGGGTTGCCTACCTTGGAGGCGCTCCACTTCTCAGCACACTGTAAAAATTTGTTGTCACTTTATGACAAAAGCGTAGATGATCTTTTCATTACTGTCAAATGATGGCAATCGCAAATTGATGACATTTTCATCAAAGCTCCTGTACCTTTTACAGGGGCGTGACCAAAATGCCATCAATCGTCTTGATGACATCCTTGCAAGGAAAATTAATCTTGGTATTATCTTCAAGTGACAACTAAAATTTTTACAGTGCACACTGGGCCAGAAGACCGGCGCAGGTGGCCTTACCTCTACACGCTCCAAAGTCGCTAAAGGGACTCGAACTGAACGCGTGACCGCGCCAATAGATTCTTCGTTTTGAGAGCAAATTATTGGTGGGGGTCACACGTTCAGTTGGATTCCCATTTGGCGACTGTGGAGGTCAACACTCGTCCGGAATTGGTGACTGCAGCAGCCTGGACGCTGTCTGCATTTGAGGTTTGCAGTCTGCGTTCCGAGTCTGCTGTAGTTTCTTACTCGAACGCTAGGGGTTTGTTGAGACCTAAAAGCGTTGACGATGATGATGATGTCGATGTCGGTCTTCTGGCCCACTGTGCTCAGTGCAGTTTTTCCGCTCATCTCAGACGCGTAAATACCAGAGGACTTCTGCGTACTCCTTATGGTGCGTGAGCCGCCTAAACAGACACAGGGTCTTCCTTCCCCCGCCCCCGTCTCCGTTGATTGGTGACGTAATGCGGTTAGCCAGAGAGCTGACACTATGATTCTGCAGCGCCAGTAGGTTGGCGATACTGACGCCCCGGGCGGCGCACGGCGGCGCCTCCTTTGGGCAACTCACCTTTCCTTTCGTTACGTCACACGCACGCACACTCTTGCAAACACACACACACACACACACACACTCTTAAATACTCATACCATTGCGCACACACACTCACTCACCTTTACACACTCTCTTCCTCTCTCTCTCTCTCTCTCTCTCTCTCTCTCTCTCTCTCTCTCTCTCTCTCTCTCTCTCTCTCTCTCTCTCTCTCGCCCTCTCTCAAATTGTCTAAATTCAAAATTTTAACAAATTGTAAAATACCGCATCAAAACCGCACTAAAAACACCGCAAGAGACAAATTAAAACGGCATGCATTCTTTATAACAATTTTGACATACCCCTTTTGGCCCGTAATGTAATTAAAAAATCCCCCCAATAAATACTTTTAAAAACTAAACTCTCTCTCTCTCTCTCTCTCTCTCTCTCTCTCTCTCTCTCTCTCTCTCTCTCTCTCTCTCTCTCTCTTTCTCACTCTCTCTTTCTCTCTCTCTCTCTCTCTCTCTCTCTCTCTCTCTCTCTCTCTCTCTCTCTCTCTCTCTCTCTCTCTCTCTCTCTCTCTCACACACACACACACACACACACACTCGTGCTAACGAGGCGGATGAGCCGAAATGCAAACAATGGGAGTGGGATTGAGCGAGGCTCGGGCCGGAACGCGCGCCCAAACGGCACAGCCGAAACAAGAACCAGTCCATCCCACCGAATCGGGTCGTGGGCGGGGTGCTGACTGCGTCGGATTAGTCCCTGTCGCGCGAAGCGACGGCATATATTTTTATTACTTTGCTGTCGTGTCTTCTGCGGTTTCTTGCGGGCTTTTCTCAAGCTTTCCTCCGACTTCCTTCGCATAGTGGGCCAGAAGAATAGTGAAGGTGGTCAAAATACCGGACGAGTTTTGAGTTTGAGCTCTAGAGTCGCTAAAAGGGACTCGAACCGAACGTGTGCGACACCACCATGGATTGCTCTCCAAACGAGGAATTTATTTGTGGGGTCACACGTTCGGTTCGAGTCCTGTTAAGCGGCTTCGAAGCTCTAAACGCGTCTAGAGTCTGCCAGTGCCGGTCGTTTGGTCCACCGTGCTTCGGGCTTTCCTCGAAATGCCTTAGGACTTTCCATCGGGGTTTCCTTGACCTTTCCTCGGTCTTCCATCGGGCTTTTCAAGGAGCTTTCCTCGAGCTCCCATCGGGCTTTTCTCGGCCATTGTCTGGGCATCCTTCAGAAGTTCCTCGGGCTCGCACTCTGAATGTCGTACGGTGAAAGGCTGCACCAACATATTATGATGCAGATTTTCTCCATATTACAAGGAAAATTCCGGAAAATTCCACAAAATATCTTTAACGCACAAAGAATTTTCAAAGGTATGTTTCAAAGGCAGCTGCACCACCATATTATAGAGAATTTTCACCATAATATGGAGAATCTTCTTTATAAGACATTTAGGGTGCGCTTTGGCCTTTCTTTCGGCCTTCCTTCCGTCCTCCTTCGGGCTTTCGGGCACACTGCAAATCCAAGTGTAGGACAGGTCGACACTTGTAGGCTTCGACCACTTTGTCCGACGCTTTGAAGTGTCGACCACACAGTGTCCGACGCTTCGAAGTGTCGACCACACAAGTGTCCGACGCTTTGAAGTGTCGAACACAGCTTGTCCAAGGGCAATTTACGCGTAGTTGCCGTAGGACATGCTGTGGTCGACACTTCAAAGCCTCGGACACTGTTTGGTCGGCACTTCAAGCGTCGGACTAAACTGGTTGACTCTTACAAGCGTAGGACAAACTGGTCGACGCCTACAAGTCAAAGTGTCGACTTGTCCCACACTTGGATTTGCAGTGCAGCCTTCCCTTGGAGTGCCGTGCATTCGTTGGGGCCATCCGGGCCGCGCGGCGGCGTGGGCGTCCAGACGCGGCCCAGCGGTGCTACCGGGCCGAGCCGGGCGGCCTTGGGGGACATGGAGAAAGACGGGCAGGAGGCTGGAGCGACGCCAGGCCATCACGGCCGGATTTCCAGACGCGCGTCCAGGAGTCACTTTTCTCGCCCCACGCGGTCTGCTACTGCCACCTTGGATCTGATAAAATCGAACGCATGTTTCAAAATTTTAAAAATGTTAAGGAAGCACGCCCAGCGCGCGGTGAGCTCACTGGGCCAGAAGGGGTTGAAATCCCGGACGGGTTTTGAGCTCCCGAGTTGCTAAATAGGATTCGAACCGATGACCCCACCAATGGTTTGCTCTCCGAACGAGGAATCCATTGGTAGGGTCACACATTCGGTTATAGTCCATTTAGCGACTCCGGAGCTCGAAACACGTCAAGAGTTTTGGCTGCCTTCAGCGGTCTTCTGGCCCACTGTGACTCGCTCCCTTCGCCAACCCTTTGCCTTTTGTGGTTGTTAAACATAAACTGCACTGAGAAAACCTTACAAACTATTTCAGTCCTTACAAAGAAACGAAGCTTGTCATAAACAAAGTATTTTGAGCATACATAAGCTTACAAAGAAAAAACTTCGTAATTTACAAACTATTTCTTCGTATAACAAACTAAATAGTTTGTACCTGACATATGCTCAAAATAATTCGCCATGTTTCAAGCGTGTGTTGTTTCTCTTGCAGATGCGACTGTTCAGAAGACGTTGCTCGGACCCTTCGCCGCAGCTGGTGTCGCTCGCCCCGCTCAATTGCGATGGCGAGGGCCCGCCCCTCCCGCTGGTGCCCCCCGCCCCCGCCGCCCCCCGCGGTGGCGTGCCGCGAGGGGGCCGCTCCTCGCCCAGCACCCCCACCAGGGGCTCGCCCAAGCTGCCCCGCAAGGGTGAGTACTGCAGGGTGGATCAGAGAGGGTCGCACAGTGGGCCAGAAGACCGGCGCTGGCAGCCAAAACTCTACACGCTTTTTGAGCTGCAGAGTTGCTTTATGGGACTGGAACCGAACGTGTGACCCCCACCCATGGATTCCTCGTTCGCAGAGTAATACACCGGTGGGGTGACACCTTCGGTTCGAGTCTCATTTAGCGTCCTGCTTTTCGACCGCCGATGATGATGATGATGATGATGATGACGATGACGATGATGACGATGATGACGATGATGACGATGATGATTATGATAATAATGATGATGATGATGATGATGATGATGATGATGATGACAGCGACACTGGTTAAACTAAAGCGTAACTCTATGCTTGAGTCAAGCATAGAGTTACGCTTGAAGACGTTACGCTTGAAATGAAGCATACTCTGGAAATTCCCCCATGCATTTAGATAAAGGGAAATCTTGGCGGATGAGCCTGTCACGCTTGATTTCAAGCGTAAACTGATTACGCTTGAAAACAGAGGGTAATACTACGCTTTAGTTTTACCAGTGGATGATGACAGCGATGATGATGATGATTGGTAGCCCACTGTGTGGCGGGGTAGACTCTTACTAACATTGCGTGCTTGCTCCCTTGCAGGGCTGTCCACCTGGGGCAAGCGCGTGGGCCAGAAGTGGGACTCGCTGAAGCGGTCCGACTCGAACGAGCTGTTGGCCGCGGCGCCGGGACGCCGGCGCCACTGGTCGCCGCACAAGCCGACCGGCGGCGCGACGTCACCGTCGACCACGCCCTCCAGCATCAACGGCGTCGCGGCGCCGCGCGCCAAGCGTATCTCGCGCGTCGAGTCGCTGCGCAACCTGTTCGCGCGCTCCGAGCACAAGTACACCACCAGCGCGCACACCGCCAATGCGGCGCCGCGGCCGCGGCTGCAGGCCTCGCCCGCCGCCGCCAAGGACAACAGCGAGTGGGTCAAGGCGGAGTGCCAGCGGGGGCTGGCGGACCTGTACGAGCAGGATAGTCTCCTCCTTGGGCCCGGCGCGGGCCGCCCGCCGCCGTCCGCGCCAAGGAGGAGGCCGCCGGCCAGCCAGGGCAGCCAGCCCAGCCAGGACCCCATCGCGCTGCTGGAGCGGCTGCTGGCCGGCGGCTCGGGGTGCGCGGCGGGGGCGGCGGCGGGGGCGGGGCTGGGCACGCTCAGCTACGACGACCTGCTCAGCGCCGTGCGCGCGCTGGCCAGCGAGACGGACCCGGAGCGGCTGCGGTACGCCGCCCTGCTCAGCCTGTGGCAGCTCGACGACGACCCCGAGGACCGCGACGTGGAGTCCGAGGCCGCGCACCGCGGCCACGCGGCCCGCCTGTCCGTGCTGGCCGAGGAGACGGCAGCGTCGGGCGGCCGGACGCCGGAGCGCAGCAACAGCGCGGCGTCGGACCGGACGGCCAAGCGGCGCCACAACTCCGTCACCGAGAGCCCGGCGGCCGCGGCGGCGGGGCTGGCCGGCCGCCTCCGGGCCAGCTCGTCCAGCTGCGAGAACCTGCTGCAGCACAGCGGCGCGGCCAACGGCCACGGCCACGGCAGCGGCCACGGCCACGGCCTCTGCCACGCCGCCGCGCAGCCGCAGCTGTCCGTCGACGATCTCTGCGTGTTCCTCAACAACCTGCTGCTCGTCAAGTCCGACGAGAGCGGCTACGAGAGCGACTCGACGCGCAACGGCTCCGAGTCGCCGCGCGGCTCCATCCGCTCCGCCTCGGCCACGGCCTCCTCGACGGCGTGCTCCGCGAGGCCGAGGCCGGCCGTCAGCCGCAGCGTGTCCAACACGTCCTCCGTCGTGGAGTCCGTCGTGGAGGACGACGTGTTCCTGGAGGGCCAGCCGGCCGCCTCGCCGACCAGCTCCCCGGAGGACGGCAGCAGCGCGCTGTTCGCGCGCAAGCGGGGCATCCGCCGCGGTGACGTCAAGACCCTCGGCATCCTGGGCAACCGGAGGCCGCAGTCGCTGGCCTGCGACAGGTGGGTGCACAGTGCACGCTGGTGCACGTATTGACCACAGGCAAGGCCGGGAAATAACTCCAGCCATTGTACATCAAAATCCACAAAAAAAAAAAATAATCGAAATTAATTGAAATTTTGAATTTTGAATCAGAATTCATTGTTCTCAAAATTCATAAGTTTTCTCTCGAAATTCGTCGCAATTAATTGGATTTTGTACACCGAAATTCACAAAAAATTTCTCTCGGCCACAGGCGCACAGTGGGCCAGAAGACTGGTGCAGGAGGCCATACCTCTAGACGCGTTTTGAGCTCCGAGACTCCAGAGTCGCGAAATTGGACTCGAACCGAACGTGTGACCCCACCAATGGATTGCTCTCCGAACGAGGAATCCATTGGTGGGGTCAAACGTTCAGTTCGAGTCCAGTTCAGGGGTAGTTTGACAAAGTGACGAATGTCCATTTCTGGCCAAATTTAGTTCTTCACGTAACTTGATTCATAATTTTATAGTAAAGATGCTGGTTCAACGGGCAGGAGGATATCTATTGTGGTTTTGGAGATATAGCAAACGTGAAAATGACGTATGTCCAGGTACATTGTGACAGAGTGACGAACGTCCAACCATAATCTGACAGAACGACGAATGTCCAACCGTATTCTGACAAAACGACGAATGTCCATTCAAAATTTGACAAAATGACGAATGTCCATTCAAAATTTGACAAAATGACGAATGTCCATTCACAGTTTGACAAAATGACGCATGTCCATTCACAGTTCGGGGTACTTGGCGGATGCCATTTTGCCAGACTGTGAATAGACATTCGTCATTTTTTCAAACTGTGAATGCACATTCGTCATTTTGTCAAATTTTGAATGGACGTTCGTCGTTTTGTCAGATTAAGGTTGGACATTCGTCGTTTTGTCAGACTATGGTTGGACATTCGTCATTCTGTCAGATTTGACATCAATTCAAAATGACGAATGTCCTGTATCTCCTAATCCGTTGCTGGTAGAAACCTTAAACTTCGACTCAAGATAGATGATGCGAAAAACAACACTCTCTGCAAATTAGAGAGCTCTGCGATGAAAATTCCCATCTAAACCAGAGAAAACTGACCTTCTTTTTACATTTCTGGAACAAGGCTCGGAATGGACATTCGTCACTTTGTCAAATTACCACTGAGTTAAGCGACTCTGGACCAGGAAACGCGTCTTAGAGTTTTGGCCGCCTGCGCTGGTGTTCTGGCCCGGCCCACTGTGCGACTGCAGTGCTGACGTCACGTTGACTGTCCTCCAGGTGCAAGAGCAGCGTCGGTAGCAGCAGCAGCGAAGTAAGTGCCGGGAGCACAGTGAGCGCCGAGGCCGAGGCTTGCGACATTCGGACCGCGTCGCCCTCGCCGACACGCACGCGGCCACTTCCTCAGAGGTGAGCTTACTTAGAAGCGGCCGCACAGTGGGTCAGCGGACCGGTGAGGCGGCGGGTGGCAACGCACATAACATGTCTTGACGCCATGCGCGAACCCCCTTGAAACGTGAAATTTTCCACGGAGATTCTCTCTGAGACCTGGAAAGGAATCGAGTAAAACTTGAGTGCAACATCAAGTTTAAGGGTCATTTTAAAGTAATAATTGAACGTGATCCCACTTGCGATCAATTTACTCCTATAAAACGCATCACAAAAACAAGAGAAAAATGGGTTTTGGCTAAAAACGCATCAAGAAAAGTGTCAACATTATTTTTCGAAACGTTAATCTCGAAAAGTGTCGATCCTTTGAGATCGAAACCTGGCCTAAACACTTTCTCAATTAATACATTATCGTAATAACAAAACAGCCTTGCATTATTAGACTAAGTATGCCGAGTACTCTACAAATCTAAAAGCGTACATTGTATGCTCTACCTGGAGCATGCCTGCAAGCACGCTCTAGCTAGCGCATGCCTGCCAAGCATGCACTAACAAGTGCATACCTGCCAAGTACACGCTTACTGGAGCAGAAAACTCCCTATCTCTTATACCTTATATATATGCTCCAGTAAGTGTGTACATGGCAGGTATGCACTTGTTAGTGCATGCTTGGCAGGCATGCGCTAGCTAGAGCGTGCTTGCAGGCATGCTCCAGGTAGAGCATACAATGTATGCTTTTCGATTTGCAGAGTAGATGCTATGCTAGTAGATATGCGAGTAGATACTATAGTAGGGATTCCTCACTCAGATTTCAATTTTTAGTTGAAATCACTGGTCAAGAGCTGGTTCAAAGTCGTTCAAAGTCAAGATATCAGCTCCATAAGGGTGTACTTTTCTTCCCCAACTGAGCCCTAGGGGTCATAGTTCCGGAAACATTGAAAAAAATTGGTGTTTTTTTCCCAGGCCTCGCAAAATTTGGTGCTCATATGCACATGCTCATATTCCACTGTAGAGCCTTAAAACCAATATTTCAAAATTTTCCGGTATTTTTTTTTCCCAATTTTTCCGGTTTCTTTAGGACACTTTGAAAGTTTCCGGAAAATTAGCATCTCTAGACTCCCTGTTCTGCGTGGTCGGACTTGAAGAAGAGAACCGCGCGTTTTGACTCTGACTTCCGTTTTGCAGATTCGGCCCGCCTAGGAAGCCGCCGCCGCACTCGTCGGGCCGCGGCCTGCACTCCATGCTGTCGCAGTCCACGCTGTCGCTCGTGTCGAGCACCACGACGCCGTCCTCGGCCGCGTCCACGACGCCGTCCTCGACGGCGGGGGCGTACGGCAAGGAGTTCCGGACGATCCGCGTGAGCAAGGACATGCGCGGCGACCTGGGCGTGCTCATCGAGCGGAAGGACGGCGGCCCGGCCAGCTACGTGGTGTCCGGCATCGAGACAGGCAGCGCCGTCTACCTGTAAGGCCAGCGCCACACAGTGGGTCAGAAGACCGTTGAGGCGGCTAAAACCCCGGACACGTTTAGAGCTCCAGAGTAGCTTAATGGGACTCGAACCGAACGTGTGACCCCACCAATGGATTCCTTGTTCGGAGAGCAATCCATTGGTGGGGTCACACGTTCGATTCGGGTCCCATTCAGCGGCTTTGGAGCTCATAATGCGTCTAGAATTTTGGCCGCCTCAACGGTCTTCTGACCCACCGTGCGCCACTTGCAACGTACTCCTGGCACGGCACAGTGGGCCAGAGGCCATTAGAAGACAGGTCGAGGGGCCCTAGTATACAAAAGATCTTACTTTGGCGTTTCGGTATAAAGAATCTGAACTGAAACGCAAGCGAATTTCGCTAAATTTGTTCTTTTAAGACAGCTGTAAATCCAAATAATTCGTGGTTTCATTCACACAAACTAAAAGATGAAAGATCAAAGAAACCAGAAGTGCTCGTACAAATATGTTCCGCTTATTCTCTTACCCGTCTCCAATGACTAAACTTCGTAAAACTGGCTTGCGTTTCAGATGAGACTCTTTACACGGAAACGCCCAGAAAGGATCTCTTGAATAGTACCCTACGAGGTGGAGGCGGTCGGAATCCGAAACGGGGTTTTGAGCTCTAGAGTCGCAAAATGGGACTCGGACCGAACGTGTGACCCCACCAATGGATTGCTCTCCGAATGAGGAATCCATGGGTGGGGTCACACGTCCGGTTGGCGTCCCATTTAGCTACTCTGGAGCTCTAAACGCGTCTAGAGTTTTGGCCGTCTGCGCTGGGCTCGGCCGTGCTTCTGGCCCACTGTGCGAGGCAACACTGAACGACCCGCAACTTACTGAACGGTGCCTTGTCCACAGCGACGGCCGCCTTCGAGTGGGCGACGAGCTCATCAAGGTCGGGGGGCGCCGCATGCGCGGGCTGACGCTGCAGGAGGCGCGCTCGGCCCTGAGGGCGTCGCCGCAGCAGGTGGAGCTGATCGTGGCCAGGACGCCGACGGCGCGGCCCGACGACGCGGCACCGGCCGACGCCACGGCCTCGGCCACCGCGACGACGGCGACCTCGTTGACGCCGGCGCCGGCCGCCGCGGAGGCCGGCAAGGTGACTGGCATGAGGAAGTTCTCCTACCGCACAGAACAGGTACGGTACACCGCGGCACAGTGGGACAAAAGACCGGCGCAGGTGAGGCGGCTAAAACTCTAGACGCGTTTTGTGCTCCAGAGTCGCTAAATGCGCGGACCTGAACCGAACGTGGTGACCCCACCAATAGATTCCTCAACCGCACTCTTATTCAACGAATGTGACGTCATATTCGTTCCAATGTGAATTTTGTCACGTTCGTTTGAATATGACGTCACATTTGTTTGAATGTTGACGCACGTTCAAACGAATGCGACACCCTAATTTAAAGGCCGTGTCACGTTCAAACGAATGTGACATCGTATTCAAACGAACGTGACAAAATTCACATTCAAACGAATATGACGTCACATTCGTTGAATAAAAGTGCGGAGAGCAGTGCATTGGTGGGGTCACACGTTCGGTTCGAGTTCTGTGTAGCTGATAACCCGTCCGGGATTTTGACCGGCTCCAAGCATTGCTCCAGCTAGTGCATACTACTACAATACACCCCTTTCCGATTCGTTGAGTAGTTACAGGGCCTCGCATCGCGGTTCGCCTACCATTTTAGAGGGATGAGTTGGTTGTCCTGACGTTGCTATTGGACTGGTTGCAGGTGACGCCGAGGAGGAAGGCACACTCCACCGGGAGCAGCAGCGGCAGCAGTCCGGCGGCGTCCTCGAGCGGGGCTTCGTCGTCGTCGAGCGCCGCGTCCTCCACGTCGTCCACGGGCCATCCCGCCGCCCCCTCCCTCCTCCGGCACGGCGGCCGCATCCTGGGCACGCTGCCCCGCCGGCCCAAGTCCATGTCGATGAGCCTCTTCACCGTCATCTTCCAAAAGGGCTCGGGGCACAAGTCCCTCGGGTTCAGCATCGTCGGCGGCCAGGACTCCCCCAAGGGCAGCCTCGGCATCTTCATCAAGACCATCTTCGAGGCCGGGCAGGCGGCCGAGGAGGGCTCGCTCAGAGAAGGTAGGCGGGGAAGGCACAGTGGGTCAGAAGACCATGGAGGCGGCCAAAATTCCAGACGCGTTCTGAACTCCAGAGTCGCTAAAAGGGACGCGAATCGAACGTGTGACCCCACCAATGGATTCCTCGTTTGGAGAGCAATCCATTGGTGGGGTCACACGTTCGATTCGAGGCCCATTTAGAGCCTCTGGAGCTTACAACGCGTCTAGAATTTTTGGCCGCCTCCACGGTCTTCTGACCCACTGTGGAAGGCCGGTGCACAGTGGGCCAGAAGACCGGCGCATGCGGCCAAGACTCTAGGCGCGTTTTGAGCTTGAGTCGCTAAAATGGAACGTGTGACCCCACCGATGGATTCCTCGTCCGCAGAGCAATCCATTGGTGGGGGTCATACGTTCGGTTCGAGTCCCATTTAGCGACTCTGGAGCTCAACACGCGTCCAGGATTTTGACCGCCTCCACCAGTTTTCTGATCTGGCACATCTGTGCGACTTAGCGTGAAAATGAGCTCAGATAAGGTCAGTTAGAGGGTAATTTTGGGACATTGGGTAAAAATGGGACAGCTGTTTCTTGGTTCAGAACTCATGTCATGCTTAATGAGATGTTATTAGTGTGAAAATAACATGTGGTATGTCATGAGTTCTAAAATGTCTACTCTTGTTCAGGAATAACAGTTGTCCCATTTCAACCCTGTGTCCCAAAACCATTCCAACTCACCCTACACAGAGTTGTTTTCTCGTTCTTGGCCTCACTACCCTATTTTTTGTCTGATAACATAACAAAGTTAATCTGAACTTGAGGCATAGAAGTTAATTAAAATATTTGCTTGTCAGGTGATGAAATCCTAGCGGTCAATGGCAATCCGCTCCAAGGCCTGACACATTCGCAAGCTATCTCCGTATTCAAGGACATCAAGACAGGGTCTGTTCTCCTTCATGTGGGAAGAAGAGACCACTTGCATAAAAGGTAATTTATGTACAATTTTATTTCTTTTTGATGGATATAAATTATCTGTACACATGAAATTCTTTTATATTGTTTAGGAAAGAAATTTGATTTTGTGATTGAGTGAATCCTTTCTTTCTTTCCAATTTCAGGAGTAGCAAATCAAAATCGTGTGATGGATTGGACAAGTTTGATTAGAGACTTTATCTCTCAAGAGTCACATTTATAAGAAGATCAGCATCTTGAGGGATTGCTGAACGTTGCAAGAGTGTATGACTGTGATAACGATTTTTAAATAATATTCCATGTTTTATTTTAAATAAATAATAATGTAATTAATATTCTACCAAGGTTTGTTAAACGATTGATTGTGCATTCAAACTATACAATAGTTGTTAGTCCTTGCACATTGTTATCACATCAGTGTAAAATAACCTTCTTACTACATTTATTCAAGATTCTGTAATTTTATCTGATTCAGTTAAAGATTTGTCATTCTTCTTACATAACTGAAGTTTGAATAATCTCAAAATGGTAAACGCACATGTAACATGTGCAAGGTGCATTGCTTTAAATTATTTAATTATTAATGAATGAGTGTTATAAATTTGCAAGTTACCAAAAATGTGAATAATTTGTGTCACCTCCCCCTTGGTTTGTATTAATTCTTAGCATGTTTTAAACATAATATTTGAGTTGTAAATAAATTATGACATCGAATTCCGTACTTAAGCACTTACTTAGCTTAGTTTACTCGTTAACACGCGTGGAGTATCGCCGTAGGTTTGCCTCAATGGAAGTGGCGACTTGTCCGTCCAGAAACCGTGACGGAGTCGAGGGCTACTTGCTGTGGCAGGTTAGATTGAGCCAGCGCTGCCGATTGAGCGCCTGGCAGTTAGGCAACCCATCCGGCAGCCGTGCTGGCTTGTCGGCTTCTAATGCGGCGCCGACCCACCATGTTTTGAACCCATAAAAAGGCCGGGAGCAAGGGAGAAGAGACAAAAACAGTTTCAAAATAAGCATATTTTTTTTTCAATTTGTTCATAAGATTACAATACTTTACAATCCAAGCGCTGGGGAGGGGAGTGTGACTGCCATGTAACGTCTCAGCCACACAAGCCCGCATCCAGTCCATGTAATGGTGAAGTTAACCAATTGATTTTTAACTTCCTTAACACACTATATGTATTTGTAAAATTTTGTCTGACACAATTATACAACACATGGGAACCTCTTCGGTCAAATTTGTAAGCGACACGGTGTAAGCGACACGGAATCGCACAAATCCGTACGCAAAATTGAGCGAGACCAAGTGCAAAAATTTTGCAAAGGGCTTGAGTGTGTATCACTGCACTACACTGATGAAGAATGACATGGCCTATGGGTGAAAATGAGAATACATCAAACTTGACGGCTACAAGAATAAATACAAAGGGGAAAGTGTTTCCATCGCAAAGGGATAAAAGTGATAGTATTCAGTCTAAAACTTCTTCTCGAAGGTGACCATGCCGTTGTAGTCCTTCATGCCCTTGGCGGGGCCGTGTACCACCTGGCCGTAGTTGCCCTCGGCGTGGACCCTGGCGGTGCCGTCCCTGGAGCGCCAGACGTCGCCGTGGGCGTTGACGTGCACCGAGGTGCCGACGCCCTTGTCGCGCTGGATGCCGCCGCCCACGCCGCCGTGGCGCTGGTTGTCGCGGGGCGTGGGGTTGCCGCCCGCACCGGGCCCGCCCTGGAACCCGAACGGAGACGCGGTGGCGGTGGCCGCGCAGACGGCGCACAGCAGCAGGGCCACGGTCACGGAGTGCATGGTGGGCTATAACAGGAAACAGACATGACTGATAAGGTTGGGACGTTCAAAAGGTTTTGAATTGAAATCGAATGGGCTGCGTCACTGGTATTACCAACGCGTAGTATTATACGCCTTTCGGGAAACGTACACCCACTGAAAAATTAAGTGTGTACTTAGTACACTTTAAGTATTCTATAAGTGTACTCACACTCTTAAAAGTCTACGAAGAATCTGCTTCTTAACTACGAAGAAGTTGAAGGCATTGTAGAATTGCATCATTCTACGAAGAAATGCTCCGTTTTGGAAAGGATTTTGCTTTATAATACGAAGCATTTCTTCTTAGATTTTACAATGCCTTCGTTTTCTTTGCATTACGAAGCGATGCTTCGTAGACTTTTTACTGTGCAGTACACACTTAAGTGCTCTGTGTGTGTACTCAGTACTCACTTAAGTTTTCAGTGCCTTTCTTGAAGCGTACTAGAGCTCATGCACTCCTTTCCTCCTCCGTAAATGCAAGGGGGTATTGCTTTGAAGCGTAGTTGTACGCTTCAAGAAGAGCGTGAAGTCTTCTAGCGTAGTCCTGGGCTTGGATGAAGCATAGAACGTTGACATGACCAAATGCGGCCGTCTACCCTACCCGTAACTCTTTATGCCTGTAGTTTCGGTGTTCACTTGGTGACTATACGAGGACTAATTTTCCTTACAAGGATGTCATCAAAACGACCGATGATATTTTTGTCAAGCCCATGCAAAAGGTATAGGATCCTTGATGAGAATGTCGTCAGTTTGGGATGAAATTGTCATCATTTGAAAGTGATGAAAAGCTCATCCACGCTTTTGTCATCAAGTGACAACAAACTTTTACAGTATTACAACCGGTGACAAAAACGTTACCGACAAATGAAGTTTGGTTGACAGTAGAATAACTTACTTTGGTTGCGGTCACTGATGGCGGGCTCGAATTGAAGGAAGGCGTGGAGCTCCTTGGAGGCTCAGAGGACGACTGATGCTGGGAAAGGGGCTCAACCGGGTTTTTATGAAACGCGCGTTGTTGTTGTTGTTTTCGTACACTGTCTACGATGACGAACCGGAGGCGGGTGGGCAGGCCAGCGCGAAGGCGAGTGAGTGGGGGCAGGGCACTGGCCCGGGACCACGCTGGGGCATGAGAAGAGGCGGGGAACCCCTGGTCCCAGAGAGCCACCTCCACGAAGCTGCGACGTGCTACGCATATTGCCGACTCCTACAGATGGTTCATTATATTCCGATGACACGTTTAAGAACCATCCCCTATTTTAACTGCTTGTACACTGAAAATAGAAAGGTCAGATTTCTGACCCTTTAAGGGTTAGTACTAAAATGTTAGACCGAAAAAAGGGTCATACACAAATGTATGACCGAAGAAAAGCTCATACACCTATGTATGACCGTTGTAAAGGTCATACACAAATGTATGACCGTTTGGAAGGTCATGCACAATTGTATGACCGAAAGAGGGTGATCTTTTATTATCACCAAGAAGGTTGATATATCCCCAAGGAGGGCCAGCCTCGCTAATGTCTGACCTTTCTTCGGTCATACATTTGTGTATGACCGTTTTTCGGTCATACATTCGTGTACGACCTTCCTTCGGTCATACATTTGTGTATGACCTTTTTATCGGTCATACTTTTTGTATTGCCCGATGGTCCGATGTCTCACCTTTTGAATAACAGTGTAATGTTCATAAATTAGTTTGAAACCAACACTAAATTATTGTTGTATGGCGAACATGTATACGCAGCGGCCAATGACGTCATCAAAGGAGGAGGGTGTCCTCCCCACAAAAAATGCTCCTGGAAGGTAGGCAATCCCGATACAATCAGAGCATAGATCGCAAAGAGTCTCAGAACGTTCTATTGCTGCACTGTTTAACACATTTGATGTGCAAAGCCTTGCACGAAATTGAAAATATGCGTGAGATGAATAAATTAAGACGCAACAACGAACGAGGTGCTGCATCGCAATTCACATTTTCGTGCTTTGCAACACAACAATTCGTGCGTTTTTAACTGTAAGCTAAATTTCGTACAAATTTGCGCACTAAAATCTAAGTACATACTGATTGATGTACCTGGGTCGATTCCTGTATAGCTTTCCCTTGTTAGGCCCTCGGTCTCCTGTGCACCGGGGAAGTACCGCTCGATTGCGTTGCTGCCCGACGCTCACGCCGCGGCTGTTCCCAGAAATCTCGCTCTGCTTTCCCAGAAACGAACTGATCTCCGCCAGCGCCTCTGTAGTTTGATTTGCTCCGCGAGTTCGCCTCTGTTTGATAACAGCCGGTGGTTCCCCGGCAGGCAGCCCAAGGCGGCGGGCATGACCCGTCCCCGTCTCCTCCCGCGAGCCCCCCCCCCCCCTCCCCCTCCTCCGTGTCGAAGCCGCACGTCGTCGGTTCGAACAGCCGCCCGTTTCCCGCGGCTCGTTCTCGGCTGTGATTGGCTGGCGATGAGCTCATCGTTGGACGGCTCTGGCGTGGTCGGCGGAGATAAAATGTAGGGACTCTCCGAGATCGGCATCCACTCGCCCAGCAGCCTCCGTAGCGTCTGCAGGTCCAGTAGCTTTTCCGCTCCACAACCCAAAAACTAACACCAGTGAGTATCCGTGACGTACGACGTGTGCTCTCCGAACTCAAATGTGTTCAAATGCAGCATTCGACCTGAACGCTTAAGATTGAAGGGTGATAATTCTGACCAAATTTTGGTGGGAAATATTTATTACCATTTTGTGGTGACAGTCAAAATTCTTACCAAACTTCGGCATGAATTGTTCTTCCACCCTGACGAGGGGAAACATTCTCACCAATTTTTGGCGAGAACTTTGCTTCTCAACGCTGTAGAGGTGACTCACCTCAGGTGAGAAGAGGAGTGCGGATTCTCACCACACAAGGGTGAGAATTTTTTTTCCGACCCCAAGAGAGGCTTAATTACTCACCTTCGAGTTATCAGTGTAAACATGCCATGTATACACTTAAGTTTGTAGAGATCTGCTCCTTACACTTCACACTGACGACTTTGGTCCCTTCGTAACCGCTCTGTTTGTTCCCGCCGCAGTGCGCGCCGCCTTCCTGCTGCTCCTGGCGCTGGCCCTGGTCGCCATGCTCCAGCAGGCCGCCGCCGTGCCCCTGGAGGAGCCCCTGGAGGCCGAGGCCGCCCTGCACAGGGTCCGCCGTGAGGGCGAAATCAACATCGAGGCCGAGCGTCAGAAGGGCGAGAAGTCCAAGGCGACCATCAGCGGGCAGGGCAACGTGTGGAAGGGCCAGGGCGACCGGCGCGTGGACATCACCGGCAGCGCAGACACCCGCGGCAACCGTCGTGCCGGCATCGGCTACAAGTGGTGAAAAGTCGGAGACTGAAAATTTCTTCATCTGTGATATGATTTACCTGTGGCTCGCTGTAACTGACAAAGCTAAAGCGTTTCCTCTAACAAGTTTAACTTCGATTGGTGCTGTAGGTAGCGAGTTGTTAGTATTATTTAGCCTCATAATTTTTATTTACTGTTTGTTAAAAAAGTAATTATTAAATCATTCAGTGTAATCTTACAATCTTCTTAGTTTTTATCGCGCTTCGTAACCCCCTCAAGTCCCACATTTAAGTGACACTAAACCGAGAATCCAAAGGCTCTGATTACAGCGTCCCTTGGTGCAATGCATTTGATGCTGTTTTCATCGCACCAATTGGTGCAATGCTTGTCGTGGGTCATGGTCCCCTTGTGAACTGCCAACCCATCCAATTTACGGATGTGAAGCCAACCCAAGGCTGCTTGTTGGAACCCCTAACTTGAAACTTTTGCATCGCACATAAAGTGCAATGCCTTTCCATGCATTAGCATAGGGCTTTCGGGACGCATCGCACGTATCGCGATGTGGCTGTGGCATTGCACGTGTGGTGCGGTGTCTCAACGCATTCCACCACACGCGCTATATAACCAGAGCCTTTGGAATCACAGTGTACTCACTAAATTTCAGCTGGGCGCCGTGCGGGGTAGGCAACCCAACCAATTCATCTGTTTGGTAGGCGGTCAGCACCACAGGTCCAAGCAGAACCACGATTTACGGAATACACTGGTAAAACGAAGAGTGTACGTTTCCACATGAAAGCAGCACACCCCCAAACTGGCTGATGATTTTCTATTATTATTTTTTTTTTTTAATTATTATTTATTTATTTTTTTACTTAAAAATTCTCTTTGCGAGACTACAAATTTTTCCTGTCAAAAAAAAAATCGGAGTGCATGTTCAATCACTGAAAATCTATCGGTGTGACTTCGTGCTGTTTTAGGGGCGTGAATAATGTGTCACGCCAAAAAACGGCACGACAGAAAAGTCATGCCAGATATCGGCGTGCCTCAAAAATTCACGCCAGTTTTTGGCGCGAATTTCCTGTCATACCGGTTTTTGGCATGACTTCTCTCAGAAAACCAATGGTCATTCCCGCCAAATGACGGCGTGACTCACATGTCATGCCGTTTTTCGGCGTGAATTTTCTGTCACACCAATTGTTGGCGTGATTGTTGCATGTGGACACCCTCCTTGACAGACCTGTCCTCCGGGTCGTTGTAGGCGTCTTGGAGACCGACACTCTGCGCCTTTCTGTAGCCTGACTGGCCCAGGTGGAAAAAGCAGCACTTCGATTCTGCGTCTGGAAACACCCTTTGGACCGCATTGATTACTCCTATCTCGAAATCTGTCATCAGGTGCGTAGGACCAGTTCCTGTGGCTCTAAATCTGGCTGCGGCGCTCTGGACCGCCTGGAGAACTTGGACGTAGTGGTTCTCTGTCTTAGAGGGGAGCAGAGCAAGCACAAGGGGAACAGCCACCTCCACCTCGTGGTCGTCAACCGTGTCCCCTGGCCTCTTAACAAACCCAAGAATGGAAAATATCTGAGTGAAAATGTGTGGTGCAGTTTTAAATGTGCCGTCCAGGAACCGCACATGGTACTCTTCATGAGGATCTCCCGAGGGGGCAACCACTCAAGAAATCATGTGTCCCCTTGGGCGCCAGAAATCTCTGGAAATCGGAAATCTTCCCCTCAAACAGACAAAAAAACAAGCAAATTTTGGGCGTAAAATCGGTCAAGATCTTGTGAAATCCGTTGAAATCTCTTCCCTTACGAAATCATGTGTCCCCTAACATACCAAGTGGTCACCCCCTCGGGATCTCCGCATTCCTTCTCGTTGCAAAGACTGCCACTCTGTTTCTTCGGGCATCCTCAACCTCGTCGTGGTCAAGGTCATCATAAGACTCGTAGAGCACTAAGTCCTCTCCGCCCTTGGTTATGCGGTACCTGTACAGTCCCGGCGCGCGTTAATTTTATTCAACACTAGCCCCACTTTGCTGCCTACAGTGGCACCCACCTGTCTGGCAGCTCGACAAGTTCCTCGAGGAGCATAGGATTCTTGGGCTGGTCCTCGTTCCGTTCTTTCCGCATGGCCTTCTTTAGATTTTCCCTCTCGGGCAATTGGCTGAGTGCTCCGAGGGAGACCCGAGGAAGCTCTGTACGAAGTATCTGCGCTGGCGGTAGCTCGGGGTGCTCTGAAGCAATCCTCTTCAGATTCCTCACTACCTATACCGCCTGCACCTCCTCTTGATTTGGAGCATGAGTGTGCTCCTTGGCCTTGACGATCTCAAGCTTGTTGTCAATGTACCGTGTGATGGCGGTTGCCTTGCATTCACCTTTGCGTTTGCGATTCCAGTAGGTCCTCCCTTTCTTCGAATCTCTACGATAGCACATGGTACTTGCACCCATCGTACAGCAGCATCGACCACCCTCGCCGAGATGTTATTATTTCGGGGTCAGCCATGGTCACTGGTGCGGTGAAAAATACCTCGCGCGTTTCCTCAACAACTCAACAATGGGAAATGCGCATTGGGAAAATGGCGTTGGGAAAGGATTGGAAAAAATTGTGTTGGTTGGGAAATAATGGTTGGTAAAATCGTATTGGGAAATAAGGGTTGGGAAAATATTGGGAACAAAAAACTTGGGACAACAACATTTTGGAACTTAATTAATTGGGAATTTGGTTTTGGGAAAAAGGGGCGGCAACGGTTTTATTACAACTTTCTTGTCTGAGAACTTAACGTAATCGTAATAAAAATCAGTAATGTTGTCATTCAACAGATTTTCTGTTTATAAACAACGATCGTGCAATCCTAAAACAAACATTTTTGCTATATAGCAAGGGTCTTAGTAAAGTACACCACGATACGGCCAACACAAATATAGCCAAGTCATAACCGAAGGCTCGATGGAAGTATTATTTTACAACAATCGATTCATCAGAAAACAGCACAGAGTGCTACATGTTTGTAATATAAATAGATGTGTTAGCAAAAACAATTAGCAGCAAAAATGTCGATAATTTACAACATTAATTCTAACAGTGCAAGTTCACGCTATGTGAAGCATACATCTAGTGCATGAAGGGATAGGGACTCGTCAGCTCCAGTAAGCTGGCAGGTGTGGCAGGTAACATAGCACGCGTGCACGTGTTGGTCCATGCTTGGCAGCCATCCTCCAACTAGAGCATACATTGTACGCTTTCCGATTTGTACAGCAGGGGCCGCGAGCAGCTCGGGTCCGCAGCCCACACCCATGGCCTTGGCCCTGACAGTCCTGCGACCCACACTAGTGGGTGGTTCAGCGGTGGCAGCCCATGGCACACACTATTGAAAAAATTGTCGTAAATTAGCGACGTATCAGTAGCTAATTTTGATAGCGACAGAAGTCGTTCTAGGACGATTCTGTAATCCAACGACTTTAAAATCGTTTTCTAACGACAAGGTCGTAATTTCTTGGACCAGCAAAGCCTTAAAAAAGATGGCAGGATGTTATGATTTGTGTCGTAAAATTACGACCGAAATCGTAAAATAACGACTACAGTCGTACCTATGACGATTACAATATAAGGATTAAGATCGGTCGTATATATACGATCGAGGTTGTAAATCTACGGTGCAGTTGGTAAATTTACGACTTTACATGTGTTGAAACGATCTCTTTCGCTATCAAAATTAGCAACAAATTTGTCGTATAAAAACGACAAAAATCGTAACATAAATGTGTCGTTGGAAAAAGACATTGTTGCTCTCTTAAATGTCGTAAAGTTACGACTATTTTTAACAGAGCCCGATCCCACGGCCCACGGCCCTTCCGGACCTGCGGCCCGGCGGGAATACCTAACCCGCCCACCCGGGCCAGTCCACTCCTGTCTAAAAGTGTATTTTTGGGAGGGCGCGCGCGTGTGCGTGCACAAGCGCCGCAGTGTAGATTTGACCTCACATTTTAGCGATGTACTAAACGCAGATTTGACGAATTTTGCCATTTTGGCCACACTATCTGTGTTACGTTCACCGCAGATAAAGTGCGGTGAGGTTACTTAACACACATTTTGTAGGGGTCGGGATCCCCATACTGCAGTTTTCTGCGGTGTACAATACAGTTTTCATAGGGATCAGAATTAACGACAGTAATTTGAGGCGTACAACGCAGTTAGCATAGGGGTAAGGGATACACCATGGTTATTTTGAGGTGTACAACACATTTGGAATCACAGTGCATTTCTGTTAAGTGTTGTAACTTGGGACAACTTCGAAAATTCGCTTAAACCCCTTAGAAATTAAACCACGGCATCCCCTTTGATTTCAAGGCGGCACTTTTACCGTACTTATGGTAAAAGACTCACCACCAACTTCATCTCCAGGCGATCCTGGACGCTGGGGAAATGTCCGATGTGACGTTCAACATTGGCGTCGAGGAAGTGAAGGCGCACAGTCAAATCCTTGGGGCGGCCAGTGACGTCTTCAGGGTCATGTTCCGCCACGACAACCTGATGAAGCGCCGCACGGGCCGGGTTACGATAGACGACGCCGACGCCAAAGCCTTTAAAGAGATGCTGAGGTGAGGGGACGTCCATTAAAAGGGTATTTCCGCGAATCTTGAAACGGAAGAAGACACAATTAAGTTCACAACTTTCGTCCCCTCGCCTGAGGAGGGGGTTTAAGGGGCAGCCATCTTTATCTCCTACATGGGCGAGCGGACGAAAGTTGGGCATTTACTTGAGTGCTTCTTACTTCCGTTTCAATATTCGCGGTAATACCCTTTGGGTACTTTCGTAGATCCTGAACCGGAAGCAAACAGACGCCATATTGGCCGGAACCTAACCTATCAATTAACGACTAATATGTTAAAGTGTGGCTGATGTATTTGACTATCGTCTCTTCCTCATGTCAAGTTTTGATGTACTTCCGCCAACATGGCGTCTGTTCCCTTCCGGTTCAGGATCTACGGAAGTACCCTATTACGTTACGCATAGGGAGGGTTAGTGTTCGTAATTTTCCGGAAAATTTAAATTTGTAATTTACCGCTAATTTACCGCGGTAAATTACGGTAAGGAACAGAAAAAAAACGAAAAATACTAATTTTTGACAGTTTTACCTAACACAAGGTCAGAAAAAGCGAGGGGAGCTTTTCCCTCAGTTTTTCATTCCGAAAACGAATTGAAAGATCGATTAACTACCGCTACCAACTCTGTGTTCTCTCCGAACTGACTAAATAAATGGGCTATGGCCAACTATGGGAGGGTGGGAGGGTGTGGAGTCCTTAAGTGTCTAGGAGGGTGGTGCTCTCTGTGGTGGTGCCCAAGGCGGGGATCTCTACACCCATTTGACCGGGATTCCGCACTCAGATTTTCATGTTAAGTTGAAATACCGTAAAGTGGCATGACTTCGTCAAACGAGACTACTTTGAAACTGTCTAGAAAGAACCGTTTGGAGTAACAATTTGGTTCGTTTCAAGGCTTGCATTGCTGTAGAACTTGAAGATGGTAAAAGAGGGGCTTTGAATACAGGTGAAAATTAACATTATGTAGGAGAAAAGCTGCGTTTCTTAGTACCTGTAGAAATCACCCCAGGATGTCGAAGTCACCCGAAGTTACGGTAAACGGTCGAGTGATGGCTCAAAGGTTATCAGCTCCATTAGGGAGAACTTTTCTCTCCTACTCTTTTTCTCTAACTACTAATACGGTTCTAAACCGATTTTCAACATCCTTGAGAATCTTGTTCTGCTTCACCAGTACTTTGCAAACGGGCTGTCAATTTAAATTGTCTCGCACGGTAAGCATGTAGGATGGTTTGCCTACCCTGGAGACGGCTAGAAACCTGTGACACAAATAACGCGCTAGGGCGCTAGACCACAACTGCCGACGCGGTTCAATCCATCCAAGCATTAATGCACCCCTCTACGCCTCGACACTGCACATTCGTGCTCTTTGGCGTTTTAACATAAAAACAGTCAATTTTAGGCCAAATTCGTTTATTTCCAAAACAATCGTTTTTTTCTCACCTGGGGTAAATTTACCGTAAAATAAGTAATTTACCGCGGTAAGTTACCGGCACTAAGAACACTGGAAGGTGCGTGTGTGTGTACATGGACTACGTACCACCGCGTCTCATGGGGGGGGGGGAGGCTTTCCATGGAGTATAAAAAATAGTTTATGAACGAAAGAATCCAATGAGTACAACCACATATTTTTTTGATGAACCGTTTTAAAATGGCAGGGTGTCAAAGTTGGACAATTAGTTTTTTCTGCCATCTTTTTTAACATTTTGAACCCCAGCGTCTCAATGGCAATATCCCGTGGCATCCAGGGTCACACGATGCGAACACAACGATGCAAAGATATTGGAATCGAATGCGCAGCGCCTTACGGACGGTCTGTCATGCTGTGCAATGCCAATATGGCAGTTACCGGGTCCGAAATGGCGGACGACCAATTGTGGTCTAGCCTCTCAAGTTTAAGTTCAAGTTCAGCGCCTGTGAGAATCCAAGATAGGCAGGCCCGTCAAGCGGGCGGGCGAGGAGGGTTGCCTACCCGCTGTCGCGTGGGGGCTCGTCCCGGTAGATGCTCCTTTGGACAGATGTTTCCAATAAATCAAGCAAAACTGATGAAATTTTTGAAACAACTGGAACAGTGGAACAGTATCAATGAGATCAACAATTGCACATGATAGGATACATACTCTATTCCAAAAGATTTGAGAAAGAAAATCAGGCCAAAAATATGCCACAGAAAACTTTTTAACATTCTCAAAAATAAGTATAATAAAAATTGCGTGATCCTGCATGGCACGGGAAATTGCCAATAGGATGCTGGGATAGAATACAATCCTACAGGGTCAAAATGTTAACAAAGATTGAAGGAAAAACTGATTGTCTAACTTTGAGACTCTGCCATTTTAAAACGGTTCATCAGAAAAATAAAGGGTTGTGCTCATTTGATTCCTTAGTTCATTAACTATTTTTTATACTCCATGGAAAGCCTCTCAAACGATTTTTTGACCATTTCCCCAAGATTTGGGACTTTTTCGGTAATTATTGGACGTTTTTAGCCATTTTCTCCCACAGTATGAGGCGTAGCTCAATTCTGGACACAGGTTTAGATTCCTTGGTTCATTTTACGCCAGAAAACAATGTCTCGACCAACTGGCTGGAAAACCCAAGACAAAGGGCAAAATACCCAAATTCAAGTCGAAACCCCCCCCCCCCAAAAAAAAAAAAAAAAAAAAAAAAAAAAAAACAGAAACATGGCTACAGATTGGACAGTAAATTTTTGCCAGACCTGAAACTCTGGCTTTTTACATGTCTCTAGGACACTTTAACACCCACCAAAAATCAGCCAAATTAGAGAGGTGAAATCCAACTCTGTCACCTCTTAATTATTTTTACTCTCTAGAAATTTGCACCGAAATTAGGCGTTTTTGACTATGTAAATGAGAAGTTCGGAAAGCCGCCACGTGGGGCGCAAGAGGTGACAGGTCACAGGGCATTGGCAGCGTGGCGCTACACGCTGAATTCGGCGGCGTTCTCCGATCAGGCCGTCAAGAGCGTCGGCGTAGTCGAGGCGCGTGCAGCAGCAGTAGTATGACGTCATTTATCACACTCTAAATGTCTTACAATGAAATTTGACCTATGTTATTCGTATGTTACAGTGAATTCGAATATTACGAAGCAATATTTCTTCGTAATACGAATCTTTTTAGCTTTTCCATTGTAAGATACAAAGAAAAACCTTCGTAATACGAAGAAAAACCACCTTCGTAATATGCTTGCGCCATTTCCTTCGTATTATGGGAAATTTCTTCGTAAGACATTTAGAGTGCATTTTAGAATGCATTGTGACATTCTTGACGACGAGACAATTCCAATGAATCCCCACATCTACAAATCCGTCTGTACCTAGCAAAAACAGTCATGAACTGGTCAAGCGCTGTACTCATTGATCTGCCGCGTGGCTCGCCCACAACACGCCCTCCGTAACAACTGGCCGCCGCATAATAACTGACGCCGCTAGCGCCACGCTGCCAATGCCCTGTGACCTCTTGCGCCCCACGTGGCGGCTTTGCGAACTTCTCATTTACATATTCCAAAATGCCTAATTTCGATGCAAATTTCTATAGAAACTTCTTCCTGTCACACCCACTTGGTCTCTTGGGAATTCTTTTATGAGGGGAATTGTTGGGCGCCTGTATTGCGGTGGTAAGATGGCGGGAAAGTTGTCAAACAGGCACAAAATAGTCAAAAACCTTAGTCTTTAATACTTTAGTTGATTTATTGACGCCTGCGAGGTAAGCAAATCAGTGATCCTAATCAAAGTTGTTCCTAGGGGTTCTCTCATCACGAAGAGTGGATTGGCGCACAGAAGGAGACGATTGGACGCCAGGAAAGCTGTCAAACCGGCGTTAACAGGTAAAAATGGAGCATATCTAGAGCGTTCCTTTGAATTGGTCGCCCCTGGAGGGTAGGCAGTCCCGTACTTGCAACTTCCAAGTTGATCTTAAGGGTAATTATCTCAGTGTGCGGAATCGATTGGTCACTACAAGGAGACGATCAGACGACGGCAAGGATGTCAAATTGGCCTAAAAAGGCAAAAGAACTGCTTTTCTTCATTATTATTATTATTATTTTTTTTTGCATTTGTCGTCCCCTGGAACCTAGGAAACGTGCATGGTTGGCATTAAAAATAAATTATCTTATTCTGTGCATCATAACGAACAATTCGGCGTTTCGTTTCCCCATTTCCGATCAAAACTCGCGACACAAGACCAGAACGTGTTATCCACTGCAAGTTCCTACTTGGCAAAAAACTTTGAGCCAGTTGAGCGACCCCTAAAAATGATTTTTAAAAATTGAAAAAAAATGCGCAAAATTTGTTATTTGGGAGCAAGTTTGATATTCCGTGCGGCGCTCCTCGATATCGAGATGTTTGCTTCCTGGTGCCATCCTACCCGGCCCCGATTAACTGTCGGGATCAGGCGCGGATCTGGACGTCAGTCGGAGAAAGGGGGGGGGGGGGGGGCAAACATTGTGGGTTGCCTACATGCAGGGGCCGGTAACTAGATTTCTCCTTTTCTTTCCAATGTTTTTTTATGTTTATTCTCTTAACTCTCACGCTAAAAACCTTACGAAGTATTTTGAGCATACATAATACAAACTAATTTACTTTGTTATACGAAGAAATAGTTCGTAAATTACGAAGTATTTTCTTTGTAAGCTTATGTAGGCTCAAAATACTTTGTTATAACAAGCTACTTTTCTTTGTAAGGCCTAAAATAGTTTGTAAGGTTTTCTCAGTGCTATTGCAGGTTATGTGTTTATTAGGTGTGGGTGTGAAAGGGGAGAGTGGTCGGGGAGTTGGAAGCAAACGGAGCGGCAGCGCGAGCGCCCGTCTGCTGTCGCTAGGGCGGAACGAGTGGCCTGCCTGCGTCAACAGAAGGCAGAGAGAGAGGGGGGGGGGCGTCATAGGAGAGCTGACTGCCACTGCCGCAAAGCAAAATCGTACAATAGCGCGCGGACAAGGACGAGGACTCAAAGGACATAAAAAAGTTTCTTTTCGAGCTTTTCTTTCTCCCTAGAAAACATATGACGGCACCCAACGCCCGACGCAAACGTGAAAACGAAGTAAGGCCACAAGTCAATGACTGGGCCAATGCGCGATTTTTTTTCAGCAAGCCTCAGCTCCTGGGGGAAGGGGGGTCCCCCCCTCCCCGGGTGTGTCCGCGCATGGTCGGGATCGGCGTTACCTTAACGCTGACCTTGCAGTGTCTTTTTCCTTGGTCCCACCAAACCTCACGACGTGCAAATAGGTCAGTCCAATTCCTGACTCACACCGCTTCGGAGTTCCCCCTGGCAAAAGCTGCGCGATCGGCTAAACGGCTTAACCGTGACTAGAAACTGATTGGAAATGGTCGCACTGATTGAAGAGGTGACGTACCCTGCAGCTGTCAAGGGGAAAAAGAATAACCCGTGGTTTGAAACGGACATCGTGTGGTCCAGAGTACTGCTGATCGGAGCGCTGCACATCCTAGCTGTTTACGCTGCGCCCCAGTTTTTCCTTTTTCGCATTAAGTGGCAGACATGGCTCTTCAGTGAGTATTTGTGTTTCAATTTACGCCTTCGATCGTTGATAACGTGCGGAGTGAAGCCTAACTAAGCATGAGAACGTCGATTCTCATGCAGGGTATACTGTGAGAAATAATGAAGGCAAGGGCTGTCAATTCTGATACCGCTCTCCACTGTACCCTAGGCGACGGTGTTCACTGTTCTCAGGGTACAGCAGCCACTGTACTCAGGGGTACAGCACGCACTGTAGCCCTCCAGGGTCCATTTTAGTGCATGTGCACAGTGCGTGCTGTTTTGCTTACAGTCACTCCTGTATCCCAGGGTACGGTGGCTGCTGTGCCCTGGGGTACAGTGCGCACCTTCGCCCGGGGTACAGTGGAGAGTGGCATTAGAATTAACAGCACTTGCCTTCATTTTTTTTCCAAAGTGTAACGTTGGCGCTATATGTGCTATCACGATTCGCTGATTTGTAGTGAAGGGAGCTATTGGGCAGTTAAAGCTTCCTCTGCAGGTACGATTATTCTGAATCCGCGCTAACAGTAAGGATTGTTTCCGCCTTGGCAGTTAGGATTGTCTGAGAGCCACACTGACAGGATTATTCTCTTAATACACGCTCAAAACCTTCCAAAGTTTTTTTTTTTAACCATATGTACAGTACAAACTATGTAGTTTTTTATACGAAGAAACAATTCGTAAATTACGAAGTATTGTATTTGCAAGCTTTTGAATGCTCAAAATACTTTGTAATAACATGCCAATATTGTTTTTAGAGTCGAAAATAGTTTGTAAGGTTTTCAGAGTGAAGGCGTCGATATATCGGCATGACTTTCAATAGCGTTTCTTTATCAGGGACCTGTGTGCATTTTAATATTTGATGATGACCTTAAGCTATTTTTTTCCTGTAGGCAAGTTGATTAGACGTGTTTTTGCTTTGCAGCTCTTTTCCTTCAGTACCTCGGTATGGCAGGTCTCGTCGCCGGAACCCACAGACTATTCGCTCACAAGTCATACAAGGCAACTGCGCCATTGAAAATATTTCTTCTTTTGGCCCATTCATTGAACGGGCAGGTAAGCAAAGACGACCATGGTTGTTACGTTGTGCTCTTACGCACATTTATAAGGGAGACTGGTGAAACATGGAACTAGGCTATAAAATAACCCTTTAAAATTGGAACCTTCACCATCACGCTGCGGTGTTCTGAAACTTATAGACTATATCAGCGGACCCGAGAAAAAGAAAACAAAAGGCGGGCGGGCCGCTTTTGTTAGGGTCACAACAAACAGACGATAGAGGATTTAAATGTAGCTTATAGTTGTTTTTTTTTTTTTTTTTAGGACGGCGCATGTCATTTAAAAGGATCAACATTATTTTTAAGACTCATTCGAGTCAACCTTACATTCATTCGGTGGTAGGAAAGCAACGCGTCGTCTGTTGTCGCCCAACCGGAAGCGACCCGCTCGTCTTTTGATCTGTTTGGGTCCGCTGAAATAGTCTATTTGACTTGTCTTACAGTATTTATTTAATGAATATCAGAGGACAGGCTTTATGCTGTGAAACCCCTTACTTGTCGTGCATATTCTTTGATATCCCTTTGGTTATTAACGACCGTTACACAGTCTTGTAGGAACTTTTAATGCCAATGGAAGCTCCTCTCTGTCAAAACTAGGTGACGACGCCGTAATAATGCGGTGCTTTCTCATCCTTCAATGGACATTTTAACAATATTAACGCTTGTGCGCATTAATAAAATTTCGTTTAGAAGCTAAGCAGATTTGTCAAGACAATATTGATAATATTGTTTATAAAACAAATAGAAATGTTAATATGCACATTAATGTGCACAAACGTCTATGCGTTTTTAAAGAAAAACTCAGTCCTAGTCTGAGATCGTGTAACGGCGCTTTTTGATGTCGCTACGTGACGTAACTGAAACGCTTTACATAACGTTACCGGACCCTGCACTCTCAGTCTCATATGGACTTTTATGTCTCTGGCTTATGGAGCTTTTTGAGCAAACGTAAATTGTACTATTTTCTCTTTAGCTATGCACAACTTTGATCGTTTTTAAGATGAAATTGTCAATAGATTATGTAGAAATCAAAAAGTACATTGCAATTGACAAAAAGTAAGGTTTAATGGACTAAATACCCTATATAATGGACAAAAACATGCGAAGCTAAAGAGAAAATTGTACATATCACGTTTGCACACAAAACTTTTTGGCAAGAGATAAAAAGTCAATACGAGTCTGAGAGTGTGCTTGTGTCTATATCGCAGCGTGGCGTCTGGAGATGGGCGAGAGAACACCGCGTCCATCACAAGTACTCGGACACGATAGCTGATCCTCACAATATACAGAGAGGCTTTTTCTACGCCCACATCGGATGGTTCATGCTCCGGAAGCACCCAGCATACGTGGAAAAGTGGAACAAAATTGACATGTCCGATTTAAACAGTGACCCCTACGTAATGTTCCAGAAAAGGTAAATACATGACAGTGTCAGTAATCCTCTAATTTTATAAATGCATGTTCCATAGGGAAAAGTAATGTACAAGTCCAATTTCCTATGAAGCCAAATAATCATCAATCAATTACCCATCCCTTTGCAATATTTTGTAACATTTCAAATATTATTTTAACTTTTCGTTTGCTAACGAAAATATTCATTGAACAGAACGAAAGACTATTACCGTTCTTGCTGTCACCCAAACAGATTTCACTGCTGAACATTAGGAGTTCACTGGCCCTTCCTCTACTGACTTGAGCGATCGCCCGAGAACTTCATCAGTCGTAAAGCAAACCTTTCCTTCTGAAGGAGTCCTTACCTTTTTTTCAGACACGAGTTTAAGCTTTTCTTGATTTTCGGAGTTTTATTGCCAATCTTCATCCCGGTTCACGGATGGAACGAAACATTCCTGACGAGTTTCCTCGTTCCTGGAGCACTTCGTATGGTGTTGCACTTCCAGATTACTGCTTTGGTGAACAGTTGGTCCCATTTCTTCGGCAACAAGCCGTACGACAAGTAAGAAGCAATTCCTTAAAAAAAAAAGATGAGGAACCAGTGGGTACCCTCACCTGTGCAGTATTTTCCAGGCGCTACCTCTCCTGCATCTATAAAATGTAAAACGTTCTCTGTTCCACAGAAATATCTATGCAACACAAAGTTTTATCGTGTCCTATTTGACTCTTGGAGAGGGATGGCATAACTATCATCACGCGTTTCCATACGACTACAGAACATCCGAGCTTGGATTGCATTACAACCCGATGACAACATTCATAAATGTTTGTGCGCGCATGGGGCTCGCCTACGACCTGAGAACAGTAACTGACGAAACCATTAAGGCCAGGATGGCACGGACCGGCGACAAAACGCAGGCGTACTAGATTTATTCGCACACCCGTGTGCATCCACGCACAACCTTATAACGAATGTTGTCTTCAGAGATCTAATAAATAAAATTTAAATAAATAATCAAACAACTGCGCATAAAGGCGGCACAGTGCCGAACCATTCCGCCACTTCTTGGACATCCCTCCCCTGCCTGGGACATTTTCGCGTACCTTATTGGCTGACGGCACAACTACCCTAAGGCCAAGCCGGCCTATTTTCACTGACAATGAAAGAGTCTTGATCAATACCCATTTTTGGGTGAGGAACACTTCATCACCCAAATTTGGGTGAGGAAGGGGTATCGGCTACCTACATGGCTACATGGTATTCTCACCCGACCTTCCTCACCCAAATGTGGGTGATAAAGAATTCCTCACCCTAAATTTTAGTCATGATCATGACTCTTTCATTCTCAGTGTTTCCGTTTTTTTTTTTTTTTTGGTGTGTGTGTGTGTGTTTTTTTTTTTTTTTTTTTTTTGGGGGGGGGGGGATCTCTGCGAGTCAAGTGAGAAGTGTTGTACATGCATCAACAAGATTTAAATAAGAGCTTATCACGAACGTAATCAACAATAAATGTCGTCTGAAAACAACGTGATTGTCAACAAACAAAAGTTATAATCTCGGAATGATTCAACTTTGTACATCTCCCCCCCCCCACCCCTTTTCTTTACCCATTACCCACACGAAAAATCGACTAGCCTTTACTGGTTGGACACAAACAACCAGATCATGAATAGAAAAGTTAAACCTCCAGTAACAGACTAAGCTTTTATCTTTTCCTGTTCAAAATTTGCCGGAAGGAAACGTCACAAGATTGTTCAAAATAAATAAATCGACATCCCAAGCAATTGACAGGGTTAGCCAACGTATCGTCATGCTGCGATAGGGGTCAGATGAGCGCCGCTCAGGGTAGGCAACCCAACTGTCGCGGACGGTGAGTTGGCGTGGCGCACTCCGGTCGGCCAGGAGGCGTCACTGCGATTCCATTGGTAAGTTTGCTTGCCACTCCAGTGGCGCTCCGTTTTGAATGCCAAAATTTGGCATTCTGGGCCGAATTGGCCTTTTAAAATGCCAAATTTTGGCGTCCAAGTTCACCGGAATGCCAAATTTTGGCATTCTTAGAGGCCAATCCGGGCCCAGAAGGCCAAATTTTGGCATTCAAAACGGAGCGCCACCGGAGTAGCAAGCCAACTTACCAATCGATTGCAGTGGTTGCTGCGTTTTGCACTCATAAGAAGGCCGGGAACAAGGGGCAAAATATGAAAACAGTTTGAACCTGGATATGATTTTATTTTTCGATTTGTTCTTAAAGTTATGCTTTTCTTTACATTCCAAGCACTGGAGAGGGAAGTGTGGCTGCCATGTGACGCTCCAGCCACACAAGCCCACATCTAGTTCTTGTAATGGTGAAGTCAATTGATTGATTTTCAACTTCCTTTACTACTGCACTACACTGACGAAGAATGACATGATCTACGTGACATTGGAAAAACAAAGACAAAAAAAATTACGCCTTCGAAGGGCGCGAATCAGTATAGGAAATCTAACGGCAAAATTTTGATCCCCTTCCGAAGGCATTACCTTATTACGCGCTTAAAGGGCGCGAAAGACTGTCACGCCTCCACGGGCGTAACATTTTTGCCTTCGTTTGACCAGTGGAGGCGTAAAAATGAGCACACATCAAACAAATAAATATACAAAGGATATGTTGAGAGCTTTTTGATGGCGAAGGGATGAAACATGAGGGAATTCAGTTCTTGAAGTGAAACGTCCTGCTCCACGTTTAGTCTAGAACTTCTTCTCGAAGGTGACCATGCCGTTGTAGTCCTTCATGCCCTTGGCGGGGCCGTGCACCACCTGGCCGTAGTTGCCCTCGGCGTGGACCCTGGCGGTGCCGTCCCTGGAGCGCCAGACGTCGCCGTGGGCGTTGACGTGCACCGAGGTGCCGACGCCCTTGTCGCGCTGGATGCCGCCGCCCACGCCGCCGTGGCGCTGGTTGTCGCGGGGCGTGGGGTTGCCGCCCGCACCGGGCCCGCCCTGGAACCCGAACGGAGACGCGGTGGCCGCGCAGACGGCGCACAGCAGCAGGGCCACGGTCACGGAGTGCATGGTGGGCTATAACAGGAAACAGACATGACTGATAAGGTTGGGACGTTCAAAAGGTTTTCAATTGAAATCGAATGGGCTGCGTCACTGGTATTACCAACGCGTAGTATTATACGCCTTTCGGGAAGCGTACACCCACTGAAAAATTAAGTGTGTACTTAGTACACTTTAAGTATTCTATAAGTGTACTCACACTCTTAAAAGTCTACGAAGAATCTGCTTCTTAACTACGAAGAAATTGAAGGCATTGTAGAATTGCATCATATTACGAAGAAATGCTCCGTTTTGGAAAGGATTTTGCTTTATAATACGAAGCATTTCTTCTTAGATTTTACAATGCCTTCGTTTTCTTTGCATTACGAAGCGTTGCTTCGTAGACTTTTTACTGTGCAGTACACACTTAAGTGCTCTGTTTGTGTACTCAGTACTCACTTAAGTTTTCAGTGCCTTTCTTGAAGCGTACTAGAGCTCATGCACTCCTTTCCTCCTCCATAAATGCAAGGGGGTATTGCTTTGAAGCGTAGTTGTACGCTTCAAGAAGAGCGTGAAGTCTTCTAGCGTAGTCCTATGCTTGGATGAAGCATAGAACGTTGACGTGACCAAATGCGGCCGTCTACCCTACCCGTAACTCTTTATGCCTGTAGTTTCGGTGTTCACTTGGTGACTATACGAGGACTAATTTTCCTTACAAGGATGTCATCAAAACGACCGATGATATTTTTGTCAAGCCCATGCAAAAGGTATAGGATCCTTGATGAGAATGTCGTCAGTTTGGGATGAAATTGTCATCATTTGAAAGTGATGAAAAGCTCATCCACGCTTTTTGTCATCAAGTGACAACAAACTTTTACAGTATTACAACCGGTGACAAAAACGTTACCGACAAATGAAGTTTGGTTGACAGTAGAATAACTTACTTTGGTTGCGGTCACTGATGGCGGGCTCGAATTGAAGGAAGGCGTGGAGCTCCTTGGAGGCTCAGAGGACGACTGATGCTGGGAAAGGGGCTCAACCGGGTTTTTATGAAACGCGCGTTGTTGTTGTTGTTTTCGTACACTGTCTACGATGACGAACCGGAGGCGGGTGGGCAGGCCAGCGCGAAGGCGAGTGAGTGGGGGCAGGGCACTGGCCCGGGACCACGCTGGGGCATGAGAAGAGGGAATCGGCGGGGAACCCCTGGTCCCAGAGAGCCACCGCCAGGAAGCTGCGACGTGCTACGCATATTGCCGACTCCTATAGATGGTTCATTATTTTCCGATGACACGTTTAAGAACCATCCGCTTTTTTAACTGCTTGTAATGTTCATAAATTAGTTTGAAACCAACACTAACTTATTGTTGTATGGCGAACATGTACGCAGCTGTCAGTGACGTGATCAAAGGAGGGTGTCCTCCCCACCAAAAATGCTCCTGTAAGGTAGGCAATCCCGATACAATCACACTGTAAAAAATTTGTTCGTAAAATTACAAACATTCTTTGGGTAATTTTGTTGCACGAATAATTTTGAAATTTACTACGTTTTTATGTTTTTAAACGACTTATGAAATATTTTTCACAAAGAATTTTGTGAAATTACAAACTTTTTACACGTTCAAAATTACGTCCACGGCTTTTGTTCCTCTGTATCATGCTGATTAAATGGAGATCAACTTGTTTTGACAATTTTTTTGTTTTACAATACTGTTTGTAAAATTACGAAGACTTTACCCCATTTCATAATTTGACAACGAATTTGTGCAACAAAATTACCCAAAGTTTTGTCGTTATTTTAGGAAACATTTCATATTTTTCTGCCTTTGCTGTCGTATTTTCGATAGTACCATTTCATAAGTCCGTGTTTACAAACAAATTTCATAAAATTAAGAAGATTTCGGTGATGAATAATTCATAAAACGGCCTTTACAAATAAATTTCATAACATAATGAAATATTTTCGTTACTATACAAGGAATTTGTAACATTTTTTTTCGTAAATTTACAATAATTTTTTACAGTGCAGAGCATAGGTCGCAAAGAGCCTCAGAACGTTCTATTGCTGCACTGTTAAACACATTTGATGTGCAAAGCCTTGCACGAAACTGAAAATATGCGTGAGATAAATGAATTAAAGCGCAACAACGAATGAGGTGCTGCATTGCAATGCACATTTTCGTACAATTTGCGCACTAAAATCTACGTACATACTGATTGATGTACCTGGGTCGATCACTATATAGCTTTCCCTTAATAGGCCCTCGGTCTCCTGTGCGCCGGGGAAGTACCGCTCGATTGCGTTGCTGCCCGACGCTCACGCCGCGGCTGTTCCCAGAAATCTCGCTCTGCTTTCCAGAAACGAACTGACCTCCGCCAGCGCCTCTGTGGTTTGATTTGCTCCGCGAGGTTGCCTCTGTTTGATAACAGCCGGTGGTTCCCCGGCAGGCAGCCCAAGGCGGCGGGCATGACCCGTCCCCCTCTCCTCCCGCGAGCCCCCCCCTCCTCCCCCTCCTCCGTGTCGAAGCCACACGTCGTCAGTTCGAACAGCCGCCCGTTTCCCGCGGCTCGTTCTCGGCTGTGATTGGCTGGCGATGAGCTCATCGTTGGGCGGCTCTGGCGCGGTCGGCAGTGATAAAATGTAGGGACTCTCCGAGATCGGCATCCACTCGCCCAGCAGCCTCCGTAGCGTCTGCAGGTCCAGTCAGCTTTTCCGCTCAACAACCCAAAAACTAACACCAGTGAGTATCCGTGACGTACGACGTGTGCTCTCCGAACTCAAATGTGTTCAAATGCAGCATTCGACCTGAACGCTTAAGATTGGAGGGTGATAATTCTGACCAAATTTTGGCGGGAAATATTTATTACCATGTTGTGGTGACAGTCAAAATTCTTACCAAACTTCGGCATGAATTGTTCTTCCACCCTGACGAGAGGAAACATTCTCACCAATTTTTGGCGAGAACTTTGCTTCTCACCGCTGTAGAGGTGACTCACCTCAGGTGAGAAGAGGAGTGCGGATTCTCACCACACAAGGGTGAGAATTTTTTTTCCGACCCCAAGAGAGGCTTAATTACTCACCTTCGAGTTATCAGTGTAAACATGCCATGTATACACTTTAGTTTGTAGAGATCTGCTCCTTACACTACTGACGACTTTTGGTCCCTTCGTAACCGCTCTGTTTGTTCCAGTGCGCGCCGCCTTCCTGCTGCTCCTGGCGCTGGCCCTGGTCGCCATGCTCCAGCAGGCCGCCGCCGTGCCCCTGGAGGAGCCCCTGGAGGAGCCCCTGGAGGCCGAGGCCGCCCTGCACAGGGTCCGCCGTGAGGGCGAAATCAACATCGAGGCCGAGCGTCAGAAGGGCGAGAAGTCCAAGGCGACCATCAGCGGGCAGGGCAACGTGTGGAAGGGCCAGGGCGACCGACGCGTGGACATCACCGGCAGCGCAGACACCCGCGGCAACCGTCGTGCCGGCATCGGCTACAAGTGGTGAAAAGTCGGAGACTGAAAATTTCTTCATCTGTGATATGATTTACCTGTGGCTCGCTGTAACTGACAAAGCTAAAGCGTTTCCTCTAACAAGTTTAACTTCGATTGGTGCTGTAGGTAGCGAGTTGTTAGTATTATTTAGCCTCATAATTTTTATTTACTGTTTGTTAAAAAAGTAATTATTAAATCATTCAGTGTACTCTTACAATCTTCTTAGTTTTTATCTCGTTTCGTAACCCTCTCAAGTCCCACATTTTAGTGACACTAAACCGAGAATCCAAAGGCTCTGATTACAGCGTCCATTGGTGCAATGCATTTGATGCTGTTTTCATCGCACCAATTGGTGCAATGCTTGTCGCGGGTCATGGTCCCCTTGTGAACTGCCAACCCATCCAATTTACGGATGTGAAGCGTGAAGCCAACCCAAGGCTGCTTGTTGGAACCCCTAACTTGAAACTTTTGCATCGCACGTAAAGTGCAATGCCTTTCCATGCATTAGCATAGGGCTTTCGGGACGCATCGCACGTATCGCGATGTGGCTGTGGCATTGCACGTGTGGTGCCGTGTCTCAACGCATTCCACCACACGCGCTATATAACCAGAGCCTTTGGAATCACAGTGTACTCACTAAATTTCAGCTGGGCGCCGTGCGGGGTAGGCAACCCAACCAATGCATCTGTTTGGTGGGCGGTCAGCACCACAGGTCCAAGCTGAACCACGATTTACGGAATACACTGATAAAACGAAGAGTGTACGTTTCCATATGAAAGCAGCACACCCCCAAACTGGCTGATGATTTTCTATTATTTTTTTATTATTATTATTATTATTTTTTTTTTTTACTTAAAAATTCTCTTTGCGAGACTACACATTTTTGCTGTCAAAAAAAATCGGAGTGCATGTTCAATCACTGAAAATCTATCGGTGTGACTTCGTGCTGTTTTAGGGGCGTTAATAATGTGTCACGCCAAAAAACGGCACGACAGAGAAGTCATGCCAGATATCCGGCGTGTCTCAAAAATTCACGCCAGTTTTTGGCGCGAATTTCCTGTCATACCGGTTTTTGGCATGACTTCTCTCAGAAAACCAATGGTCATTCCCGCCAAATGACGGCGTGACTCACATGTCATGCCGTTTTTCGGCGTGAATTTTCTGTCACACCAATTTTTGGCGTGATTGTTGCATGTGGACACCTTCCTTGACAGACCTGTCCTCCGGGTCGTTGTAGGCGTCTTGGAGACCGACACTCTGCGCCTTTCTGAAGCCTGACTGGCCCAGGTGGAAAAAGCAGCACTTCGATTCTGCGTCTGGAAACACCCTTTGGATCGCATTGATTACTCCTATCGCGAAATCTGTCATCAGGTGCGTAGGACCAGTTCCTGTGGCTCTAAATCTGGCTGCGGCGCTCTGGACCGCCTGGAGAACTTGGACGTAGTGGTTCTCTGTCTTAGAGGGGAGCAGAGCAAGCACAAGGGGAACAGCCGGCTCCACCTCGTCGTCGTCAACCGTGTCCCCTGGCCTCTAAACAAGCCCAAGAATGGAAAATATCTGAGTGAAAATGTGTGGTGCAGTTTTAAATGTGCCGTCCAGGAACCGCACATGGTACTCTTCATGAGGATCTCCCGAGGGGGCAACCACTCAAGAAATCATGTGTCCCCTTGGGCGCCAGAAATCTCTGGAAATCGGAAATCTTCCCCTCAAACAGACAAAAAAACAAGCAAATTTTGGGCGTTAAATCGGTCAAGATCTTGTGAAATCCGTTGAAATCTCTTCCCTTACGAAATCTTGTGTCCCCTAACATACCAAGTGGTCACCCCCTCGGGATCTCCGCATTCCTTCTCGTTGCGAAGACTGCCACGCTGTTTCTTCGGGCCTCCTCAACCTCGTCGTGGTCAAGGTCATCATAAGACTCGTAGAGCACTAAGTCCTCTCCGCCCTTGGTTATGCGGTCCCTGTACAGTCCCAGCGCGCGTTAATTTTATTCAACACTAGCCCCACTTTGCTGCCTACAGTGGCACCCACCTGTCTGGCAGCTCGGCAAGTTCCTCGAGGAGCATAGGATTCCTGGGCTGGTCCTCGTTCCGCTCTTTCCGCATGGCCTTCTTTAGATTTTCCCTCTCGGGCAATTGGCTGAGTGCTCCGAGGGAGACCCGAGGAAGCTCTGTACGAAGTATCTGCACTGGCGGCAGCTCGGGGTGCTCTGAAGCAATCCTCTTCAGATTCCTCACTACCTATACCGCCTGCACCTCCTCTTGATTTGGAGCATGAGTGTGCTCCTTGGCCTTGACGATCTCAAGCTTGTTGTCAATGTACCGTGTGATGGCGGTTGCCTTGCATTCACCTTTGCGTTTGCGATTCCAGTAGGTCCTCCCTTTCTTCGAATCTCTACGATAGTACATGGTACATGCACTCATCGTACAGCAGCATCGACCACCCTCGCCGAGATGTTATTATTTCGGGGTCAGCCATGGTCACTGGTGCGGTGAAAAATACCTCGCGCGTTTCCTCAACAACTCAACAATGGGAAATGCGCATTGGGAAAATGGCGTTGGGAAAGGATTGGAAAAAATTGTGTTGTGTTGGAAAATAATGGTTGGTAAAATCGTATTGGGAAATAAGGATTTGGGAGTGAAATATTCGGGAACCAAAAAAATTGGGACAACAACATTTTGGAACTTGAATAATTGGGGATTTGGTTTTGGGAAAAAGGGCGCAAACGGTTTTATTACAACTTTCTTGTTCTGAGAACTTAACGTAATCCGTAATAAAAATCAGTAATGTTGTCATTCAACAGATGATTTCTGTTTATAAACAACGATCGTGCAATCCTAAAAACAAACATTTTTGCTATATAGCAAGGGTCTAAGTAAAGTACACACG
>CM060103.1:9475635-9492105 GCA_030522485.1 Stenchaetothrips biformis | reverse complement strand
ACGCATGGCGACGGAACATGACTCCAAAGGCGAAAAAGCCAGAAGAAAAAAGTATTATGATCAATCATAAAGGGGGGCCGTGATTTCTCTTCCTCAATGGTGCCCATGGTTCGCGGCGCAATCAACCGTTATAAATCAATGAATATCCTTGTTTTTTTGGTTTTGTTTGTGGTTTTTTTTCGGTGTTGTTTTTTTTTTATATTATTTAACAATAGTGGCCGTTTTAGTGGCAGCGACAGGCAGAGAGGTCGTTTAATGAAATTTCAGTGCCAGAAGGTTACAGATCTTCTTGGGATCGCTTTGCGACCAAAAAACAGATGAACCCGGCGGCAAAACCGCAACACAGATTCCGTCACGCAGGTTGGTGGAGTTCATGAGTTGGCGCGTCCGCCTCTCAACATTTCGAACGGTCTCAGCTGCCAGTGTGCGCTGGCGTGCTGCGGTGGATGCTGCCCTTTGCGGACGAAACAGTGGGTCGACTCGTCACTGGGCTGGCAGCGAGAGAGAGAAGGGGTGGGGGGAGAAAGAAGATGCCCCAGGCTAGGCCTTGCGTGAGGCTAGGCTGGCGGAAGGAACTTGACCGACACCGGAGCTTTGGGTTCCGGGGCCGCTCCAGTAGGGCACCACCTCGCTCCGGACCGGAGCCACCCGGAGCCACCCGGAGCCACCCGGAGCCACCCGGAGCCACCCGGAGCCACCCGCAGCCACCCGCAGCCACCCGCAGCCACCCGCAGCCACCCGCAGCCACCCGGAGACCGTGTTTCTAAACTGTCGACGTCAGATGCAACATGGTACTAACTCACTCCGGCCTCACAAAGCAGCGCTGGTTGATATTCCATTGCTGCAGCCAGCCAGGCAGCCAGCCAGCCAGCCAGCCAAGCAGGCAGCCAGGGTCCTGCTTGCAGTTAGTTACATCCACTGACCCGCGCAAGTCTTGCAGTGGCGGGCCGGGTCAGAAGAAGCCGAGACCGTCGCAAGAAAGGTGGGGGCGTCGTGTTGCCTGGGGATCTCCAAGTCAGATAGGATATGGGGCAATCAATGCGCCGCTCCCTCGGCTAATAAAAACGGTCAAGTTGTGGCACAGCCGACACAAGGGCTGAGCCGTCCGGAGTTCGATCCTACGAGCGGCATCGGCGTGGGTACAGTAAGCTATGCGAAGCACACACTGCCCTCCCCGCGGCCGTCGATCCGTCAAATTGGGCAGAAAAGTAAATATACACAGGACTTTTCGCTTAACCATTGCGTCTAGGCCTTCCCCGCACACGTCGGCGCCTTTCTCTATATTCTCTTTCTGTACACTGACCTCCCAACCTCACTGAATGTGTGGTACCAGTGTGTGTGTTTCTTTTGTTCCAGCATGAGCATAGCTGCGTCCACCCGGCGCACTCTATACGTGGGCCAGGGGCCAGGAACCCAAAAACGTGACGTCGAATCCTTGTTTTTCAAAATTCTCCACAGTGACTTAGCATCACTACGAGCGCAAAACGTGACACCTCGAAAACAAGTCCTGTCCTGATATCACACACAAAAACAAAACCTTGAAAATAGAGTGGAAAATTTCAGCAACAGCTAATACGTTGACTCATACACACGCGGGCAAACAAAGAATTAACCATACCCAGATCCGTCAGTCACCGCATCTGATAAACCCTTCCTTTTTCCGCGTCGCGTACGGGGTAAAACCACCCACGGTACATCACACGCGCAAACACACACGCACAGGCCGGTTTCCTGTCCTTTCTTTGCCGGTTTGTTTTCGGCGCGCTCCCTCCAGGTAAACAAAGCGGGCGGTCTGAATTAACTACACACGCCTTACAGAGCAAATACAGCGAGAGGGAGTGAAAGGGGGAGGGGGGCGGGCCGGGCCGAAACGTAGTGAAAGGATCCCCGTTCAACGCGCGCGTCGAAAACATCTCGAGGCAGCAGTGCGCGTCACCGGCCGGTCGGTGTGTGCCGCCTGCCAGCGCGTGCCAGCGGCCAGCAGGGATGACGTGGCCGGCCGCCTCGCCATTGTGAAGGCATCCAGCCGGCGACAGGATTCGCATAAAAGTTTTCTAGCTAAAAAAAATTCTAAAACAAATTGCTGAATTATTTTTTTATGAGTTACAGTCGTTTGACCGACGATAATTCGTCCGAAAAAATTATTCGGTCAGTTTGTCGTCGGACTTATTCGGCCTGTTGCTATTTCGGAAAAAAATAAATTTAAAAAATGGAACTCTACATCCCCTCCCCAGTCTTAATGGGGAGGCCTCCTGCTTTACTTCGGTGTTCGGGATGGGAACCGGTGCTATCAGGTAACTGGGGTTAATCCGATCCAGCGACTTCGATATCGTACGCCGGGGGACCCAGTAGGACCCGAGCCGCCGACACGGCCCAACATGGGCAGAGTAGAGTAAGGCAGAGACGATAGAGAGACAGAGAAAGAAAGAAAGAGAGAGTAGTTTTGGGAGCTTTTGTTTGCGCAGGCTGGTCGGTACCCAAATGGTACACCCGCTGTCCGGCGCTCCCAGACCCGAACATGCAGTCAGTGGGCCAGCTTCAAAGGACTTATCAACTCCATCCGACGAATCGGAATGGACCCACTCGCGACCAATTTCGAGTGGCTGGCTCGATCGGGGATCGAACCAGTGCCGAGGCCAATCCGCCGAAGCGGACTGCTTTTTAGACACCCGGGTGTAATGGCCTGGATTGAGCCTAGACCACTACACCACCCTGACTTGCACGTCTGCCGAGTGTTGGACGACGGGTTTGAGTCGCAGTGGGAGGAAGCCAGTCGAAAAATGAAAGGAGATATCGGGATTCGATCCCCGGACCTTATGGTCGGGGTCGGTCGCCTCTACGCCCTCAGCCACCACGGCTCATGATAGAGACCGATTGAAGCGGGCTCTTGAAGTGACAATGAACAGCAGTCAGAGAAAAAACGTTGTAATGAAATAAGATTTGAACCGCCGATTCTCATGCCGGGAAACCGACGCGTCGACACCTCCAGCCACCACGACAGTTGGTAATTCCGGCGCATTGCAGCGGCTTTAAAGCAACCTGGGGAGGGCAGTGAAAAATAATAAATGTTGAAAGTTGAACCTAGGACTTGCGGGTCTGGTGCAGATGCTTCGGCGATGTTGGCCTCGCACTGACCCCTGGATAAGCCAGTCGAAAAAAGATGCGGAATGTGGGATTTCGATCGCCCGTCCCCACACATGAGGACCAATGCCTTTACGATCTTAGCCATAGGTGTGAATATGGGTACGGAGCTCACATCAGCCTTGTTGGCCATAGGTTAGATATGGAGCCGAAGATAATTTTTTTTACTTCTTTTAAAAATTAATTTTTCTCCATGATGTGGAAAGATCAGCGAAACCGAGTTCGTCCTTCGGGAGACCGACAAAAGATACGCCTAGTGCCCGGGGTTTTCCATACGACTTGGAAGCCTTACAGTGTCCCAGGAATAGCAGGAACAGGAAAAAAAAGCCGCCTGGGAATCAAGGACGGCGGAAAGCAGAGACACGAAATATATCACGCCATAGGCATATGAATATTGGGAAGAGGGGGTGGGGGAGAGGAGGCGGGAGGGGGGGGAGGCGTGAGGGGCGGGGAATCTGCGGTCATGCGAAATTGGGGACCGTAAGGAGGAGGGGGCACACAATGTAACCTAAGAAAGGGCCGTACGTTACACAACGCTGAAAGGACAGGCGGCCCAGTCGTGCGTCACCAATCAGGGGCCGTTATAAGGAGCCGCTTCAGGCAGCCTGGCCCACCACGCCGAGCTGAGGGGCGGCCCGGCCATGGCCCGGCAGCCCGCACGGCGCCGCACGGCCCATCAGCAATCGAACGCGCCATTGTTTGCGACTTTTTGAGACACGGTGGGCGCGTTTTACTTTGAGCCCCGTCCACTGGAGGGCGCTGGGGAGCTCAGCGGACAGCACTGCGCGAAACACGCAGCGTAACAGCAAGTCCAGCTGGAGAGAGAGAGCGAGAGAGAGAGAGAGAGAGAGAGAGAGAGAGAGAGAGAGAGAGGAGGGTCGGTGTGCACCTTTTGCATTTGCCAGCGCGACATGTGCCATCCCTCTTTTACGACGGGCCGCCCGGACGTACCTGCCGCCTGATACTCCCATTGTTTGTCGTCTCTCTCTCTCTCTCTCTCTCTCTCTCTCTCTCTCTCTCTCTCTCTCTCTCTCTCTCTCTCACAACACTTTTTAATGTTCGCTGGCTTGCATTCTACTGCACACGGCTCCCTATGAAAAATTTAAAAAAAACTCCCACGTTTTTAATTTTTTGATAGGTGTAGTTTATGTCTTTCCCGATCTGTTTTCCACAGTGCAGGCGTCTCCTCGCGTCGCCGCGTGACCGCAGGAGGCGTGCGAGCAGGCGACCGCACAGGCTGGCAGTGCGTCCGAGGCGCCATCACTTCTCTCATTAACGCGACGCCTTCTCCAGTGTCCCTGTCCAATTATTCCACGTCGGCAGTGGCAGCGCGGCGGGGGGAGCACACAGTGGGAGCTATCGGGCCGGCATGTGCGGTGACGCTAGGGCGGCGGGGCGGGGCGGGGCGGGGCGGGGCGGGGTGGTGACAGGACGGAATGGAGGAGTCGTGAAGAAAGAGGAGTTTTAAAGACAGGGTTGTATGTCCAAGCAAGAAGAAAAGGGCGTTGTTAAAAAAGTTGGCGGAGGTGTCGACAATTGTAAACGGCGAGGAAGGAAGTCAACAGACACGCGGAGACAAGGTGAAGTGCTGGAACACGGTGGGCAAGGAGGGTGTGAATGATGGCCGGGCAATGGGCGTGGAATGGTCGAATAAGGTCAGGGTAAGGTGTGCGCACGGCGCTTCCTGGACGCAGGTAGGGCGGTCCGTTCCGTGTGGTCGTTGATCAGGGCGGGGGTCAGGGACGGGTGGGAGGGGGGGGGGCCGCGAGCACGTTCCGCACACGTCGTCATGCTGGCCGCGCCCCACCGGGGGACTCGCCCTGGAGCCTCGCCTGAGACGCTCTGCCCTTGCGTCCGCCGCAAGGATATTGCTGGATGCCCACCATGCCGGCGTCCCTGGTGTTTGTGGTGTTCGACAGGCACGTCAAACAGGACCGCAGCTCGGGCCGAGGCCCTGGCCGAGGCAGTGCCCACTGGGACCGGGCCTGCTAATGACGTGGAGCGATAGAGACGGAGCCAGAAGGAGCGTCCCAAGGCGGGGCGTGCAGTCAGGCGCTCAGGTAGGCAACCCGCGGGCACGCCTGTCGGCGTGTTGCCCACTGTGCAGGCGGCCCAGCGCGCCGACGGAGTGCAAAAATGGAGTTGCCAACCTCCGCCGGCCCACTGCCCACTGGGTAGCTCTTTTCCGCGGCCCTCTCTCCTTCTCTCTCTCTCTCTCGCTCTCTCTCTCTCTCTCTCTCTCGCTCTCTCTCTCTCTCTCTCTCTCTCTCTCTCTCTCTCTCTCTCTCTCTCTCTCTCCCTCCCCCCACCGGTAATTATGACGGTCCCAATAATGAGACATTCATGTCGGATGCCTGCCGGCCCTATCAATGCTGAGTGGGCTTGGCGTCGCTGCCCGTCACCTGTCCGGCCTGTCCGGGGGGGGGAGGGGGGGTACTCGAGGAAATTGAAAGCAGAGGCGGGAAAAAAAAATCAAGCGTGGGCCCAGAAACCAGTGGCTATGAAAAGAAGTATAGCAGGCGCACGCTGCTCGCACAATTAATTTCCCGACATCATCAATTAAAAAGGGAGCCGATTTGAAGGCGTTGGCGAGCGCGTTCGTTAGAGAAGGCCAACACTCCGTCCATCTTGCTCAGGCGAGGGCGGGAGCGGTTTCGATGTGGCGTCAAAAATCCAGGATTCCAAAAAGAAAGGTTTGAGACAATAAAAATTTCCCGGCAGGTATAGTCCATATTTATCTTTTTTGTGACACGAAGCCTGGGGAACTTTGGAGGAAACTTTCCTGGATTTTCCAAATTATTTTCAACGGCGTGGGAAATCGTTTTACGAATCAGTGCGAGCGTCGGGCGCCGCGCCACCCACGCTGGGCGCCGGGTCCTCGTCCTCCCTGCCCGTCCTGGGTCGCGGGGCGCTCGGAGCCCCCCAGGCCGCGGGGGCCGTGCCCGCCACGCCGTGCCCGCCACGCCGCGCCCACCACGCCTCGTCGCCCGCCGACCGAAATAGAAGCGACCCGCCGGCGGCACTGCAGCCGCTCGAGGAAAGAATCATCAACTAGGGACATTCCACGTGGACCGATTAATAATGGAAGGGCCACTTATGCCCCGCCTAGCCTCGCGGCCTGGTTAGCGCGGCCCTTTCGGGCATCGACTCGTAATTACGCTCGTAGCCTCGCCCCGGGACACGCAGGACACATTATCAGCGTTATCTGGCAAGGAGCCGATCCGCATCCTGTATCACGGAATTGGTTCGATCCGTTGAGACTGGAGGCGGGCGGGCGGGGCTGCGCACATCACACAGTCTGCCAGAGAACCGGAGCACGGGGTTTGAGCTCCAGAGTCGCTGAATGGGACTCACCAATGGATTCCTCGTTCGGAGAGCAATCCATTGGTGGGGTCACATGTTCGGTTCGAGTCCCATTCAGCGACTCTGGAGCTCAAAACGCGTCTAGAGTTTTGTCCACCTGCGGCGGTCGTCTGGCCCTCTGTGTGACACGCCATGATCCCGGCGCATGTTGCTGACATAATCGCCGACACAATCGCTTTGTCCACCGCCACTCATGAGCCCCTTGCCGCCGCCCCGCCGCCCCAGTTCCCAGGGCCCAGAGAACGGAATAAAAACGCGACAGACACGCACAGGTCCAACGGCACGCGGACACGTCCCGTAACAACACGTCATTATGACGGCGGTGGGCCTGAATTCCTGTAGGCACGACGAGTCGGTGTGAGTGAGTTCGCTTGTGTGCGTCATGCCCGTGTTTGTGCGAGCTTTCAAGGGAACGGGGTAACAGGCGGGGAGATGTATCGAACCAAACAAAAACATTTCTGTCAGTGATGCCAGCAGTAGCGACCCCCTCCCCGCGTGACTCGGACAGGCATGAGCCGCCCTCCACCTGGGTCGGACGTCAAACACCGGGGCGACATCGCGGCGACATCGCGGTGACATCGCGGTGACATCGCGGTGACATCGCGGCGACAACGCAGCGACGATCTGGCGGTGCAACAACGAGGCGCCGCTACGGGCATTAGAGATAGGCAAGGATGTGCTCCACCACACGCCCCCCCCCCACCCCTTATCATGCCCCCCCCCCCCGAACCACAATTCAATCCGCCGCTTGCTATGTGTGATACGCGCGTCCCAGCAGCGACGCGCCGCGCTACCCCAAACAAACCGACGCGCCAAAACGTTTCACGCGGTGAACAATTGAATGGTACAAGCCAAACCGGTCGCCAGCCATCGCGCGACGCCCCGCAGGCAGGCAGACAGACAGGACAGACAGACAGACACACACACAGACTGACTGGCGTATATTGAGACGGCCAGGTTCACAAAGGACAGATCCCGCCCCCTCGCACACACACCAGGGGTGTGCCTACGTATCAGCATCGCTTCGAGGTTGCGACTCTGGCACCGTGAGCCGGTAACGAAAGCAGGTAATGCGGGTGCGATGTGGCAAATACCCTCAGGGAATCCACTGCGAGTGAAGCAGGGAACCATTTGGCGCGACCCCCCCTCTCTCCCTCGCCCTTTGTCACACACACACACACACACACACACACACACACACACACACACACACACACACACACACACACACACACGGCGCGCGGGGCGTCCGGTTGGCCGCGGTTTTGTAAGGCCCCAGGGGACAGTTTGACAACACGCTCACTGGTCGCGCGGGAGTACAGCCAGTGGGAGAGGGACACTCAACACGAAGAAACGAGGAAAAGCCGAGGGAAAAGCGGTGGAGGGAGAAATGAGACTGACAGAGATAGAGGAGGAGAGCCGGGAGAGGGAGAGGGCCGCGGAAAAGAGCGAGAGATGGCGGAAGTGCCTGTTGGCCAGCCACTACACCAAAACGATAGCGGTGGATCGGCCTTTGTTGTGCGTCCTCCAACTCAATCAAGACCATAGTTCATTTCCAACACAAAACAAACGGCGGCATGGACCGAAGCCCCGCCCACCACTTTGGCGGGAAGTCAGTCGGCAGTCTGCCCCACCTGCTGCCATTCAATGGAGCAGACCACATCGGCGGCATTGTTTCAACTTTTTCATCTTCAGATGTTTATTGTCAGGAAATCTAATTATGACCGTCAGAAATTCTTGGCTAGTTTAGTCCAGTTTCTTCACATCCTCGAAAAAGAATTTTTTTATTTTCAAGCTCGATTTATACGGCAGAGCTGTTCTCAGAAGCAAATTGATATTGTAGTGCTGAAATCCTGACGCTGGGACCAGCGACTTGCCTCACTGGCCTTGTGCGAATCCCCCTCCTGGTCAAGGACGTCTAGGACAGCAACAGCTGCTGGGGCACTAAAGTGGTATACGACCTAAAGGCAAACTACTACTGTACCGACGAAAAAACTGGCCGCACCCTGGCCAGCAGCCGTTGCTGCCCTTGCCGTGGGTAATTAAACAGAGATGGTTTTGCCGGCGGCAATCCAACCATGCCCCACCTGCGAACACCCCCCCCCCCAACCCAGAACCCGGGTCGCATTAATTCAACGAGGTTTGGAGGGGACCGAAATAAAGACACACACAGTACACGGCGACTGCCCAGTGCCCGTCGAGTTGCACACGCACACGCACGCACGCAAGTTCTTAATAATAATAATAATAATAATAATAATAATAATAATAATAATAATAATAATAATAATAATAATAATAATAATAATAATAAGAAGAAGAAGAAGAAGAAGAAGAAGAAGAAGAAGAAGAAGAAGAAGAAGAAGAAAAAGAAGAAGAAGAGGGCGCTGATGAAGGGGGATGCGTGGAGAGAGGATGCCCGGGGCGCGACGAATATGGAGCCGAACGCGAAATGGGGTAAAAGTAGAGGGGCGTGGAAAAGGGGTGGGGGATGCGTGAGTGGCAGATCGTCCTTCGCGGTGCAGCGGCGCTGCGAACAGCGCCCCCTCCCGGGGCGTCTCACAGCGGGGCTGCGGGGGCCGCGACGCCACCGTCGGAGCAGCCTGCCGCCGCCGCACCTCTCATCCCGTGTATCGTTGACATTGCCTTTCGCCCCCGGCCCGGATTTGGAGGGGCAAGCGGACAGCTTATCAGCCGACACTGTGAAGCTGCAGGACTTCGGCAAGAAGCCGCTTCAGGCGCCAGCCAGAGATCGCTGAAAAGTTTCAAACATTCGTCGCCGTTCTGAGCAAGCTAGTTCCGTTCGAACTGACTCATTTTTTTGTGGAGCCCCTAACGAAGTCCGACTAGGCCGCCAGGGCTGATTGCGGGCGGCGTATTCTGATGGCCGTTGTTTGCCCAGGCCCCTCACCGCCCCTCACAAAGCGGCTGAAGGGCGCACAGGTGGTCTGGTGGTCACTTCTCTAGGGATTTATACCGGGCCGGTCTGTCTGCCTGTCCGTCCGTCCGTCCGGGCTGTGTGCGGTGCAGTCTGCATGCATCACGGCGGGGCCCACTTGTTCGGCCCTCAGACTCAGCGACTCAGCCGGCTCTGGCTGCCCGGCAGACGGGTGGGTGGTCTCTGTCCTGGTTCTGAGGGTCGGTGCAGTCTCTGCCTCACTCGCACCCGCACGGCGCGCCTCAGAGAGACGCAGACCGACTGTTTGCGGTGCGAATAACGTATCCGCCGTGCAGCCCGGCCGTCCGGCCGTCCGGCCGGCCAACTTTCGAGTTGTTCGCGACTGACTGACGACTCTGAACCCAAGTCAAGTTGAAGTGGGAGGGTCGGGGCGCCGTCGAACATGGCCAGGACGCAGAGCAGACAGAGGCGTGTCGGGGCAGAGGCATGGCCTGACCACACATCACAACAGAGGGACCATTACAATTTAAGGTCTCTGTCAGCACCGCAGGGTATGGACACGAGCAAACTGTCAACACAATCACGTGACACGGTGATCCACACTGCGCCTGCCAGGACCGGCAGCCCCAAAAGACACACACACACACACACACACACACACACACACACACACACACACACACACACACACATCTCCAATCATCCATTCTCCTGCCTGACAGCCATGATTATCTGGCTTCCTTGCCGCGATACCCTAACTGTATCACTCCGGTCAGGATTTCCCAGATAGTTGTGCGAGGTAAAGGAAGGCCGTGTCCGTACCGCCGGAGCCGGGCGGACGCTTTGGGGTTGCGAGGCGGCGTCCGCCAGCCCCGACCGCACCGCCACCACCATCATTATGCACTTGTTGGCCTGCGCCACCGACGTCCCCGCCGCCTTCGACCGCGTCACCAAAGCCATCCGATTCCGATAGCCGATACACACACCGATTACACGGGTTCTTGGCCGAAGGAGGGCGGTGCCGGGAAACGACTAGGCTGCCTGGAAAAAATACACTGTTGAAAGGAGATTGCTGGGATAAAAAAGTTAGGAATTTTATTAAATCTAGGGCGCATTTTTGCCCGACCTATTGATCGTGAACTCCAGGGGCTCTACTTTCCCACCGTGCCCTTCAAGGCCGAGGCCTCCCCTGCCTGTACCGCCGCCCCATATTCCGGTTACGCATTCCGAGGAAAACGAACCCTTCGATCAAATGAGGCCGGCGCCGAGTTTCCAGCAACTTTGGCGGCGCAAAAAAAAAAAAGGAATAAAAATAAAATAGCAACATGACATGAACTGCTGCGATGGGCATCAGTTTTGACAGGCGTGGCTGGCTTCCACCCTCGCGGTTCATGAAAACTATGACCAAATCCAATTGAAGTTGATGCCCCTTTTGCCCCATCGAATTGACCATGGGCCACTACTGGTGCCTATATGAGCTTCAATGTCCCAACACCGCAAAACTACTTTGCAATGAGATTACTTCTTTCGCTGGGAGAGAGAGGGAAGAGTAGACGGAGAATGGCGAGAAGAAGTAGGACGCTAAGCGGGAAGAGAGAGAGGAAGAGAGAGAAAAAGCGCGACGCCTGCGCCGCACTTTGGGCCGTCGCCTTCTTATCCGCAACCCCACTTAGCATAGCCCTACTCTCTCTCTCTCTCTCTCTCTCTCTCTCTCTCTCTCTCTCTCTCTCTCTCTCTCTCTCTCTCTCTCTCTCTCTCTCTCTCTCAAAGCCGCCGAGTCATAAGATGTTTCCTCCGCCAGAAGCAGAGCAACCACTACCCTGGCCGAAGCCGAAGTGAGTAGGTGACGCTACCGCTCTCCCTTGTACACATCATCCTCTGTGTGTCCCTCTTACCCGCGGGCAAGGGTTAAAGAGAGTGCCGAGGGTTCTTCGTCACATGCTTACTGGGAGAGAGGGGAGCGCTGGCCACCCTGACCCACATACATAAAAGCCAGCAGGCTTGGCGGCTGGACAGACATCATGCAAAGACCGGCCATGGACCAGGGACCATGGACCATGGACTAGAGACCGAGGACCATGATGAGGACGGCGTGACGGTCTGGCTGCCCCAGGGAGCAGCACCCTGACCACCGACAGTGCCGGACGCACCACCCCGGCAGGGGCCGGCAGGGGCCGGCAGGGGCCGGCAGGGGCCGCCTCGCTCGCTGCACAACGTGCGCTTCAATTGATACAGATCGTCCGGCCAGAGAAGCGCAACAAAATCTCCCTCCACACTCCCCAAAAAACACGCGGGATGGCCGCGCGGTGGTCGGCGACGTGCATACGAGTTCCAAAGTGGACTCGCCGATCAAAAATGGCGCGAGAGCAGCGAGGCATCAGTGGGTCCAGATTGCCGTCGGGGGGGAGAGTGCTGCTCGAGGCGCTAGCGGCGCTAGCGGCGCCAGGCCCATCGGTCTTGCGCGTCAGCCGCGCCCTTGTAGTGTGCAGGCGTCCTTCCACTGGGGACGACTTCGGCCGCCACGACCCGACGCCTCTGGGCGACGCCGCACCCCGCCGCGCCCCACCCCGCCACGCCTGCGCGACGCGGCATCGTGGTTAGTGGAAAGTTGAGTTTGGGCCGCGAGTTGGGCGTCGCGACTTGGCAAGACGCCGCGGTATCGGGGGGCGTGGCGGCGGGGCGGGGCGGGGCGGGGCGGCGAGGCGGGGCGGGGCGGGGCGCGACGGGGCGTGGGGCGTTGACTCGAGGAGGGAACACTCTCACTAAGTAGCAAGTCTCAGCAGAACCTAACCTCTGCACAGCCTCCAGGGTCTCTATCTCCATCTCCCGCGTGATCTCTGCCTGCAGTTCCTCCACCGTGTCCCCGTCTCGCACACAAAAGGCTCACCCCGTGGTCACTGCGAGAAAAATGTCAGCGCTCTCCGTGTGCGGCGACACCACCATAAAAAGTCGCAGGAAATCCTCCAGGCTCCTCCAGGCGCTGCCGGGCTCCATCGCCGTAATGCACTGCGGCGATGACAGCAGGAGATGGCTCTGCGAAACAATTCTGTTTTTTCGGGGCCGGCGGCGCAAATTGTTAAATGTGTCGCCGAAAATGTGAAGTGCATTCAAGCAAGGGTAACTGTTTGAGGGAAAGTTGTTTCTGATCCAATTCTTTTAAAAAAAATTTCTGTTTATGATGACTATAAAAATCACCATTTTATCCGTGATCGAAAAATTCAGTCTATTGTCCGTTTGTAATAATTGATTTCCGACATTTTAACGAAAATGATCCGGCGTGGACTCTTGGCGACTAAACCGAGTGAACAAGCCCCACAAGCCCGAATTTCCATAAACCATGACGAAGGCCCCAGGAAAACACTAGCATACACGCGCCGTACACGCACAGCTCGGGGGTCATAGAGTCCCATAAATATTCCAAGTTTGGGCGTCTGAGTGAGCGCTGCCTGCCTGTCTGCCTGCCTGTCTGCCTGCGCTGCCGACCACAACAAGGCACGAATAATGCTGATACTTTGGCTGACGCCTCGGCCGCAGCGGTCCGTCCGTTTGCGCATGGCCGTCGTCCTGGAGACAAAAGCCACAGCCCGGCAGCGCAAGGCCGCGGCCGGGGCGGCGCTTCGCGTCTCTCTCGCACTCGCGGCGCGCCCCGCGGCGGTGCGAGAGAGACAGAGCGTCCCTCCGGCCGCACTCTGCAGCCCGGGGACCAGCGCCCCCGCACACTGTCTCTGTTTCCCATCTACAACGCCCCGCACCCCTTGTGTCCCCTCGGGGGGTCGCCAGTGATTTAAGACGCACCCACCGAGCCGCGCCCCGCCCCGCCCCGCCCCGCCCCACCCCGCCCCGCCACGCGGGCCTTTTCGGCAACACATTGTAGGCCGCGTCATATGGGGGTGCGATACATGTATAATCAAGAGAAGCCAGAGCCGCGGTGGATGGACGGCACAGTCATTTCGGAAACTGCAAACTATACGGACGGGGCGAGGGGTGGATGGGAAGCCGGCATGTGGCGGCCAGGCGAGCCGCAAACCGCCGAGGGCAGGCCTCATGTGAATTTTATGAAACCGGCCTCAAAACACGCCAAAAAATAAAAAAAAATGGTGAACAACAACAAGGAACAGAGAGGAGGGAAGAGGGTGGCCTTGGATATCGTGGCGATCGCCATCATCCCCATTTCCGGAATCGAGGGCGTTGGTCAGAGATACTGCGGATGAATGGAGAATGTCTGCCTGCACCCCTCGCACTAACACTGACAGAGGATAACGGTCAGACTCAGTGATGTTGAAACTCCTCCTGTGCTGCTTTCCACGAAATCTGGTCCCGAAAAAAATATTGTACATTGCGCGGTCTCGAACCCGGTACTTGCCTCTTCCCAGCCCAAACCGCTAACCACCTAGCTACTGAGGAGCCAAGCCGCCCACTGTGCCGGCACTGGACATGAACCGTCGGAGCGGCCTCCTCGGAAAATCGCCGACCGAAAAAATTCTTGCGGGACGGGAACCGAACACGCGACTCGCCGCTCATCGACCCAACCCACTGACCGCTCAACTACCAGCGATGGCCTAGCAGTGCGCCCGGCGGGAAAGTGCAGCGCCAGGGGTTCGCGTGCCGACCAGCGCAATGCCACCGCGCGTCATTATATTGGAAGTAACCAAGGCGGCTGCGCCAATTATAGCCAACGAGGGGAAGGGCAGGCGAACGGAGGGCAGACAGACACACAGACATGCAAAGGACGGGAGAAAGAGGACATCGAGGCTGATCCCTGCAGGACGGCTCCGGGTCGGGGGACGCGGGCCGCGCACAACATTCGCGGTTCGAGTTACTCCAAGTCCCCTCCCCTCGCCTCAGCGGTCTCCTCTTTCATTGGGCCTCTTGTTCCCTTCCTCCAAGATTCCGCGAGCAGGCCTCTAAGTGCGGCCCGCGCATTGACCAACTAACCAGGAAGACGAGAGGCCTTTTGCTTCACAGTCGCTCTGTCTCTCTCGCACCTGTGCGCCCCGCCCCGTGAGTGCGACAGAGACAGAGCGACCGCAGCACGGCCCATTCTTGTTTTAGCGGCGGCCATGCCGGATCCCCGAAACGCAACCTTATCAAATTATGTAAAGTTATCCCGACCGACATAATCAATACGCCTCCAACTCGAGGAGCAAACTCGACGGAGACTCTGCTACTGCCTCTCTCTCTCTCTCTCTCTCTCTCTCTCTCTCTCTCTCTCTCTCTCTCTCTCTCTCTCTCTCTCTCTCTCTCTCTCTCTCTCTCTCTCTCTCCGGAAAACGCATTACCCACCACATCCCCCTTCACAGGGGGGTACTACTCTCGCCGCACAAAACATATTTGAACAGCTGGCGCGCAGCGGCCACGTATAGCGACCACGGAGCGCGCCAATTGTGGCTGTTTCAAACGCGTTTCAAACGCGCGAGCTTTTCCCTCGACCCAAACTTTTTATTCAAATGGCCCGGCGAGTGCCGCCTAGCGAGGCGTGGCGGGGCGGGGCGGGGCGTGCTGCCTGGCCCCGTGGCTGCCGCTGGTCCTAATGCCCGTGCCGCGCTGGCGACACGCTCAGTGGCAGCTTTTACGCGAAAACCAGCGTCTGAGCGTCTGGGCCGGCGGGGCGGGCATTAAAAAAGTTTGGAGCGCCGCGAGGATGCCGGAGGGCTGCGGACTCCGGGCAGCCGCAGTGATGGGCCGGAGGAGCGGAGCAGGCGGCCGGAATCTCGAGCGCGGTCTTCTGGCCCACTGTGCTCGACTCAAGACGCGGGGAGGACAGTGCGTGGAGGGTTCCTTGTGTTCGAAGTCAACAGTCGGCTGAGGCTCCAGCCCTCTGTGGACTGGAGGGAGGGAGAGAGAGAGAGAGAGAGAGAGAGAGAGAGAGAGAGAGAGAGAGAGAGAGAGAGAGAGCGCAGCCTGCTGGGGTGCTGTTTACTTGCCTGCACGCAATAAACCGCGTCGTTGCCGTCCAGCCCGGCAGCAGCAGCAGCGCCCCCTGACGGCGGCTTCGGGAACCCAGAATGCCGCCGCGTTTCAAACTAGAAGTGGAGCCTTGCGAGTTGCCAAATAGTTGCACCGGCGGGGAAAAAGGAAGAAAAATGTTTCGCGGCGACAACCGCGCCACAACTATATACCGACACGCCGCCAAGCAGGGACGCTCCCGACAAAGTTGCAAAAACTGAAATCCGTCGCTTCAACTTAGTTTTGGTTCACATGGCATCCTGCTGACGTATTTTTTGTGACGATTTCGGAATAAAGCACCTTGAACATTTACCCAGGAAAATGAGGGATTCTTCCACCTGTTTTTCATGAAGCAAGTAATTCCCTGGGCGTAATTGCCTAGCTCTACAGGACAGTCCTCAACAAAACGGGGTCTCATTCGCATTCCCCTGTCGAAACGGGGCCACTAAGAGAACGGTTAAAACCGAGCGGTAAAAATGCAAGGGGCTGGGAAAGAGGGGGGGGAGGGAGGTCCGAGAAAGTAGTATAACAATGTGCTCATTTCCTCACGCTGTGCAGGGCAGTCCCAGAGGAATTGCATCCGGGAAAAGCTTCGCAAACACTAGAGACGCCCGCGTCCACGGAACGGGAAGTTCAGGTACGGACTGGTTGCGGAAAGAGTGCTCTCGAAAATTCTGCAAGGTGCGGTCGAAAATACAGCAAGGTGATGAAAAGGCGGTCGAATGGCGAGAACAAAAAGCCCTCCCTGGCTGGCTGCTAGCGGAGGGAACAATGTCAGACAAAGGGATGCAGTGCAGGTTAGTTTTTCGCCCTGCTCCGCCTTCTTCCTCGTTCTTTCTTCTCGCTTTTCTCTTTAAACTTTTTTTTTCCAATCCCAGCCGGTAGTGCAAACAGGCCTCGCCAAAGACTTATCGCCTGATAATGAGTGTGTCGTTCGGGAACATTCACTTCGCCCCTGGGACTTAGCGGCGCGGCCAGCTGCCGGGGGGGGGGGGGGGGGGGGGTCCCCCTGGGTGGCAGCTACCCCACGCCCGAATCCTAACCCACCGCCTCATCCCGCTCCCACCTCGCCGTCCTCTGCCTTTCGCCGGAGCCAAAACAAAAAAACAAAACGAAACCAA
>CM060103.1:9400635-9473135 GCA_030522485.1 Stenchaetothrips biformis | reverse complement strand
CATGGCGATCCGGTGGCTCAGTGGTTAAGAGCTATGGCTGGGAAGTGTGAGAACCCAGGTTCGGGACCGCGAAAGCTACAATTTTTTCGGCAACCGATTTCTCAACACGAGACTATCTTATTTGGAGAAGGAGGAGGAGGAGGAGAAGAAGAAGAAGAAGAAGGAGGAGAGACGTCCCTGATTCCGTCCCACTCACCGCCCGGGCGATAATGTATCGGAGATGTTGGCGGAGGCAAAGAAGGCCGGTGATGTATGGCGCGGGGAAGGCGGCCCGAAAGCGATCGGCACTGTGACTGTCAGGGGAGGGGGAGGGGGTGGAAATTGGAGGAGAGAGGTTGGGGCAATTACCAGCTTCGTTATTGCATGGGGGCGGCCACCGCAAAAGAGCTTTGCACGGTGGGCGGGGGAAAAAAACGAACGGTGCGGTTGGTACGCCTTGCAGGACGGGCCGAATTTAACTGTATCAAAAAGTCATTTAGAAAAGTGGGCCTGGGCCTAGCTTACCTCAGGTAATGAAGGCGGCGGCTTTATTGGCTGGTCTGTCGGCGGGGCTGAATGGCCAAATAATAAATTCAGTCCGCGTTATTAAAACGCCTTATTTATTCGCTTCGACCTGCCGCGCGTTGTGCCCGGAGACAGAGAGGGCGTGTCGCTTTGTGCCAAAGCACAAAAGATCACGAAAGGTTTCAATCATTTTCATGTTCGTGTCTTACTTTTTTTTTTTTTTTTTTGTCGAGTGGATTATTTTATTTTTGGCGCAGTTGCTTGCAGCTTGACCCGTGGTCCTCGAACATACTTCCGTGTACATCCGCTGCCCACCCCACCCCGCCAGCACCACCCCAGCGATCAGTCTTGCCGGCCGCCTTGGGGGATGCATCACTCAAGGCCGCGCCCCGCCCCGCCCCGCCCCGCCCCGCCCCGCCCCGCCCCACCGCGTCATATGACCCTCCGACCCCGAATCTCGACGCAAACACCGCCACCCAGGGCACGTGTGCGAAAAAAAAATTAAAAACATTTTCTTTTGATTTTTTTTTACACCGACCAATTTTTTAATTTTTTAAAAGATGTCGGAAAGTGTTTTGGCGTTTCGGGCGGTCTGCGCCGGTCTTCTGGCCCACTGTGAGTCTCGTTGCGTTGACCACTGCCCGGCCCAGTCAATTCCGGGCCTGCCGTGCCGCGCCGAGCGGAGGGCCTAACCGGCAGTAGGGGCGTCCTCGCCGCCATGTAGGGCCTCCCGCCGCTGTCCCATTGTCCAGCTGTCCACCCTAGATCGCCCGGCGCGCCCCACTCCGCCCTATCGCCGCCAGAAAGCCAAACGCCGCGCTGTTCAAACGGGGATGGAAGCGATCCCGTGAATAACGGGGGCGGGGGGGCCGCGCCCGGACAGCCGCTCTCCCCGTCACTCGGCTGTTCGGCGCGGGTTCGAGTCCCGGCCGCGGCGGCGGGGGGGCCGCGCCCGGACGGCTGCCCTCCTCGTCACTCGGCTGTTCGGCGCGGGTTCGAGTCCCGGCCGCGGCGGCGGGGTGTCGCGCGCACCATCAGATTCGATGGATGGTATCGGGGCCACGCGTGGGCCACACTCTGCGGAGCCCCGGCGGGGGGTAGTCCAGGCCTGCCGCCGGGACCGCAGGGACCGCAGGGACCGTAGGGGACCGCAGGGACCGTAGGGGACCGCAGGGACCGCAGGGACTTACAGCGGCCGCGCTGCACTGCGAGAGGCACTCACGGCAAGGCCGCGTGAACGGGTCCGGGTCCCGCTGACCTACTTGCGGACATCGGGCAAGCTGCTGCTGGTGCGCAGCAAGGGCAAAACAAAGTGCATGCATGCTAGATTCGCCTCCCGTCATGTGACTTGCGTCGTTTTATTTTTCAGTGGCAACCGTTGAGAACAACAACAACAACAACAACAACAACAAGGGCAGCATCACTGCCGTTGCAAGTTTAAACTTTCACACCTCCATCTGCATTATAAACCGCCCGTGATATTTCCGAAAGGAGGAAAAGTGTGGACGCAGCAGTCCTCGCTTACGACACAACCAAAAAGACAGTCCGCTAAATATTCGCCGAAACAGTGGCCCCGCGAAACGGGGGCAACAATCGGACTCCGGGACGGCAGAGAGAGAGAGAGAGAGAGAGAGAGAGAGAGAGAGAGAGAGAGAGAGAGAGAGAGAGAGAGAGAGAGAGAGAGAGAGAGAGAGAGAGAGAGAGAGAGAGAGAGAGAGAGAGAGAGAGATGTCTAGAAGCCAGAGATAGGACACGCGAAAGAAATTAGAAGGTAGCCAGGCAAGTAAGAGGGCAGAAGAAAGAGCGGGAAGAAGGGCAGGTGATGATGGGGTAGGACTGCGCGGCACGCCGAGTTGGGCAAAAAAAAAATCGTTGACCCAACGTCAAAATTTGTTGGTTCCGTTGTTATAACCCCCAAAAAATTATTCAAGTGATGAATGATTTGTCACAGATATTAAAAAAAAAATACGACTCGCACGGGACAAAAATTCGTAGAAACTCATAGCGGAACCGACCCAGTTTGAGTGGAGTCCCGGCACGGCCCTGTGCGACAGGTAATGAGTCTCGCGGTGCCGAAGTAAGAGGTAGCATAGCAACGGGAGAAGGAGGAGCAGAAAGTACCAAGCCAGGCTCATTAGGACCGGGGCTCGGCAGGGGCGGCGGGAACAAAAGGGAGGAACACACACACACACCTACACACACCTACACACACACACACTCGCGCGCGCGTGCCCCGGGGGCAATACCAGGCTCAGAGCCTTGATGGGCGAGGAAGGGACGCCCACGACGACGTCAAGAAAATGTCGTCACCCGCCTGGGCCGCCCTCCCTAAACGTCTGGCCCGGCGCCGCCGCACGGTGGGCCAGAAGACCGGTGGAGGCGGGCCAAATTCCGGACGGATTTTCAGCTGCAGAGTCACTCGAACAGAACGTGTGACCTCACCAATGGATTGCTCTCCAAACGAGGAACCCAGTGGCGTCATACATTCGGTTCGAGTCTCGTTTAGCGACTCTGGCGCTTGAAACGCGTCTAGAATTTTGGCCGCCTGCGCCGGTCTTCTGGCCCACTGTGCGCCGCTGAGACGAAGCAGAGTGAAAATGAAAAATTAACATCGCGGCGGCGACCAAGCCGCCGCCTCACCGCGCCCCACGCTCGCCGGGGGTGGAACACAACAGCATCAGAAAAAGAAACAGAGAAAATAAAAGAAGAAAAAAAGGGAGGAAAAAAAGACACAAGTCGCCCTACAAAGTTTTATTGCATTTCCTGGCGGCGCTCCCGGCGTCCCGGCCACCTTGACCCACAGCGTCAACGCGGCCAAGAACGCCGCGCGTTCCTCTGCGATTACATTTGTTTCCGCCTCCGGCAGCGGAACGGTCATAGATTTACTTACTACGACCGCCACGCCGGCAGAGGGGAGGTAGGGGGGGGGGCAACCGATATCGCCCTGCCCTCCCCCTGGCCCCGCTTGCCCCCTCTTCCCGCACACGAGCCGTAGAGCTGTCGGAAATGTATCGGTTTCACCTCGGCGTGACATTTTCCGATGCCCCCTCCCGGTTCCCTCCGCGCAAGTCGAGTGTCATTTGCATGGCAGAAGACGCGCTGCTGTGCGGGAATAGTGGCGCTTCCCTCCTCGGGGGCAGGCGGTAGTGCACCATGATCCAGCCCCGACCAGCCACGACCAGCCACGACCAGCCCCGACCAGCCCTGACCAGCCCCGACCAGCCCCGACCAGCCCCGACCAGCCACGACCAGCCACGACAGTGTGGCCGAATAAGAAGGGAAGGCTTCACTGGTAGAAAAAAAGTACGGAACATGTCTGGTCAACAATTTGCCTGGATCGTCCTTACTTGCCAGGTACGGAACTTTCTGTACTTTTTTCCGTACCCGTTTACATGAGCTTATATGGAACAGGTACGGACGTTCCGTACTTTCGTCCGTACTTCTGTACTAAATTCTTCCGTACATTTTCCGTACAAAAGTACTGAAATTTTTACAGTGTTGCCGCGATGCACAGTGTCGAGGCGGTCTGCCTGCGTTCTGTTCGCCTAGGCCGTGCGAGGCAACAGTGAGCCGGCTGCGGTTGGCAACCCTTCCGCCGTGTTTTGCCTACTAGCGTGGCAGCACTGCGCCGCGACATCTTCTCGCCGCTGCTTTCTCTGTAAATAAAGCTCTTTGCCGCTCCGCCGGCTCCTTTCTCTCAGGAGGAGAAGACAAGACACATTATTTCCGCAGTCGACACGGTGGATCGCAAACAATATTTCCGCTTTCTTTGTGCGTGTTTTGTTTTGCAAATGGAACAAAAACGTGTGACGCGGCCGGGCGCGGCTTGCAGGGGCGGGGTAGGCAGACCCGCGTGACGGCCGCGCCGCCGACCTGCCTGTCCACCATGCAGACCACGAAGACAGTTCGAAAGAAATTGGCGTCAATTTTTAAAAATAATTTAGCGAAGTTAGAAAAATTACAACGTGTCACACAGCGTTAGCGCAAAAAATTACAAAAAAAAATAAAAAAAAATACGATTTCACGAAATCCTGGTAGTCACGAAGTTAATTTTCATTTATGTTCTGGTTTAACAAAGATAACTAAGGCTAGGACTGCGTTGTGTATAGTTCTGTTTATGTTTGTCAGACCATTATAAATAATACTAAAACTTACGTAAAGACCAGCTGCGTATCAATTTGTGTCAAAAACAGACATTTAAGACAGTCTCATAATACCTGAAGGACAAGTTATTCACAGAAACGTGCAGTAAAATAGTCCAGTTCACCCAGCTTTAAGGTTAGAAAAAAGCACAGCCCCCGTGTCTAGATCGTTTCGTCTTAGATTCAGAAGTACCATCAAACCTCGCTACAAGGTGCAGCTACACGCCCACTGTTTTCGAAAAGGGACTTATAGTCACACTCAAACTACGTTAGGGATAGTTTTTTCACAAATGCATTTGCACAGGCACGCAGTTTAATGTCCTATTTCACTCCGATTCAAAGAGTTTAGAACATTTAGGGTTGGTATTTTTGAAAACAACAGGGCCTGCGCGCAGCGGCGCGGGACACTCTGGCCAACAATCACCGACCGACCGGCCGATCCAAATGGCCACGTTCGAAAACAACGTCTATACCATTGTTGGAGCTCTTCTAGCTGCAGTAAAAGACAATTTTGATTCGAACGCGCTTTTTCAAGGGAGCGAGCGTTTTTGGTGTAAGCTGTACAGAGGCGAAAAGGAGCGCTGCTATTGGTCGGATTCCATTTCCGGTGGCTCGGCTCCCCCCTCTCCCTCCGTTTTTCGCTGACGAGTCGAGTTTTGCCATGGAAACGGCGATTTCAACTCAAAATTTCTCAAAATTGGCCCTGCACTTTTCAACCAGATTTCACCACTGAAATCAGGGTACAAAGTTCTACCACTCTGCCAAGTCTCATCAGAATCGTATAGAGAATTTCGAAACTGCATAAGGGGCCAGACTGGAAATAAAAATTAAAAAAAAAAAAATACGATTTCAAGAAATCCTGGTAGTCACGAAGTTAATTTTATATTTATGTTCTGGTTTAACAAAGATAGCTAAGGCTAGGACTGCGTTGTGTGTAGTTCTGTTTACGTTTGTCAGACCATTATAAATAATACTAAAACTTACGTAAAGACCAGCTGCGGATCAATTTGTGTCAAAAACAGACATTTAAGACAGTCTCATAATACCTGAAGGTCAAGTTATTCACAGAAACGTGCAGTAAAATAGTCCAGTTCACCCAGCTTTAAGGTTAGAAAAAAAAAAGCACAGCCCCGTGTCCAGATCGTTTCGTCTTATATTCAGAAGTACCATCAAACCTCGCTACAAGGTGCAGCTACACGCCCACTGTTTTCAAAAGGGACTTATAGTCACACTCAAACTACGTTAGGGATAGTTTTATCACAAATGCATTTGCACAGGCACGCAGTTTAATGTCCTATTTCACTCCGATTCGAAGAGTTTAGAACATTTAGGGTTGGTATTTCTGAAAACAACAGGGCCTGCGCGCAGCGGCGCGGGACACTCTGGCCAACAATCACCGACCGACCGGCCGATCCAAATGACCACGTTCGAAAACAACGTCTATACCATTGTTGGAGCTCTTCTAGCTGCAGTAAAAGACAATTTTGATTCGAACGCGCTTTTTTAAGGGAGCGAGCGTTTTTGGTGTAAGCTGTACAGAGGCGAAAAGGAGCGCTGCTATTGGTCGCATTCCATTTCCGGTGGCTCGGCTCCCCCCTCTCCCTGTGTTTTTCGCTGACGAGTCGAGTTTTGCCATGGAAACGGCGATTTCAACTCAAAATTTCTCAAAATTGGCCCTGCACTTTTCAACCAGATTTCACCACTGAAATCAGGGTACAAAGTTCTACCACTCTGCCAAGTCTCATCAGAATCGTATAGAGAATTTCAAAACTGCATAAGGGGCCAGACTGGAAATAAAAATTAAAAAAAAAAAAAAAAAACCCAACCCCGGTGAGGCTATAAGGCTACTTCGTGCCTAAAAAAAAAAAAAACTCAACCCCGGTGAGGCTATAAGGCTACTTCGTGCCTAAAAAAAAAAACCCAACCCCGGTGAGGCTATAAGGCTACTTCGTGCCTAAAAAAATCCGAATTTTTTTTCCTACATACATTGTGTGTGCACGTCTTGTGTGCGAAGGAACACCCCTATTTCTTGTCGTGGGTTCGACTACCCGGCTCCGAACCCTCCCCGGCCCAGCCTCACTGCCAGTCACTGGGCCCCCGCGCCCCCCTGCGCCCCCAGGCCCCCGGCACCCCAATGTGGAGGCACGCCTCCTTGGGCTCCGGGCGACCAACGGATATGAGTTTTCCGAGCATGGACGAGTGCACGATATGCAAGTTAGTGTCTTCATCTGGGGAAAAACAAGGGGTGTTTCGAGCATGGCCTCCTTAGCATACAGAGTGATCCGCGAATACCCGGACCAGCCCCGTCAGGTTGCCAGTCCCGCCAGCCCCGCCAGGCCGGGCGTGCAAGCAGTGCTGCCAGCATCGCCGGGCCTGCATTTTCATTAACCGACTAGGCCAAGGCAGCCCAGATAACAAGCGGGGTGCTCTGTCTTTCACACACTCCTGCCTCCGCTGCTCCCCCTCCAAGAAAAGCCCTCGGAAAAGCCTGTGCCATATCTTGCGTTCGATCGGAGTAAATGGAAACCCTTCGCCTGGGCCTTTCATCATGTACTCCTCATCAACCCCACTTTGCCGTTGGTGCTCACTACAATGTTTTTTCCCGTCGGGTTTCGTCAAGCCGAGGAAACAACACAAAAAGGCAGGATGAAGGGAGGCGCAAAAAGAGAGGAGAGAGACGCGGAAATGTAATGGCAGTACACGGAGGTAAATGGGCTTTACTTGACGAGACGGCAAGCTCAAGATTCACTTTCTCTCCCCGACACCGGAAAAAATTTTGTGCCCCGGCACGGAGCAGTTATTATTCAAATTGGGACGTTTAAAACAAGGCCAGGAGCGACAGAGGGGAGAATAAACAAAGCAAAAAAAAAAAAAAAGGCCAGCCAGCGTTTGTCGTTTAATGCTGTTATAGCCCTAGTTTTGAGGCGTCTGCGTACTGCTGTATTCTTCGCGTGTAAATCACTACCTCCCCCTCCGCCACCCCCTCTCCTGGAGAGACTGTTTGTAGAGGGCACATGAATTATTTGTCGCGTCGGCGAAAAACGCTTAGCGGTCGTGTCACTCGGCCCCCCCTGTTTGGCCGAAGGAGATGTGGTGGAACAACAACAACAAGAAAAACAACAACAACAAGATGAACAAAGACAAGAAGAAGGCTCAGGAAGGACTTTGGACCATGATCACAATTTTTAAAAAAATAGGAGAGAGAGAGAGAGAGAGAGAGAGAGAGAAATTGAAATGAAATTGAAATGATCTTTATTAAGGTGATGCACCAAAGGACTACTAAGTCCCGCGAGGGTACAGCACCGCTCTCACTTTTAACATTTTGTAACAAGGATTACAGTGCAAAACAGAAATTGACAGCAGTACAAAACAGGACGGTATCACATAACATCTATGTATAGGGGAGTAGTATATATTAACCATGGATAAGTTTACTTGTTAACAGTACGAATCAGAGAGCGTAGACTTAACATGTTTTTTAAAAGCAGTGACATTTTTGAAGTTCAGGAAATTAAAACCATTAAATGAGTTGAAAAACTTAGAGCCCGCTACTCGGAACGATTTCGCAAATTTCTCTGTGCGGTGTACTGGGGTGACAATCAAGTCCGGATGTCTAATAGAGAACTCAAACATTGTAAAAATATAGTAAGGTGTTTGGAGTTTCAGAATTTTCCACATTAACGTAACAACTGACAGAGTGCGTCTTTCGGAAACCTTAAGAAGGCCTAGCTTAACATAGTGAGGAGTAATACGTTCAGATCTCTTAGAGTTGGTGACAAATCTTATGCAAGCGTTCTCTGCCTTTTGAAGTTTCTCCAGGTTATACTTGTGCATGTCAGTAAACAAAGCAGATCCGTAATCGATTAAGGGCATTATGAGGCTCTGTACAATACGCAACCTAATAGATGGTGGTAGACAATTAAAATTTCTTCGAGCCTGCGCGATTGTACTGAATACTTTTCTGACAATATTGTTTGTGTGCTGTCTCCAGCTTAATGACGAATCGAATATTACTCCAAGATTAGTCACCTCCTCACAGTACGGCACACCTATATCATCTATAGTTATGAGAGGAACTTGAATACCCTTCAGTAGATTTACATAAAAACCAGAGCCTATAATTATGGGTTGGGTTTTTTTAACATTGAGACATAAATTATGACCTGATATATACTTAACTAATTTACTGAGATCCTCGTTCACTAGAGCTACAGCTGTTTCAATAGAGCCAATGGGAAAGTCCATGTATACTTGGGTGTCATCAGCGTAAAAATGAAATTTTGTGTGATTTAATACATTTGACATATCATGTAGATACAAAATAAATAGCAGAGGGCCTAGTACACTTCCTTGTGGGACCCCAGTTTTCACTAAGGACCACTCAGAAACAAATTCTTCACCACATTTGACTCTTTGGGACCTATTGAACAGATAATTATCAAGCCACCTAATCACAGCAATCGAGAATCCTAGTTTAGACAATTTTATTAGAAGAAGTCTATGGTTCACCCTATCAAATGCCTTACTGAGGTCCAGTAGCACTAGTAGTGTTAGTTTCCGATCATCTATACTTTTTCTTATATCATCTGCTACTTTAATAAGAGCTGTTGTAGTGCTGTGATTTTTTCTGAATCCTGATTGCAAAGGATTAATTATAGATTGTTCTACAACAAAGTCATACATCTGATCATGGACCATTTTTTCAAGTACTTTGGCAAGAACACACAGAATATTCACTGGTCTGAAATCAGCACAAACGGAAGCATTCTTGGTCTTTGGTAAAGGTAGGACATTAGCTAGTTTCCATAAGCTGGGAAATACACTAGACTGCAGACAATAATTAAATATATGTTCTAAAGCAAAAATAATTTCATCCAAGAACAATTTCAAGAACCGAATTGAGATACCATCAACACCAACAGCATTTGACTTCATCCCGATAATTATTTTTCTTATATCATGGGCAGGGACAAACTTAAAGTGAAATGATTCATTATCTTTAACACCATCAATTGAGTTGTAAAAGCTTTCTGTATTGGCAGTTGTCTCCTCATCATCAATTTTTGACACATTAAGATAATGGGTATTTAATTCATTAGCAGATACAGGGAAGTCATTAACCGTTTTTTGTTTTGCCTTTCCTATGCCCATTGAGCGAATGGTAGCCCACATTTTACTGGATGATTTGTTTCCAGTAAAGATGTCATGGTAATATTTAGCCTTTGCGTTTCTACACTGCTGTTTGGCTTGGTTCCTTAAATTCTTATAATGTTTACAATCACTAGGACTCTTAGTTTGCAAAGATTTTTCCCTGGCTTTGTCCCTCTCATCTAGCATTTGCCTCACTTCATCTGTCCTCCAAGGTGATTGTTCCTTTTTTATTTTAATGGTCTTTACAGGCGCATGGCTATCTAGAAGCTCCATGACGTAGTCATTGAAAAGTTGCACCTTACTGTCAATATCCTCACATTTATAAATATTGTGCCATGGAACCAGTTTTGCATCTGCTATAAGAGCTGCACGGTTTATTTTCCTATAATTTCTGAAAGTAATATTTTTTCTCTTTGGTGGTTCCACTTTCAAATTCAGGACTGCGTATATCAGATCATGGTTAGAAAAGCCAGGGGCCACACACTGACCATACTCTGTAACTAGCTCGGGACAGTTGCTGGCTATAACATCAAGTATTGAACTACAGCTATCAGTTTTATAAGTAGCATTAAATGGGATACACGTATGATCACACAAGTCAAAAAACTCACAAACCAATTTTGTTTCATAGGTTAGGTTAGAGAGAGAGAGAGAGAGAGAGAGAGAGAGAGAGAGAGAGAGAGAGAGAGAGAGAGAGGGAAGGGCGTGGATTAAAAAGGGCGCCGCTTGCGCTGCCTGGGTGGCAGTGAGCGCTCGCAAGGCCGAAAACCGAAAGCCGGGCTTCAAGCCTGTTAACGAATATTTACATTCAAAGGAGATTTAAGCAAAACGCACAGGAGACACGATGGTGACACAGTGGGCCGGGAGGGTAAACAAAGGAGTTTTACGGAGTGCTGCCGCCGTGCCGACAGGTTAGGTTAGGTTGCGTCGGCAGTCCCGGGGAACACACGCCTCACTCAACCCCCTTTTTATCACCTCGAGGGTTGTCGTCGAGCGTCTGGCCCACCGTGCGGCGGGCGACGGTGTCGTGACCGAGGTACGCCCACCAAACTTATTCAACTTGCGGCGCCGTTCGCGCTGGACCGGCCGAAGAATGAAGGCAGCCGAAAAGGGAGGAGAAAGGAATAAAATATACAAGTTTGGAATCCGAGTCCGTGACTCCGGCGAACGAGAGCCGCGCCACGCCGCCCGGGCCGCCTCCCTCACCGCCTCCCTCACCGCCCCCCTCACCGCCCCCCTCACCGCCCCCCTCACCGCCCCACCGCCAAGCGACGAGCAGAGGGCGTGGCCGGCGTGGCCATCGGTACCCGCTGTTTGCCGGGAAATGTATACCGCTCAGCTCAGCTCGGCCAGCCGTCGCGAGCGCGGAAGGATTTAAAAAGTGAAACGAGCGAGGAGGGAAGAGAGGGGTGGAGGAAAGAGAGGGGTGGAGGGGAGAGAGGGGTGGAGGGGAGAGACGGGAGGATGGGGGAAAAGAAGCAGGCAGGGATGAAGAGGCAGGGCCTTAAGGAAGCTAATGGGGAGAACCACGCTGGGCCAGCGCAAAGAAGCACGCGGTAATAAGGAGAAGCAGAGAGAGAGAGAGAGAGAGAGAGAGAGAGAGAGAGAGAGAGAGAGAAACAGAAGACGGAGCAGAAAGACGGAGAATCTGTCCCAATAGGCCCGTCCCATGCAAATTAAAAGGCAACACTGTCCCTGTCCCTTTCGGCCCCGCCCCGCTGTTTATTAGCCTGTTTGCTTCTTTGTTAGCAGCGCCAATAAATGAGCCATTTTATTCCCTTCTTTCCGCGCAGCGTTGACACACCGTGCGGGAAATTTCCCTCGAAAAAAAGAGAAATATCCCTTTTAGCCGGCAGTTGGTGGCACTGGGCGCACACGCCCTTAAAACAGTGTCGCTTCCCGTTTCCCCCTCGGAGATTTTCCCGAAACGCGCGGCGTTGGTACGCCTGGCCGAACGCAAAGCGGCGGCCAGGCAGTGTGGCCAACCTGAGCCGAGCAAACATAATAAAGAGTGGTGGGACGACGAACACGCGCGGCGCGGCGTGCAGCAGGCAGGCCACCCCTACAGCACTACACACTGCCGCCCACAAACGACATGACGTTGATAATGTTCAAATCTGCAAATAACGCGCTAGCGCACGCGCGCACACACAAACACACACACACACACATATATATATATATATATATATATATATATATATATATATATATATATATATATATATATATATATATATATATATTATATATATATATATATATATATATATATATATATATATATATATATAAACACACTTTTGAGCGTCCTTGGCGTGTCCTTGCTGTGCGGGCAGCCGCCCTCTGCATTGGACGGCAAGCGGTGGCCAGCGGCCAGGACGAGACCACCCGCTAAAGGGCCACCAGCACAGCGGCTAGGGCGTCGCCACAACATTCTCAAAATTGACCCTGGAACCTGGAACCCTTTCTCGGTGTGGGCGCTGTGCCGCGCGGCGAGGGAGGGTAGCGGGGATGGTTAGAGGGGGAATAGTTCCATAAAAAGGAACTGGGTGGCCCGGCCACGACCGGCCCACTGTGTGGATCGACAGACAGACAGACAGACAGACAGACAGACAGACAGACAGACAGACAGACAGACAGACAGACAGACAGACAGACAGACAGACAGAGGTGGGGGATGAGCCATCCAGGGATGAGCGCTTAGGGAAGAAGCGAGGTAGGTCGGGGCGGCGAGGCGCAGTGGGCCGCACAGCGCGACATGTCCGCGGGGACACCCTGAGAACCGCTCTGGGCCCAGCCGGGCCGGTTGATTGCTGCGAGTTGATTGATGGAGCGGGCCGATGGGGCGGTTGAGGTTGAGCAGGGAGGGATGCAGGGCCGGGGTGATTGAATTCTCCAGCACCGCCGGTCGCCCGGCGCACAGTGGGTCAGAGGACCTTAGAGGCGGACACAATGTTGGACGCGTTTTGAGCTCCAGAGTCTCTGACGACGGTCTTCTGACCCCCTGTGCAGCACTGAGCGAGCACCGAGCGCCACATACTGGGCGAGCCGCCTTTAACGTCCGTCCCGATCGTGTCACACGCACCTGCAAGAACACGCAAAACAAACTCGGATTAGTCTCAAAATGCAGACAACACGCATTCCGCGAAAACAACAACAACAACAACAACAACAACAACAACAACAACAACAAAAACCCACGCGAGTTATTAAAATGGGCTCCTTTTTGGGGCCGCGGCAGATAAAAGCCCCACACGCTGTCCACCATGCTGTAACAGTGGAACATACGCTATCAGGTTCTTTTCGAGGGACCGCACAAAAAGGCTGCAACAATTGTAGCGGCGGGAAGGCAGTGGATTACTGCGTAATCCTAATCCACGCAACGCCGGCTGGGGGGGGGGACACTACCAGCACTCATCGTGGAGGGGGAGGGGGAGAGGGTTAAAAATTGGCAAAATGTGGCTTCGCACGCCGCCGATCGCCACCAGCCCACCCATGATTCATTCCCCTTCGAGGACATGACCGCCGCCATGCGGCACTTCATTCATAAATCGAGGGAGAGGGGGGAAGGGGGGGGTCGGAAGCGGAATAGGGGCAATAAAGTTTTAATTCGCCCTTCGACGAACGGCGGAGCGAGCGAGACAGTGGCAGCTGCTGAAACGGCCGCCCCGCTTAGGCCAGCCTGGCTAGCCTTGGAGCTGCCGAGCCAAATCTGTCCTCCGGCCGAGAATAATTATTGCAGTGAAATAGTCCGGCAGGCTGAGTCCATCCGGGGGAGAGAGAGAGAGAGAGAGAGAGAGAGAGAGAGAGAGAGAGAGAGAGAGAGAGAGAGAGAGAGAGAGAGAGAGAGAGAGAGAGAGAGAGAGAGAGAGGCGGCAGCTGCAGTCACAGCTTTGTCAGCTCACTGAGCTGACCGAAGGCCGAAGGCAGGGGGCGAGGTTCGTAAAACCGGTGAGGGTACACGAGGCCGGTACACCGCAAGGCAGCGCCCCTCAGGGGGCCGCAGGGGCGCCCCGCCCTCCGGGCGACGCGGTGACGCGGCTGCGAGAGCTTTCGAGACCCAACAATAAGGAAGGCAGCGCCGCGATGCTCCCTTCAAACTCATCATGGCTCCACTGATGCCAGCGCCATCTGCCGGCAGGCCCTGCGCCGCCCTGCGCACAGTGTTGACTATTCGCAGATTATTGTTCAGACGGTGGTGGGCGCCGCGGCAGCGCCACTGTGCCAGCCTTCCCTCTCTGTTCAAAAAGAAAACGTAAAAATTCCCAGAAAACTGTTTTAATTTTATTTATTTTTTTTTTTAAAGTGCCCCTGACCTTTGGGAAATTTTAAAACCTCCAATATGTCCCAATTTTTTATGCGTTTCCGGCAGGTACAGTACAAAATAAAAACAAAACTTCCGGAATTTTCTAATTTATTTTTAAGAGTGTCGGTGGTGCCTAAATCGTACCACCGGCGGTAGAGAAGGCCGGTCTGCTGTAGACATACAGACAGTGATGTCGTATCAGTCACTCACACCGTGTGAATTCTCCCTCACCAACACACACACACACACACACACAGAGCACGCACTAATAGGGATAGGGGAGGGGAAGGGGAGGGGAGGTTGAGCGATGGAAGACGCTAGCACAACGGCCCACCACCACGTCAGCCAGCCAGCCCGCGCGTCAATTGGGCCCCGTAATCGCACTGCCTCCATTTAAATCCCCACTCCTTCTCTCTCTCTCTCTCTCTCTCTCTCTCTCTCTCTCTCTCTCTCTCTCTCTCTCTCTCTCTCTCTCTCTCTCTCTCTCTCTCTCTCTCTCTCTCTGTCTCTCTCTCTCTCTCTGTCTGTCTGTCTCTGTCTCTCCCCCAGCATCGCATCGATCCCCGTCGCACGCACACGCGAAGTGCCTTCCGGATGACGAACACTCGCCCAGCCGCGCCCCATTCAAGAAAGTTACCCCCCAGCAGGGCACCCGCTTCACATCATTGGCCCACTGACCGAAGCCAAGTTCCTGCCGAGAGCGATACGCTGTCAACAATCGGAACAAACAAACAGCCCCGACCTCAAACGCATCACTTGGATTCCGCTTTCAGAAAAAAAAAATAACCTCGGCAAGAAGAGTGAAAACGTAAGCTTTATTCATTTTGACTGAGTTTACGCCACTCGGAAATCACTTTGCCGTTTCGACAATAATGAATAAAATCGGCAGCGTTTCAACGAGTGGAACCTTCCTTTGTTTTCTTCAGAGTCCTCGTTGCAGTCATGAAACCGCTGCCGAGTTTTATCGCATTTTTTTTTATATTCGCGCGGCCATTGTAACCCGTCGTCGCTCCACGTATCGCGCTTCAATTACTTGCCTTTTCTTTTTTCTTTTCTTCTTTATTTCCACATTCGCAACCCACTTTTCCTTTCCTTTCAATCGTCGTCGTTGTTTAAAAAGCGATGGACTCCTGTGTGCACGTAGCACAGTGGCAGCACACACGCGCTCGGCTCGGCTCGGCTCGGCTCGGCTCGGCTCGGCTCGGCTTGGCTCGGCTCGGCTCGGCTCGGCTCGGCTCGGCTCGGTCGAATTTATGAATATCGCATGCATTCAGGTCGGCGGTGCCAAGACAGAGGCAGCCCAGCCGGGCATTCATGTTTCCCTCGCTTCGATCTTCGAGAGAGAGAGGGAGAGAGAGAGAGAGAGAGAGAGAGAGAGAGAGAGAGAGAGAGAGAGAGAGAGAGAGAGAGAGAGAGAGAGAGAGAGAGAGAGAGAGAGAGAGAGAGAGAGAGAGAAAGAGAGAAGGACAGACAGATAGCAGACGGCGCGCGTGGCGTTGACTTTTGACGACCTCTATATTCGCATGACCGGCAACGAGACAATGTCTCGAAGGAAATGGTTTCATCGCACGGTCTCTGCGCCCTCTCCAAACTCATCAGTCTTGCCGCCACCAAGCCCTGCCGGCCCTGCCGGCCTGCCCTTTCGGTCCCACCCTTTTGGTTTCGAGCAGGCGGTGGCGGCGCTAGCGCTGCTGCTCTGCAGCCTCCGCCGTCCACGGCCGAAAATCACTCTTGGAAATAAATCGATGTAAATTATTGGGGTCACATGAGGCGAGGGGTGGGGTCACGTTCTTTGTGTACGGCCCCTAAGTTTCACCGCGAAGGCAATCTTTGTTCCCCAACCCCGCGCTCGGGACGTGCCGACCCTCCAACGGCCGCGCGGCCGCGGCCATGCAAGTCGATTTGCAGGCGGAGATTCGACAGGCAATCTGCCATCAAGTATCGCGCGGATAACCGGAAATGAGTAGACATTCCCTCTGTTCGGCATTTCGGCGCCCAGAGTGCCTTTTTTTACCGCCTTTTTTGTGGCGGCGGCCACCGTCCACCGCGCATGTTGTTGTTGTTCTTCTTCTTCTTCTTCTTGTTGTTGTCGCTTGCCGCCGATTTCCGCGAATGGCCCGAATTTGAATCCAATCCTTTGATCTGAGGCTATAGCCGGTGCCAGCGAGGCGGCTTTGACCCGCCTTCGTCCTTCGGCCGGTGCTTCCTTACACACCGTCCATGCCGAGCGCCCCCCCCCCCCCACCGAGCGGAGGGGATCGGGATCCACATAAAGCGGACTTTGGCACTCAGGTGTTGTGGGCCAAATCAGCGAAATACGAGCGTGGACTAGCAATGCCCCGGCAGGGGCCCGGGGCGGCCGAGGCCTGCACTGCACTGCCCGCGAGCCAGCCGGCCAGCCAGGCAGCCAGCCAGCCGGCCAGCCAGCCGGCCAGCCAGGCAGCCAGCCACACCTGCAGCCTGTGTCCGGGCGGTACCGCCTGCTGCTTTTCATCGTCTTCCCTCTTTCTCCTTTCTCGATTCTTCTTCTTATTTTTCTCCATGCCTTCTCTTATCACCGGCCCATTCATTCTTCTTCTCCTTCCCCGCTCCTGTTGGGTTTCTTTAATTTTTTCTCCTTTGCGCTCTCACTGCTTTCGTCGTCCCTCCACTCCCAGAGGTTCCTGTCCGGCGCTAGCCAGCCGCGTGAAATAAAATGGCGAGGCGAGAAAAAGAAATACAAATACAGACAGACAGACACACAGACAGACAGACCGCTCTTCGCCGGAAACACGCGGGCACAAAGCACACACGTCACACTTAACTTTTAAGCAGTGCGGGAGATCGAAGCGGCTAAAGGAGGCGGCGTGCTGCGCGACCTGTCTGCTCCGCCCCGATATCATTCAGCGCCTTCCCCCCCCCCCCCTTCCCCTCTAAACGCTCACGCACGTTCAATCTCCTTGGAGAGGCGTGCGAAGATACCATTCCTCAATCCTTTACGTCCACCAACTGGCAGCAGGTTACGGCCTGCGACGTCCCCCCCCCTTCCCCCCTCCCCCCCCCCTCGGCTGCCCCTGTCCGCTCACGGCAACAGCCAGCCGATACTGGTCCGAGACGGAAACATCAACCTTCAGCACGGCAGCGAGCCTCATCAATGGATGGCACCGCCAGCACGCCATCGGACTGAAAACAATAATAGCGGCCGCCAACAACAACAACAACAACAACAACAAGGCGAGCAGGGAATGAATGAGCGGACGCAGTGCTGCCACGTAAATGAGCGAAAATTGCCTCGACGCAGGCGTTGCCAACCACCACACGCCCACAGGGAAACATGTCGTCTTTTTGCGGAGGTTGGCAACCCTTCCGGGAAGCTATACACTTCGGAAACTAGGGTGCATGAAGGCAGTGACGCGCCCAGCTCGCGAGCGCCAGCGCCGCCGCGCTGCATGCTGCTGCCCCGCGCCGCGGGCCTGCCAACACTCACGCTGCTTCTTTCGCCCGAGCGGCCCAAACGGCGGCAGCGGGGCCGCGGCACGAAGGAAACTGCGGGAAAAGTGCACGCTTCCGCCACGGGGTAGGCGGGCGGGGCGCCCCTGTATTTTATTACCATTTCCCCGCCATCACCGCGGGGTTAGACCCGCTCACTGACACACCTCAGCGAGCACACCAGAGCCTCAAGGCGTCCCTCACACACACACACACACACACACACACACTTTCTCTCTCTCTCTCTCTCTCTCTCTCTCTCTCTCTCTCTCTCTCTCTCTCTCTCTCTCTAACACACACACACACACACACACACAGAGACACCCCCCTGACCTGCGTGCTATACACAAATTGGCCATTGAGGGACGGGGTTGGACAAGGGGCTGCCCCTCTTTTCGCCCGCCTCTCGAGATAGAGAGCCCGAGCGTGCCCTGCCTCTTAATTTCCACCCCTACACTGTGCAGCCCCCGTGTCGCCGCCCGTTCGCACCCCTTGGGCCCCCATCCACCCCCTACCACGTGGGCAGCGAGGTGAAAAACGTGTGTGTTGCGGCCGAGGCAGCCCCCCGCCCCTTCCCGTCAGGTTGTTAAACCAAAACCCCCTTCGCGCCACTCTTAACATCCCCGCGCTACTTTCGCGCCGCGCGGCACTTTTATTTATTTATTATCACTTCTGCCCCCGCCCCCCCTCCCCTGCCGTCCTTCGCCAATCTCGCGCCATCTCCCCTCCTCCCCCTTCCCTCCCCCCCCACCCTTCCGGCCCAGGGGCAGCGCAAGCGGCGAATGTAAAGAAGCAAAATTATCGGTGCGGCTGAGATAATCAGATTCACTCGTCCAGAGGGCCCTGGCGGGGCCGGCGGAGCTGGCAGCCAGCCGGCCAGGCCGGACAAGATACCGCTGAATCAGAGACACCGGGGCGTTGATGGAATAATAAACGAGAAGGGAGAGGCGGCAGCAGTGAAAAAAAAAAGAGCGAATACGCGCAACAAAAAAAATTCCAATGCTCATGCATTGCGTGGTGTTCCGCTAATTTAAAAAATAGTTGCGAAAGTAGTTTTTTATTGCCAACCAGGCATGGGCAGGAAAGTAAAGAAAAGTACCGCGGTACCAGGTGGTACAGGTGGTATAGGCGTCGGTTCCCGGTACCGGGGTCGACGGATCGAGTCCCACTTTTTCTCAACATTTTTCGAATGACCCGCTCACTGCGGCTCCATCCCTGCCGCGTCTAGAGCCCGGCTGACGCCGCATCTACCATGAGCCGTGGTGGCTGAGATCGCTAAGGCGTCGGACTTGAACAGTAAGGTCCGGGGATCGAATCCCAACATTTCAATACATTTTACGACTGCCTCCCTCATCCCAATACGACTCAAACCCGTCGTCCGACACTCGGCAGACGTGCAGTCGTGATAGCGTAGTGGTCTGGATCATTTGTCGTCCACTATGCTTGGGTGTCTAAAAAGCAGTCCGCTTCGGCGGATTGGCCTCGGCACTGGTTCGATCCCCGGTCGTTCCAGCCACTCGCAATTGGTCGCGAGTGGGTCCATTCTGATTCGTCGGTTTGGAGTTGATAAGTCCTTTGAAGCTGGCCCTTCACACTGCATGTTCGGTAGAGAGCGCCGGACAGCGGGGGTACCACTGTGGGTACCACTGACCACCCCGCGAAAACCAAAGGCTCTCAACCTCCGCCCTTCACCCGGCCCACATCAGATGAGAACCCCTGGGGTCGCCGCCTGGAATGCACCGGTTCCCCCGATCCACCGAAGTTGCAGGCGGTCCTCCCTACTGTGTGGGGAGGTGGGAGAAGGGCCCCCATTTTTTCTTCTTTTTTTTTCCTCCAAGTTCTTTTGTTGGATGCGCCGCTGTACAGCGGTTTGCAGCGCATGGAGCCCGTGGTACCCGTGGGTACGTCAAGTACCGTCGGTACTTTCGAAGGTACCTGTAAAGTACCGCGGCACCGAAAATTTCGACATGTCACGAACATGTCACTGACATGTCGTAAGTCACGACGGTGGAATAAAAAAAAGAAATTTCGGTCAAATGCAATAGGGGCTCCTGTCGGAACCCCTAAAAATAATTTGTAAGCGCGGAAGAAATGCGGAGGTTCAGAAGACGTGGCGTCATTGTGCAAGAAAGGGACAACCAAAACACAATACAAAAAAAAAAAAAAAAAAAAAAAAGAGGTGGGCGTCAGAGAGCCGCGGCGCTGACCTTGGCAATTTTTTTTTTAACTGAGGCTGATTCCCTCTGTCTCTGTCGCACTGCGGGGGCTGCGGGGGCTGCGGGGGCGGTACCCGGGAGTGCGAGCGAGACACAGTGGGCCGGGCGCCACCCTCTCTGATTGTCCGGGGACACCTTGCAGTGCCGGCAGAGTGGCGCGCAGTGGGCCCGCCACGCCCTCAAAGACCTTCCGCGAGCGGGGGCGGCAACCGCGGCCGGCAGCAGCCGACGAAGCGGGACAAAACATTAAAAACAAAACAACAAAAAGAAGGACGAAATGAGGGAGGGGAGGAAGAGAAGTAGCACACGCAGCGAGAAAAGAAATTGACGTGGGAACGAACGATAAGCGCGGGAAAAACAACAACTGCAGAAAAAAAGAGCAAAAAACAAGAGCAACAAGAGCAAAGAGATAAGGCCGCATCACTAGCATCAACGCGATGCTGGTCAAGGACAACGGCCTGGACCCCAGTGGGCCGCACAGAGGGCCGCACAGTGGGCCATACAGCGGCCCCCAACGGCCGGTCAGGCCAGGACACAAAGGACGCCGTTATTCGACAAAAGTGCAGTCCTGCCCGGCGTTATGCCCCCTTCGCAGAAATGGAATGGGTCCGGTGAACCGCCGGTTGATTTCGGGAAAATAAAACGACGAAAACAAAGAGGGTTGTCTGGGAGCGCCTGCCACGCGCAGGGTAGGCAACCGCGCGGCACCCTTGCTCGCCGGGTTGCCTACCGGGCTGCCTACCCGGGCCGTGCCAGGGGCTACGGCCCACTGTGTCAAGACAGACGTGGAGCCAACTACAGCCTGCAGCCAGCATTCACTCACACACACACGCGCACACACACACACACACACACACACACACACACACACACACACGAAACTAAAGGGTTACACACAGAGAGAACACGGAAACTCCTCCCAGCCAAAAAATAAAAGGAACAAAAATTCCACTTTTTAAGAGGGGAAGCTGTAATTCAAATGCCAGGGTTTGGCACAGTGGACATGCAGAAAGACGGAAAAGGGGGTGGGGGGTTGACTACGGGAATGTAGCGGCACGGGAGGGGGAGGGGTGTTATAAAGGGGAGGTTTCAGTTACTTGCCCCTTCCTGAGGGACTCTACACTGGCACACTGGGCCATCGAGCGAGCGCGGCAGCGAGCGCCGCACCACCGCATTGCCGGCCCTAACCCTACAAAGCCCGATTCGCCTCGTTTCCCACCTGTCTGTCTGTCTGTCTGTCCGCCCGGGAGGAGACACGACAAAAGTAATATGCAGTTAGGCCCTGGCCGCGCTGGCCATCCTGACCTCGTCCTCCCGGCCTGTCTGTCTGCCTGCCTGTCTGTCCGTTCGCCGCGCCTCCCAGGGGCGCCCTGCTGTCTCTGAAGGGCGAATAACAGCCTCGGATGGCACGCGTGACGTCATCACGCTCGTATCGTGACGTCATCGTGATGACATTGCGTGCTATCACGGGCTAAAGCGCGGGGCCCCTCCGGACGACGCCCCCCGGGGAAGTCACACACAGTGGGCCAACTTGCTGCCGCCCCCTGAGTGCGACAGAGAACACGCACGCTCCACGACTCGGGCGAGTTCGCCGGGAAAATTTGCATGCGCAAAAAGAGAGTTTGTCTGCGTTTTGACGCGTGTGGCGGCATTGGCGTCCCCACGGTGCTCTGTTCGAACGAAGTAGGCGGCCTGGAGCGTTTCTTAAAACAGCCAGTGGCAAGAAAAAAAAATGTGCGGAAAAAAAGAGTTTGAAAAAAAAAGTGTGGGGAAGATCAAAAGTGTGTGGGGAAAATAAAAAGTGTGCGGGGAAAAATAAAAAGTGTGTGGGGAAAAGGGGCAGCGGTGGGTCGGTCCCTGTGCGGCGCCCAGCGGTCACCCCGCCATTACAGGCCGGTCTACGGTCCGCCCTTCGATTTCATGCAATAATCGTTTTATTAAGGGCGAGATGGGAGAGTCACGGCCCTCTGTCTCTCTCGCACTCGCTGTGCGTCCCCGTCCCGTGGGGCTGCGACGAGACATAGCGAGACAGCCCCGTTTGGCCCGGCGGCCCGGCGGCACGGATGCTGCTTTGTCTCGCCGTGCTCAACCGGCGCTGTAATTCCTTGTGATCCGTCAAGTCAACAAACACTTTCATAATTAAGCGCGTTCCTGGCATGAGACGTCCACCGGGCTGTAGCGTAAATATGCGAGGAGCAGCAAGGCCGGTGTGGCACACCGTACCTGCCTCTCTCACACAGTATACAGACGGTGGCCGACAGCGTAGAGGCGTCGCATCCTCAATCTGAAGTACCTGTGTTCAACTCCTGGTACAATTTTTTTTTTACTCTTCTTTTCTGTCCTCCCCCACCTAATAGGTACTGAACCGATTCAATACGTACAAGAGAAACATTTTTTTTTTCTGTTCTTTGCAACTCAGTGGGCCTACGCGCAGGTGAAGCCCTAGCAGCGCTGCCAGGCAGGGCGAAGCACAGGGCGGGTCCTTGAGGGCGGCAAGGCGCGCCCAAGCCGTTCCCGCGACACCTCGGCGACCAACCTAAGTGGTTGTTAGCTGCGCAAGCACTTGACGTGCGCCAAGCGGTACGGCACCGGGGCAGCGCGCCACGCTGTAAACCACTCCCGGAGCTCAACCGCACCCACCGATTTAGATTTTAATTTGGATGTGTCAGCCAGCGCTCCGGCGGCTGCTGCTATCCCCACGATACGAGGAGAAAATGTGTCCCCACCGACCTGCCCTGCCCTGCCCCAACGGCGGCGCCCCATTTGCCCCCCACCGCCGCCACCTGCTGACTGCCGGCGCCGCCGTGCCCATCCTCGCCTGGCTCCTAACTTGTGTTTTTTTGCGAGCCCCGCTGCAACTACTTGCTGAGCGTAACAAACTGCGGTGCATGCCTGACAGTTTCCTCGTAAAATTGCTCACGGGGCGCAGGGGCGGAGCAGGGAGGGGGGCTGCAAGTTGGCAACACTGCAGCCCCTTCCGTTAATACACAGTCCGCCGCTGCAGCCGGGTGAACCGGCGGACCACATTGCATAAGCGCAGATATTAAGCGGCCCGCCGTCAATCTGGGGACCCTCCCCACACCCACCTCACCCCACCCCACCCCACCTAGTCAGCGGCCGAGTGAGCATACGGAAACAACCCTCACGCAACGGCACAGACCTCCTCGCGGCCTGCCCTCTCTCTCCCCCTCTCTCTCTCTCTCTCTCTCTCTCTCTCTCTCTCTCTCTCTCTCTCTCTCTCTCTCTCTCTCTCTCTCTCTCTCTCTCTCTCTCTCTCTCTCTCTCTCCGGGTGAGACTGCAGCAGCGGAGCAATCCGGCGATGCGTCGGGACCGAGCCGCGCAGCACTCGGGTTTTGATTCCTCGGCTCCTCCTTCGGGACCCCCTCCTCCCTCCCCCGAGGCCTGCACGCACCGCGGCAGTGGCACTTGTAGCAGCAGGGCTGGGCTTGGCTTGGCTCGGCCGGTGATGTGTGAGTGTTTGCATATTTGGCACGCGTGTCCCACATGTTCCAGAGCGCGCGGTGGGCCGGTGGGGGGGGAAGTCCGCGGTATAATACGTGTCGTTGAATACGATCGGCGCTGTGCCCCGCGGGGGGGGGGGGGGGGCAACGCCAGCAGCTCCACCCGCGCCGCAGGTACCCGCACTGACTCCGAGCCGCAGAGGGCCAGGCCGCTGAGCTGCTAACAGATGGCGCCGCCCCGGCCGCAGTGCCCTCAACAATTTCTCATACGCGCCGCTTGTCTGCCAGCGTTCGTTTGTCTTTCGGCGATCGGTCGGCGTGAGCCTCTACCCGTTTGTCTCCATCTGGCCGGCCCCCTTCGTGCTGCTGTTGTTGTTGTTGTTGGCGGCGGACACAGTGGGCAGTCCGGCCAGCCCCCTTCGTGCTGCTGTTGTTGTTGTTGTTGGCGGCGGACACAGTCCGGCCAGCGCCCCCCGTGGACCCTCACAGCGACAGCGTTTAGGTCCTGGCCCACTGTGTGCTCGGCTCGACCAATACAATGCCTCGTCCTTATGTAACCGGCCCGCCCTGTTTACGACGGCCCACGAAGCGGAGTCACGTGACCGCGTCGACGCGTGCCTTGCGCGTCGCGGCCGGCTCCGCTCACAAGGAGCCAGCACCGGCCTAAAAACAGGCGTTCGAAAAAAAATAAAATCAGATGGAGTCCAGTCTTTGGATAGCGCCGTTCTGCCGAACATGTTGATCATGACGACTCGACCGACACTCTGCGATGCAACTCCAGAGGGGGGGGAGGAGGTCAGGGGTTGTTAAAGTTAACTTGCGGCGTCCGAGTCGTCCCATCCGGACCGCGGAGGGTCCGATAGGGCTCCGGGAACGGGGTCAGGACTCCGGGATCGAGTACAAGATGGCTCCATGGACAGGAGGCCTGGCCTGGCCGTAAACAGCCTCCCCGGCAGCCTGACAGTCTCTCTCGCACCCACACGGCACGCCCTTGGAGTGCGAGAGAGACAGACAGGGCCGTGACGCTCCGTGCGCCGCGGCGTCATAAAAATTCGTCCGCATTACCGGGTAATCCTGCCGGGGGAGTACGGCCGCCCCGCCCCGCCCCACCCCACGCTGACGTCTCCGGAACGCTTCCTTTTTAATCCGGTGCTAGCCACTCCATTTCCTCGCAGCGTAAAAAGGCAAAGCAACAACAACAACAACAACAACAACAACAACAACAACAACACCAACATAACCCGAACTTTCTGCGCGCCAGAATCTGGTCCATAGAAAAATTGGCAACCTGGGTGGCAGCTCGGTCCGAGGCGCAGGGCTGGCGGGGCTGGCGGGGCTGGCGGGGCTGGCAGCCCGTCATCATCCCCCACTGCAGACCGATTGGAGTTGTTGGCCGCACCTCAAAGCGACTCAGGGCCGTCCCTGTGTTGCCCCGCGTTACGTCCGTTGGTGCACGTGACCCCGACAACTCAAACCCCAAAGCAATCTGCGCTCGGGGCCAAGTTGTGGGCGGGGCGGGGCGGGGCGGGGCGGGGCGGGGTTGGGTTGGGTGGGTCCAAGTCTCGGCAGACTGAGGATCACTCTTGTTTCTGGAGGCCGAGGCGGCGGGGCGGGGTGGGGCGGGGTGGGGCGGGGTGGGAGGGGGGGGGGTGTCCACACGGCGCCTCCACCAAATGTCACATGTGAATGGCCAGCAGAACCGCGAGCGGTCCGCCCTCTCGGCCAGCAGGACAGCCTCTTGGTCCACCCCATTGGTTTCCGCAACACTCACACACACACACACACACACACACACACAGGCATATATACATACATTACATACAAATACATCCTACAAATACCCATACATACGCGCTAGGGGGGGGGACCAAAAAAAAACCTTTATTGCAGGACGTTATCGGGGACCTTGCTGCCTGCGCGGTCTGTCCCGCCCGCTCGGCCCGCACACCGAGTGTTGCTGCCCGCACGGTCCGTCCCGCTCGAGCCGCTCACCGAAGTTTGCCAATAAAGTTTCCATGCTTTGTTTCGCATTTTTCATCCGCGCCCGCCGGCGCCGGAATATATCCACACCGACAGCATAAAACTTCAAGTTCCGCGGCGCAGCGGTCCGGACGCGAGCAGATCAGTCACCACCTCGACAGCCATGTGAAATATCACCTCTGGCGTCACCGCGCGCGCGCGCATGCACACACACACACACACACACAGACACACACACAGACACACACACACACGCGCGCACGCGCAGTTTGACACGTGTCGCTTTTGTCCCGCGGCATTTCAGCATCTACCCCCCCCCCCCCTCTCACCCTTCCTCCTTACCCTCCCCACCGCCGCCATTTGGTTACACTGCGCTAAGAGGGCGCGAGTCGCGCGGGCGAATCATCCCCACTTTCGACAACCACGAGGCAACGAATTATTTAATCAGCCATATAGTCGCAAATTATCAATTAAAGATTTTTTTTTGTTATTACTTTTTGCCGGGGACGGACGCAACAGAGAGGCCCGCGGGCCGCGTGCACCGCCTCGACTGCACTGCAGCGAGCGCGCGCCTCTCTCCTCGGGGAAATTGACATGCAGATTTACGCGCGAGCGAGAGAGACAGGCAATGCGTCGCTCTGTCCGACGGGCGCGCCCTGCAGGTGCGAGAGAGACAGGCGGGCCGGTGTGCCGCTGCTAGAGACGTTCTTTTCATTACGATCCGCGGAGGGACCTGGGGAGGGGGGGGGGATCTTTCATTTCTCATGACGTTGCATGGAAACGGCATGTTGGAGCGGGGATCGGGAGGACCCCACATGTGCCCGCGGCTGCCTGCCTGCCGTCGTCAGGTCGGATGAAGCCTGATTACGCCCGGATAAGGCCGTCTGGAGCACAGCGGACCAGAAGACCGGGAGCTCCAGAGTCGCCAAACGGGACTACACGAACGTGCGACCCCGCCAATGGATTGCTCTCCGAACGAGGAATCCATTGATGGGGTCGCACGTTCGGTTCGGGTCCTGTTTAGCGACTCTGCAGCTTAAAACGCGTCTGGAGTTTTGGCCGCCTCCACCGGTCTTCTGGCCCACGGTGAGTCCCTGCCGGCAGTGATCGAGGAGGGCGGCGTGCCACCCAGTGTTGCCACAATAGGGAAAATTCCCACGATGCGCAGGAAGGGTTGCCAACCAGGTAAAGTCTCATGCCCGTGGATTAATTAATCGGCGCGTTGTGTAACGCGGTGTGGTGGTGGGGGGGGGGGTCCTTCCCCCGAAACTAAACACCAATTAGACGGTGTAATCAGTCCGCCTCGGAGCAGATCATTTGGAAGCCTGGACGCAGCCCTGTGGCCTAGCTGGCGGAACCGCGCCGAGGACGCATGGGGCGGCGGGGGGGGCGAACGGAACCATAGCTAATATTGGAAATCACGCCATCATCTGGAATGGTTCCCCCTCCCGCTTATCAGGGCAACGGTTCGTCGACAGGTCGGCGGCGGCAGTGGCGGCGGCAGTGGCGGCGGCAGCACTGGCAGCGGCGGCAGCAGCGACGAATATTCCACCCCATTTTGTCGGCGCGTTTCAGCTCCAGTCAGTTGGTCGCCAGGTTTCAGCGACCACGTTCGCGCCATCATGGGTACCGGGACGCCATTTAGGTCACCCCTCCCCCCCCTTCTCTCTCTCTCTCTCTCTCTCTCTCTCTCTCTCTCTCTCTCTCTCTCTCTCTCTCTCTCTCTCTCTCTCTCTCTCTCTCTCTCTCTCTCTCTCTCACACACACACACACACACACACACGCACACACACTACCATTTCATTCATAAACCACGCCTGCCAAGCATGCGCGAAGGGGAAAAGAATTAGTCCCCCAACTCGGACGAATTCGAATGCAGGTAGTACCCCCGAGCGCGCGCGTCCCAACCTGGCCCGCCCCCGGCCGCCACCAGCGCAAAGTTTTCGCTTTAACAACCAATGCCGCACCATCAGATGCTCCTGAAATAGGCCGCCGCTCTTCTAGTTTACCAGGTGAGAACGTACCGAGACACTCCACGCAGTGTGGCCGTAAAACTACAAAAAAAAAAATAAAAAAAAATCCCTTGATACACCACAGGGTTTCCAAGCTCAAGCTACCCGGTAGGCAATTTTACGAGAGCAAGACTGAGGTTGGCTGCATTTTCGACCCTGGTGCAGCGAGGGAATTTTTTCCTGGTGCAGTGGCAACACTGCCACCGCGGACCGAAAGTAAACAAAAACAAAACAGCGAAAATTAAAAACAAAAGGCGGCCGCCGAGGAGAGGGGATGACGCTAAAGGGAGAGCCCTCGGCAAGAGTCGAACGTGATCGTCGGAAAAAAAAAGGAACAGCGATTTCGCACTAAAGGGAGACGTTCCGAAATCGAAGTCGTTTTCGTCGCGGCGATAAAACTCCGGTTTCATTGCGCGCTTCATTGGAACAGCTGACCGCCGTCTGCTGAAAATGAGTGCCTTCTGTCAGCTGTCAGTGGGTCTGGTCAGCTTGCGGACAACAACAACAACAAAAGACTATTCTAGTTCGTCTGAAGAGTGGCGCGCAAAGGGGAGGGGGCGTCCAAAACAACAACACTGTTGTGCGTTTCGGACGACGAATCTACTGATGGACTTTTTTGCCGCCCCCGAACGCCGAGACGCACAGTCGAACGGTCAGAGGAGAGAGAAGCGAAGCCGAAGGCAGCTGAAGTGAGGGCGAAGTGAGCCGAGAAAGACAGGCGGCCTCCGGTGTCATCCCTTCCGACGGCAGTTATGAATAATTGGCGGAAACATAAAAGAAAACACCCCCTGAGAGACAGCGTAAAAATGATTAACATTGCCCTTTGATGAGACTACGCTGGCTCGACAGGCGGGAGGGAAAGACCAGAAAACAACTATCCCCCTTTGCGAGTAGTGTGTTTCAGAGACGAGCCAGATGATGATCTGGTCAGCCCCCGGCGACTGAGAGGTTGCATCCACTGCCAATTTTAATGTTTCGACGGGGAAGGCCAGCCTTCTGCTTTTTCACAGGCCGATTTCTTAGTGTCGGACAGGGAGCACGAGGGACAAACATCTGCTCGCGGGATGACAGGTTCTCACGCACGCCAGAGAAAGACATTTTTTTTCTGTTTTGTTAAGAATATTGCGCTTTACAACTGCTGTCAGTACTTGCAATTTTTTAAAAAAAAATAATTTTTGCGTCTATGCGTTGGCAGTCAATGGAATTGTCAAATTAAGGTTATCGGGCACGTTAGTGGGAGTCGGCAGTTCCTGCACCGACTGTCCCCACGAACAGAGAGAGGAAATATTCAAATGCAAGAGTCACAAGGATGGAACTCCGGTCCGGCCCCCGACTCGGGCTCCACCCTGGACCAGCTGACGCAGTCCGCGGGCCACTCGATTGAACAAACAGGGGAGCGGCCAACGCGTGCGCCGTAACCGCCCATTTGAAAAACTGCACTGGACCACTTCGCAGTGATGGTCAGGGCCAACGGGCCAATCGAAGCACACCATCCATTTGTTGTGTGTGTGTTTTTTTTTTTTTAGGGAATGACCAGACAAGCACTCACCTGCACTAGAGCGTTAATCCAAACCGCGGCAGCGACCAATCCAATGACTTAAGCACTTTCTGTTTTTTTTTTTGTTTTTTTTTTTTGTTTTAATCAGTGGTGATCACAGCGGAAGTACACGAAGCACTCTCTTCGACGCTTCCGCCTCCCGGGAGAGGCGGGCGAATTTGAAAAGCACCAGGCGATCACTGCACTTCACCCATCACGCACTTAAGGCACGCGGAGCCTGCTGCACCAGGCCACACTGACACTCGCACCGCGGCGACGCGGCCACGCACACACACGCACGCGCACACACAGACACGCACACGAACACGATACAGACGCGCGCGACGCGGCACAGCCGGCTGCGCGGGGGAGGCACACACAGCGCTCCGGCCTGGACGGACGCTCGGGAGCAACTGAGGCTCTGCTGCGCCGCGGCGCCGCGACGCCACGGCGGCCGCGCCCGGCTCCACGGTGGGGGTGGTGGGGGCGACGCCAAAAACATCCTTCGTAGAAAAAAAATTTCAAAAAGTTCCATGATGGCGCATGGTGTAGCCGTTTTCCTGCTGATTCCAGGTGTGAACCAGTTTTCGAAATCATCGAACGTCCAGAGGTCTGAATTTTGGAAAAATCTCCAAAAACACGATTCTGACCAAATATACTCCAAATGGTGTAAAACGTTCAGAAATGTAGTACTTTCCAATATGAAAAGTCAAGAAATTTTGAAAAAGAAATATTGAAAAAATGTCAAAAAGTTTATTTTGATCAAAAAGTCTCCAAATGATTTGAAACGCCGAAAAATTTGGAAATTTCAAATTTGATGGCCTACAGGCCTACCTCAACATCAAGCCGCAAAAAGGCAACGATGCACCTCTATGCATCGACGCGATTCGAGATGTCGATACATAGATACATCGATTTGAGCATTGCGGTGGCCAATGGCACCCTGCCCAGCCTAGGGGCGTTTATGGAAAGTCACCAGGGCCAGCGGTGACGCATGGCTCAATTCCTGCGCCTCCCTGCAGGGCCTCTCTCTCTCCCTCTCTCTCTCTCTCTCTCTCTCTCTCTCTCTCTCTCTCTCTCTCTCTCTCTCTCTCTCTCTCTCTCTCTCCTTCTCTCTCCCTCCCGCGCCCGGCGGCCCTATGGGTGCAGTGCATTCCGAGCTTGTTGAAGCCGAGCCCATGCTTCGTGGCTCCGGTCGGCAAATGGCGGCGTTTTTCTCGCTAGTTGTTGTTGATCATATTGGCGGTTGTTGTTGTTGCTGAAGTTGGCCCCGTGAATAACGTTGGTTGATGTTGTTGGCACTGGAAATCGCGCGCGCCGCTCGTTCGGCGAGACAAATGGCGTGCAGCGAAACGGTAACTGAAAGACGGCGGCAGTAAAAATTCAAAAGCATTACATTCGTTTAACGCCGCGTTTCTTCGCGTCGGTGCTGGACAAATGACCAGCCGCCACTTTTACCCCTATCCCTCGCATTATTCCTCTTTTGTGTGTGTGTGTGTGTGTGTGTGTGTGTGTGTGTGTTTTACACACTCACAGAGGCGGCGGGTAAATGAGTTGAAAATAAACGAGTTCCGCGGGTGAAAATCGCCCTTTTCCCCGGCCTGCCCCTCCCCCCCCCCCCCTCGCGACCATGAACACGGGGCACGGGACGGGGGGTCCCGGCCGTACGTCTCCTGGCCTACGCTTCTGGCCCCTCTGGCCCACTGTGTTACGCCACTCAGAGCGCCCCAGACCCCACTCGCGGCCGGTGAAAGTAATGACCGACTCGCCAACACGATGAGGTGAAAAGTGTTGTTACGATAGCCAAGGTCGTTGCGCCGGCCGATGGCCCCTCGCCAGACAGACAGACAAACAGAAAGACAGACAGGCACCTCGTGCACTGTCACTCACATCTCGGACTTAATACAACTTTTTTTGTGGTTAAAAAAAAAATTAATGGCAAAATATCACGCCGAAAAAAAATGACTATAATCCGGTTTCGAACTCCGGACTCGCCGTTCACCAGCCCAATCGCCTCACCATTCAGCTAACAAGGTATCATGCTACGTAAGATGCTAGCGCCGCTAGACACTTCTCAATGTTTTCAGAGTGCCCGCTTAACTTTCATCGGTGCGGCCATTTTCCGTTTGAACTTGGCGGGTGTGCCGGATTGGCTGTTGGGCTTTAGTGGGTCGTGAGGCCGATATGGTGATGGCGGTGCATCCTGGGAAAGGGAGAGTGGCGACAAAGCGCGCCCTTTTTGGAGGTGCATTCACGCGGCACACTGCCGGAAGCGGGGTGAAGCGCGCGGTCGCGGGTTCGACTCCCCCCGGCGGCGGTTCGCGTTTTACGCGTTTTACCGAGCCAGGCCCGCGGGGTATGCTTTAAATTCAACGCGCGCCTGTACAGGTCAGCCTCCAATAGTATTGGACAATTTTAAAAAAATAAAAAGTAATCCCAATGAGGCGCTCAGAATTAACATTTCTGGCGAGGCGGCGGTTTTTGCGGCAACCCTCGTCTGTCCGTCTCTCTCGCTCGCCTTCGGACCTGACCTTCATTAGGCGAAGCAACTTTTTCAACCCCGAGCTGTTTCCCCTGGACTCGACCGGAAAGGAGGGAAAACCAAAGACAGACAGAACGACAGACAGACAGAACGACACACAGGCACTCAGACAGACAGACAGACAGAGACTTTCCCCGAGTCCTTCAAAGGGCGGTGACTCGATCCGCAGAGTGCCGTAAAACTGTAGCAACGAAAACTAATTTTAATTACGAATTGAGACTTTCCTTTCAATGCAAATGGCAGTCGAACTCGTGGCGACGCGGAAGCCGATCCCGCCGCATTGATTCCCCACCACCGCAAAAAAAAAAAAAAAAAAAAAAAAAAAAAAAAAGCGGGAGAGAGACAAAAAGCGCGGCAAATTGGTGCGACAAATTTACAGTGGCATCAGCGTTTTAAAAAAATGGCGCCAAGTCAGTGCGGCCTTCAAATTAATCACGTCGCCATCGCGATAAATCGGAAACGCTACCGCCTCGCCAATATTGTAAGAGAGGCATAAATTGCGCTGTATTTTTTATCGGTGCAGTGGTGACATCAAGGGGAGTGCACAGCAGTGACAGACAGACAGACAGACACACGCAAGGTTAAGGGAGAGAGAGAGACTCCACGGTACCGGGCTCCGGCCTAGATGAGGATGTTGGTAGCACACCAGTGAATTCGCAGCAGGGCTGTCAGAAGGGGCAAGAAAAGGAGACCAGCGGAGGAAACGGGACCCAGAGAAGTGCCAGTAATCCGTTCCTCTCCCCCCTCCGCTCTCTCGCATTTTATATCCCTCATTTTCTCTCATTTGATCTCAGTGTTTTACGATGGGAGAGGAATCACATAGAGGTGGCTCCGCTAGCCTTGTGGAAGCTGCAGAAAAGGGTGGGGGGGGGGGGTCCTTCCCTTGATCCCTCATCTAAAACTGAACCAAAAACTTGTCCAGGCTTGCAGGGATAGGAAGGACGATGATGTTTGAGGAGCGATGCTTTTGGCAGGTGCTTCGCAACGTGATCCGGCCCCGCTTCGCTGAGAGGTAAGCCAGCACGGTAAAAAAAAAAAGAAAACGAATTCGATCAAAGTTTTTTATTAACGGAGCACATGGTTGACAAGGTGGCCGGCGTGCAGGAAGAACTTTCCTTCTTCTACTACGGGAGAGTTGTTAATTTCCGAAACGGGTTCGGCTGGAGCGCTCCAGATGAGAAAGATTTTTTTTTCTCTGCCTCCTGGTTGGCCCCCTGATTTCGAGAGCAAATTTACAGAACACCACTTTTGCTGAGAATGAATGAAAGCGAGTTTGAAGCGACCCTTTCGCCCTGACCTCATCCCCGCTTTGAGAGTCTGGCTGGCCGGCCGCGCCAGCCCACGCCCACGGCAAGCACGGCAAATATTAGTGGAGGGAACGCAGTGCAACGCAGTGGGAACCGACAGCCCGATTTATGAGCCCCACTTTGTCTGAGCAAAACATCTGATAGAGCGTCCGGGTCTTTATTTGCCGGGGGCACGCCAAGTGGCGAGGAGCCCCCTCCGGGGCGGGGCGGGGCGGGGCGGGGCGGGGCGGGGCGGGGCGGGGCGGGGCGGGGCGGGGCGGGGCGGGGCGGGGCGCTGACTTCCAGTAGATCAAGGAGCATTTTAAGAAATCGGTCGACCGGCGAAGATGTAGGGCCGCGACCTAACGGCATGACTGCAACGCCATGCGAGTCCTCGTGTCGTCTGCTTGTCGAAGGAGAATAATAAAGCGATTCGCGTCAACTCAAAAGCGCGCGAAAGAATCATCAGGCATTTACGAGGAGCCGTGAATCGCCATGAATAGGGATCAGCAGCTTCCGGCTTGTTTTTCTGTCTCTCTCGCAACCGCGCGGCGGGCCCCACTGGTGCGAGAGAGACAGACTTGACTGGCAGCGTCGTCTACTCGTCACTCGCAAGCTTATCAATACGTAACTCGCCACTCTCGATCCGAAGCCCCTGTCAATGGATGGCGTTTCGCCTCTGGCTTCAGCTTCTAGTGGAGTGCAGCATTGGCAGCTCTACGCTGTGCACAGAGCCTCCGAGTGCGCGCTGACAGCTGACGTCACACACACACACACACGCACACAGAGAAGCATCATCAACGCGATCTCAATTTCCATAGTCTTCGCACGAACCAAATCTAGCAATTCGCACCGCATGGCAGAATCGTCCGTCACCACAGCGAAACATGGCCGCTCGGGTCGGTCAACCCGTACCTTTCCCTATGCCGACACCCCTTTTAAGAAAAGTAAAATATTTTGCGAGTTTTTTTTTGTGTTTTTTTTTGCAGCGCAGCGGGAATGGATTGCCCTCACGCAACCCCGGTGTGCCGCGCGACAACAACAGTGTACTGCTGTGGACAAGAAAGACAAAGGGCACCGTGGTGGCGAGGCTCGCATGGCCGGAGAAACACACTGGCTTTTCCTGCCCGCTACTTTTCAGCCTGTCCGATGGACACCGGCCGGCAGGCCCTCCCGCTCTCTCTCTCTCTCTCTCTCTCTCTCTCTCTCTCTCTCTCTCTCTCTCTCTCTCTCTCTCTCTCTCTCTCTCTCTCTCTCTCTCTCTCTCTCTCTCTCTCTCTCTCTCTCTCTCTCTCTGAGCCCCACTGAGCCCCACCGGGCCCCGCTCCCGCTGGCCCCTCCAGCCCCATTTCCAGACTGAAAAAGACGGAAGCGTGCCATGGGGACAGCGGAACAGTGGTGGGGGAAGGGGTGGCGCGGGCGGCAAGCGGTTGCTAGCATGGGAATTAGACCGGTGATGGGAATTCACTGTTACAAAATAAAAAAAATCTTGGAAATACTTGGAAAAATCACCAGACTTTACCAGGGTTAAGACGTCTCACCAGGATCGATTCACCAGGTCTCCTGCAAGCCAAGACTCTGCACAGGACCCGCCAGGACCCGCCAGGACCGAGGTCCTGCCTGTCGGTCGAGTGGAGACTTAATGGAGGCGTAAAAACCGGGATAAGAGGCCGTGAATGGCGGTGCACGGCGGTGCACGACGGCAGGGGCCGATTACCGACTGCCCGATAAATGAACGATGCCTGCGCGGCACCCGGGGGAACAAGGCACCGAAGAAGAAGAAGAAGAAGAAGAAGAAGAAGAAGAAGAAGAAGAAGAAGAAGAAGAAGAAGAAGAAGAAGAAGAAGAAGAAGAAGAAGAAGAAGAAGAATTTTATTTTTTTTTCCATTTTGCAAGCTTTTTGGAAGCTGATTCCTCCAATCCAGGAAGTTCCGGGAGAGTCCCTGGGGACCCTGCGCGGCGACCCGCAGCCCGGAAACGAACCGCGGCCGTCTGCGTGACCGCGCCGGCGACAGGGGCGGGGCAGCGAGAATGACGGCTCCGGTCATCAAATGAAATTATACCAGGGTTTGACTGGTCGGTATCGCCCCGCGTGTGTCCTGGCGTGTCCTGGCGTGTCCTGCCGTGCGCTGCCTGTACAGTAATCAAGGCTTAGCTTGTCGTGCCTGCAATTAAAAGGGAGCGTGCTCTCCTTATTGGCCGACTCGTCCAAATAAAATCCCCCGTGTCGGCTGCTGGCGCTGCTCTCCGGGTTCCGGGTTCCGGGTTCCGGGTTGGGGGCCCCGGGTTGCGCCGCGGGCAGCACGAAGGCGTGCTTGAGCGCGGGGGATAGGAAACAGCCCCCGCACAGCTTCGCCCGCTCCACTGTTGTTGATTCCGCTCATTGCCCCATTTGTTTGTCGGATTGGTGTGTAATAACCGCCCAGTGGGCTGGGCTCGAGTTAAGGTCATGTAGCACGAACTTCGCACGAACAGAAGTAGTTAAACTCCAGGGGGAGGGCCAACGGAACGGCACACTCTCCAGAAGCCTTGGCCTCCAAAGAAAATGGCGCAAACGTAACCCTTTCTTTGCTTACTTAATTTTTTAAACGCGTCTTTTTCACTGCAATTGTACAGATATATCTCTCTCTCTCTCTCTCTCTCTCTCTCTCTCTCTCTCTCTCTTTCTCTGACTCCCTTTGTTCGTCCTGCGGGTAGTGTAGACAACACTTGCCGACTTTGCCGCCATTGTGTTGTGTTGCCGGCATTCCCTTTAAGAGGCCCGTCATAATTAATTCCCGGAAATTGGCGCGGCTCGAGATTCAAAAACAATGGCGGGAAAGTCGATGAGGAGGACGTGATAAAGATGCGGCGAAAAGGGGGAAGGGGAGGGGAGGGGGTGATGAGGGTAGCGTCCTGGGTGTCACTAACGCGCTGCAGTAAACTACACCCGCAATTTCGGGCGGCGGGGCGGGGTGCTGCCTGGCCTCTTTGCAGTTTTCGCCCTATCTCATGCACTTTACACCTGCCCGGTGTTAACTGGGTACCCGGAAGCCTTTTCCCCTATGCCTTGGTCAATTTCACTTATTTTTAAAATTACTATTCCACTTTTTTTTTGCGATAGCTTTGATTTAATGGTTTGCGTTCATAGAGAGCAAGCCGTTCAATAGCTCAGCAAGAGTTTTAAAAAATTCAAAACATGAGAAGAACATGAGAATACCAAACGAAGTGAGCCCAGCCCAGTCCGGCAGGTTCGAACGCCGCGCTCGTTTTTCAGCCAGCAGAGGGGCATTCGTTGCTATTAGTGCTTTTAATCGCGGATTACTAATTGCATTGCGTAATTGCTAATTACGCGCGAGAGCATTTCGAATGGGGCGCCGCCGGGCGGCCCGTCTGTACCAGTGGGCGACACCGGGGTGGACCGGAGGGGGAGGCATCTTTTAAGGGAATGATATACACGGTGATATAAAAGGTACCGTAATCGAAAATCCTGAAATTAAATCCGTCCCTTCCTCCCTCCCCCTCCCCTGCACTGTTAAAGAAATTCTGAAAATTCAGACCAATTTTGTTAGATTATGCTGTCTGAATCTCGATTCAGACTTTTTTCTGAAAAATCGGAGTGCTTGTCTGTGTTTTCGGACCGTCTGTATGAAAGCTCGGTTCAGACTTGGAGTGTCTGAATATTCGCACTTTATTCTCAAATTTCAGATGAACTACGTCAGACTTGGAGTCTGAATTTCCGTTTCATACGATTTTCTGAAAAATTGAGAAAACAAAAGAGAGCAGTATACAACTTCCGTCCCACCTTATGCTGGGCTAACTGATAATCAGTCCTTGCAGTCAAAATAATGTGACTTCCTCTCTGGGACTTTAGAGGAAACGAAAGTATTTGTTTGTCCGCCAGATGGCGCAGGTGGCAGTCAAAAAGCTTGCTGCTGTTAAAAAGGCTCCTCCTGATAATTATTTCATTATTTGAACTCAAAATACATAACACTTCACCAGCTATGATGAAAGACATGCTCCCTTGCCAGATTTATCTCTGTACTAAGAGTACGAGTTGAACAATTGACATTTGTATTTACCTCTCGCGGGAGGCTCCGTGTCGCCATTCCCTTGGGTGCATCAGGCCAGCTTCTGTCCAAGTAAGGGAGAAGTTCCTTAAAGAACATTTCCCTTCAAATCATTTTTTGTTGAGCCGCTCTTCTCAGGAGCATGCCTCTCTAAAATAGTTCATATGTCTTTATCATCTTTAGACCGAAATAACTCAAAAAATACTAATTCAGACCTATGGTCTGAATTTTCGGGTCAAAATTCTATGGTCTGAATTTTCAGGCAGCATGTTTCTGAAAATATTGGTCTGAAAATTCAGAGTGCCTTATGCTAAAAAAACTTCAGTTCATTTAGTCTGAATTTTCAGATATTTTTTTTTACAGTGTGTGCTGGTCGGGGCGCGGTCGGCCTGGCCGTGCTGGGGGTGCAGTTATTTCCGCTTCACTCGCTCAGCGCAAGGTGGCTCGGCGTGTCGGGAACGTCCAGCGTTCCCCGAGCCGAGAGAACTCGTCCTCAATGACACAGTACATTGCCTCCTCATTGGAGCAGCGATTTTGCCAGGGCGGCCGCGCGCCTCTTCACGCCCACCCCTTGCTGCTACCGCTCCCTCTGATAGCAAACGGCAGCAGGTGATCCGTTTAAGAGCATTGTGAAAGAGAGGGAGAGACAGAGAGAGAGAGAGAGAGAGAGAGAGAGAGAGAGAGAGAGAGAGAGAGAGAGAGAGAGAGAGAGAGAGAGAGAGAGAGAGAGAGAGAGGGAGGGGGACGGGCGTTCGGTTTGACGATGTGCCGCGTTTTCGCCTGGATTCCCATTTATGCGCCGTGACTACGGCTTGTTGCGCAATTCGTTTCCAGGAAGCGTCCACTGAATTAGTTTCGTAATCATCCACAGTTACCGAACAACTCTAACAGAGAGGCGTGCACCTCCCGGGTATTTGCCCCACCTTTCTGAGAAAAAAAAATCACGTTCAAACACGGAAGCAACTTACGATGTCGAGGAAGAGCTTGCACCACAAGCCACAGGTGTGTGTTTGACGACGGCTGCGAATCGCACTGTGGGGCGCGCCTGCTGTTGAAAAATTAAAGGAATCGGAGGGGAGTCGAACGCGGGTCCCTGGGGGCGAGCTGGGCGGGCTCGCCTGGTTGCCCCTGCTGACCAGCGGGTAGGCAGTAGCAGCGAGCGCGGCGCGCGGCGGTGCAGCGGGTGGCCTATGGCGGACTCCGCAGGCGCTCCAGTCCTACAGTCTAGTCTCCAAAAAGAAAAAAAAAATTCAAAGACTTACAGGAAAAAAAATCCTTTAGTGTCAGTTAAGATAGTTTCAGATCCCCGGGCAAAACTTTTCCAAAATTTTTTTTAAAAACTTGAAAAAAAAAAAAAGAAAAAAAAGCCGGCCTTTAATTTGCAACACCTGTTTGGATAATTTTCATTTCCTCCCTTTTCCTCCGCGGCAGAAAGTGCGCCCCCTATCACAAAATTAAATAAAACAGAGAGAAAACAGGTTAACCTCCTTTTTTTTTGGCCCGCCCTTTTTCTCCCTTAAAACGCAGCAGCAGCTGCATTCTACTTTTGCGAGTGGATTGGTGTGGGTGCGCCTGCAAAGAAGGGCCCCGAGTTACGATGAGCAATAAGGATGAAAGGGCCCCGGGCTGCAGGTCCCTGCAGGGCTGCATGGCGCAGCGGCACACCCGAAACAATTTACACGCAATTTTAACACGCGCCCTGGCGAAATTTTCCCGCGCGCGCGTTGCCCGCTGCTTGGGAAACCGGGCCAGTGGAGATGCAACATGGCGGGGGATCGGGATCGGGGAGGCGGACTGGCAGACCATCGTAAACGTTTGTTTTATCGTCCGAGACGCCTCTCTGCCGATACATTACAGTGGGCACGTGTCTCCTCCAGCCGCGCCAACTCAAGCAGGCAGGGTTTTAGGACTTGTCGATCTCCGGAAGCTGGAAGCAAGGATGGCGCCATTGAACTAGGCATCCACAGGTACCGCGAGTTGGACCTTCATTTGAGACTTGGCGCTGATGTGTTTGTCGTTGCCGTTCGCTCCGATCGAGCGCACCGTGAGATCGATTTCTCGCTCCACTCAGCCTCGCGTTGCTTCGCGCCGCCGCCCCGTCGACCTGTCGGCACGTCCACGCCACTGTGTTTCTTTGTGCCAGTCAACGCGCCTCCCCGGCGACCCTGCGGTGATCCCGCATCGCCGCACTCCGCGCTCCTCAGAGACTCGAGATTCGGAGACAGCCGGCCGTGGACAGTGTTGCAAGGCGGTGAGAGTGACACCCGCCCTCCGGAGTCCACCGCCCCCTTAAGCCTCCCCCCCCCCTCCCCCTGACCCTTTGGGCCCCGCCGCGCCGTCACATGTCAGCCGAGCCCGCCCTGCCCGCCCAGCTCACCCTGCATGCCGAGCAGAGAGATATTTTCAATCCCCAAAATGTCCCTGTTAAAAAAAAAATCCTGGAAATACCCGGAGACTTTATCAGGGGAAAAAATTTCAAAATTCGGAAAATTTAAAAAGCTGCAGTGTTTGTATTTTGAATAAGTTTCCAACAGGTTTTGTGCAAAAAAAATTAATTTTTTTTTTTTATTTTTTTAAGCGAAGGTTTTGAAAATTTTCGATGGAGCTTCGGAAATCACTTTTCAGGATTTTCCAATTGATTTTGAAGAGTGTTCAGTTCAGGGACAGGGCGACTCCTCGGCCGCACGCCCCGGCGACGTGGGTCTTGACGCCCTGCTGGGAATGGCCAGGGCTGCCAGGGCGGCGCGTCCCTTAGCCCTCGCACTCGGATGGCGCCAAGGGCTCGAGGGTCAAGAGACTGCGTACTCCGTGGCAGGATCGGCTGGATCAGGTTTTCCATAAGGGATCACCCCCCCCCCCCTCCTCACTTCGTTGTCGTACACTGCCAATTACGAGGCAGCAGGCAGACGCTGCAAAGTGGGAGGCGGCAGATCAGTGGCTCCGCCGCGGCCCCTTCCAGGCACCCCCCCTCCGCCTTTGAAGCTGCAAGAATCCCAGTTAATTATTTGTTTTCATATTGTGAAGGCGGTGAATTCAATTAAGCGGTGGCGCTCTCTGCGCGGCGTCCCTGCGAACTGCTCAAATAAACAGAACGCTCTCGGCTCAAATAGAGAAGCGCGCTCGTCAAAGCAGACGGTGAGGCCACGCCGACCGCAACGCCCTCTCGGCGAGCAGGCGGCGCGGGTTCGATCCCCGGCGCCGGACAGCGCTCACCGAAACCACCGAAACCGCAAACAAGACAGGAGGCAATGGCTCGTGCTGTTTTCCTTTGACGGCCCCAGTGGGACCACTGGCCGGACAGCCGGACAGGCAGGCAGGCAGCCGTCATTCCCCGTTACGACTCAGCCAATTATTTTAATGGTAAGCCCGTCCTCTCGGCCCGGACGCGGCTAGTGGAGCGACTGCACTGCTGCACCGAAGGAGAGAGAGGGCGTCTTTGAACCGTTCGAGACCACGCCGAGCCACGCGGTGTTGCCGCATCGTCACAACAGGCCTCGTGTGTGGACCCAGTGACGCCAGTCGCCGCGAGAGGGCGCTGCGCGCGCCCAGCCGCCGCTCGCTCGCGGTGACGGTGTTTCTTCGTGTTTGAACTAGTCTCTTCCGCACCTTTTCAACGGGAGGACGGCATTCTCTCGCGAGAGCGGGAACGGTGGCAGATGAGTGTTTCACGCTGATGCCATCATCGGTTTCACATCCACGTGCCGCAGACGAGGAGCGGCCGAGCCGCCGTCTTCGACGCGGTCGAAAATCTAAAATTGTCCCCGCTGCAGGCAGCATGCAGGCCGACTCCGAACCGCCGTCTCTCGGACGCTCTGCCTCTCTCGCACCCGCACCGCCGGGATGCGGGGGAGACAGGGCACTCTTCGGAAGCCGCGGCGCGATGCCATCCGACGCGCAGCGCGACAGCAGCCCATTAGAGAGAGAGAGAGAGAGAGAGAGAGAGAGAGAGAGAGAGAGAGAGAGAGAGAGAGAGAGAGAGAGAGAGAGAGAGAGAGAGAGAGAGAGAGACAGAGACAGAGCTGCTGCACGCCGTGTGCAGCTCGACACTCCTCATGGACGTGGCGTGCTCATCGCAAGGGCGGATCCAGTACACAGCAAAAAAGAAAGACGGCGCACAAAATTTGACTGCAATTGAAATCCCCTTGCACATTTGATAACGGAAGTCGTTGTGGGCGTGAGCGGGCGAGTCCCATATCAAACAGCAAACACACGAGCCCCTCATTCGGGAAGCTCGAGAAATAAAAGTGCAGCAGGGTAAAAAAAAAAAAGACATGACTAACGATGGTGTTTTACGTTTCTTTACGTCGTTACGTGGCTCGAAATTGGAACATCATTTCCGTTCCAGCGTGCCCCTGCCTCTGACAGCTCTTCCTCCCCCCTCCCCCACCTCCTTTCCTGCCACCATCCCCCCATGCCCATCGCAGCACAATGGCCACACTGTAGCCTTCCAAACGGTACAAAGGAAACGGTTCGTAACGTATGAGGCACCCGCCGCCTTCCAGACAAAGTGCAAGCTCGCGCGTTGGTGTGTGTGAAGGGGGGGGGGCATGTGTGTGGGATGAGCGTGTTTGTGTAGAGCTCACAATGAATAACGAGAACGTATCTAATTGGCCACGGAGGCTCACCACACAGGGAAATCCTCTGCTAGCTCTGCCCGTGGAGCTCAAAGAAGACCCACTTCTACCTTCTGCTGCTTTTGTCTCTCCCGGCTTCGCCATGAACGTACACAGTGTCAAAAATCCCTGATTGCAAGAAGTCAGTATTTTTTCACCAAAAGTGTCTTAGCACAGATAAATATGATGATCTCTCGTACGTACATCGAAAAATGAGTAGCGATGAAGGCATCCAGCTTGGCTTGTAGGTCAGGGATCCTAGATCAGGGGGAAGGACTTGACTTGGCTCGCCGGGAACGGGGCAGCGTGCGGAAAATCGGATGTTTGCAGCTCTTGCGCGCATATTCGTGTGGCTCTCTCTCTGTCTCTCTCTCTCTCTCTCTCTCTCTCTCTCTCTCTCCCTCTCTCTCTCTCTCGTCGTCCCTTTGCTGGAGGCGCGCCGCGCTACGCCAAGCGAGCCAGGCGGGGTGTGTTGATAAACACGGCAAACATGTGGTACTGCAAGATGGCCCCAAAGAGTTCGTCTCCTCCCCCACCAACGTCCTTCCCCCCCCCCTTTTTTCTCCCTGTGCGAGCACTGGCTCGACTCTGCACGCTTTGCGGCGCTCAAATAGTGAGGGGAGGAGAAATTCATCATGACCTCGTTTTTCGTGAGTGTGTATGTCCAGGTTTGCTCCGACTGCTCAAACTGCGGCCCTGTGAAGATTACGCCTTTTTGCGCCACTAGCATCGGAATAAGTCCGGCGAGGCTGGCCTGGCTATCGAGTGCATGCGGGTGTGATGGTGGCACCATGCCATGGCCAGCGCGCCGTGCCGCCGTCGCTCCGTCTCTCTCGCTCCCACGGGGCGGTCCGTCCGGGTGCGAGCGAGACAGAGTTCAGACTGCAGCGCCGGACCGCACGGGGATCAGCCGAGCCACCTGTTGCAGGGTCACTTGTTGGTCAGCGCGGACAAGAACCAGAACAAAGGTGGGACAATCATCACGCGGAAAACGAAGAAGGATTTGGGAGCAACGACAAAAATGGAAGTTACAAGAAACTGCGGCGGACAGATCTAATTTCCTGCAACTAAATTTTTAAAAAATCCAAAAAAAAAAAAAATCACGCGTTGAACATTCTGAAAGATTAAAAGATTAAACGGCAATGATTCCGAGGGAAGGGGCACGGACAATAGGAAGGAATCAGCGGGCAGCCCTGTCTCGAACCAGGAACGGACAAGAACGACTAGGCAAGGGCGCTGTGCCTTTCAGGCGCCTCGCGCAATAGACTGGAAGTATTAAACGAGGAACAAAGGCTGGGCGCGCCAGCGGGTGGAGGGGGGGGGGATCCAAGGGCGTTGAGCAACCCAGTGTGTGGGTCAGCCAGCGTAAACTTGCACGTACAAGTCCTCACCGTTTGAGCGAAGTATGAAAACGGTACGGCGGAGCGGTTCGTTTTCTCTGACCCACACAGTCACGACAACAGCAAAAAAAATTGTTGCGTTGACTGTAGTAATATCCTCCCGTATATTGACCAGTAAATCGACACGAAATGCTGAGAAGGCGGACTTGGCGTGGCCGTCTTGTGGGCCTTCATGGAGCTGGCCAAGTGACATCAGTCTGGCCCGGCAGGACGCTTACCGGCTCCGCTTAGCCGCGCCCTGGCGCACTTCAAGGCCTCCATCATGCGGAGCGGGAATATATCAAGACGGCTTCCCGTATCAATTCAGTCTGCTCTGCCGCACTCTGCGTCTGCGCTGCGTTACCTCCAAGTTTGCGCCGCCCTGCCCTGGTTTGGCGCGCCGTGCCCCAGTCCGTCCGTCTTTTCGTCCGTCCGTCCGTCTGTCTGTCTGTCCGTCTGTGTGCAGCGATGATGCCTACGTTTGGATACTTCCGTGATCCTCCACCAGGTGCCGCTATGGCGCAGCTACGCCTCGGGGAATTAATGACACACACACGCGCGCACACACTCACACACACATAGAGGCGCTGTGCCAGTTACCAGCCGATAAAGTCCCTGCTTACTCCAGCTAAGAGTTAAGACCGCAGCCCCCGAGCGTGCTCAAGCCAGGCCTACTTGTGGGGGAAATGAGTCGAGGCCAGACGTGAGGCGAAGGCGCGGTGCGGGGATTCCGCACCAAGTCCTTGCTCCAAGGGCAGAAGCCACTTTACCTCCTTTTTTGTTTCTCTCTTTTTTTCCGCGCAGGACAGGCGAGTCGCAAGGGTTGGCGGTGCCACTGATGGACCAAACTACCGCAAACTACCCCCGTCCCTCTCTCTATTTTCTCTCTCTCTCTCTCTCTCTCTCTCTCTCTCTCTCTCTCTCTCTCTCTCTCTCTCTCTCTCTCTCTCTCTCTCTCTCTCTCTCTCTCTCTCCCTCTCTCTCTCTCTCTCTCCCGTAAAATATCGCGGGTGTTGCAGGCCTCCGAGACAGGCTTCATATCCCGGCCTGTGATGTACAGCCGAGGCGGAGCACAGTGGGCCAGAAGACCGGTCGAGGCGGTCAAATTCCGACCGCCTCCATATCGGTCCTCTGACCCACTGTGCCTGCAGTGGGTAGTCCTATAGTCCCACTATAGAACTCTAACTGTGCCGGGGCGAGCGAGGAGCTCGTGCAGACAGGCAACCCGTTGCCTGGCGTGCGCAGTGTTGCCTACCGCGGCTTCGGCAGTAGTAGAGCAAGGCAGGCGGCCCGGCTTGACTAGATCATCATGACGTATAGACACGTATTTCGTCTCGATGAGGCCTCAGATGACTGTCACTCAGTGGAAACACACGTTCATTTGAGGGCTGGACCGGACACGTGGCGAACCGCTATTTGTGTGAGAAATACGCGCCGTCATGTTGGCAGTGCAGTGATTCTCCCCGCCGCCGCGGCTGGCCGTAGCGCTGTTGCCGCTCCTCCCCGTGTTGTGTTGTGGTGTCGTGTGTGTGCGTGTGTTAGTGTTGGAGCCCGAAGTGGGTGGAGGGCTGATCGTGATCGAAGGCTTCAGGAAGTCGTCCATGTCGTTGGGGAGAGTCTTCAACATGTCAGCCAAGTCGGCGCTGCTGTCGTACTGCGTGTGGAGCCTGTCAAAAGCGCAAAGTGGGATGACCGTCTCGGCCGCGCAAAGCAGTGAGTAGCCTTCCGAGCGGGTGGCGCCGCAAAGTGAGGTTATGGTCGTCCGCTCACGCCGCTCACGCCGCGCGCGGCGTTGGTGTGTCGGCAGGGTCCATCAGGAGGCTCATCGCGTACAGCTTGCTGCGGCGCGAGCTGCTCAGACGCAGCTTGAAGCGGCGGGAGCAGCGCCGCCTGCTGAGGGCGGCCTCCACCCCGCACCAGCACCGCCACCGTGAGGCCCACGACGACCTCCACCAGCACCGCCTGCTGAGGGCGGCCTCCACCCCGCACCAGCACCGCCACCGTGAGGCCCACGACGACCTCCACCAGCACCGCCTGCTGAGGGCGGCCTCCACCCCGCACCAGCACCGCCACCGTGAGGCCCACGACGACCTCCACCAGCACCGCCTGCTGAGGGCGGCCTCCACCCCGCACCAGCACCGCCACCGTGAGGCCCACGACGACCTCCACCAGGACCGCCTGCTGAGGGCGGCCTCCACCCTGCACCAGCACCGCCACCGTGAGGCCCACGACGACCTCCACCAGGACCTCCATGACCGGCACAACGCCCATGACCTTCATAACCTCCACGAGGACCTTGACGAAGAGGAGGTGCAGCCACCCAGGGGCGTCGACAAGCAGCAGCAGACCCTGGAGAGCGACACCTGGAGCGACTCTGGTGACGACAGGGACATGCTGCGCCTCCTCCTCACCGAAAAGGAGCCAGACTCCTTCGGCTACTTTGGTCTGTTCGTTGCTGCCAGGCTGCGTGAGGTGGACCCCCACTACAGGGGCCCAGCCATGGTGAAAATTATGCAATTGCTCAACAGTTACGCAGTTGATGAAGATGAGTTCCAAGGCGCTTCACCCAGCCCTGTCCAGAGGGATTGCACCTACACAGGTACGGATGGAGACAAGGTCCAAGGCGCTTCACCCAGCCCTGTCCGGAGGGATTCCCCCCAACAAGATTCCAATAAGGGTTTCTGCTTTGTTGCGTCAATCCCCCATAACAGTTTTGACGACGAATCCAACGCTACTCATGATTCAGTTGAAGAACTTTTTGATGAGGCTATTCCAGATGATGAATTAGACACCACTCACAACGCATCCCATGATGATCTCCATGACACCTCTCCGAATGACCTTGGTGCTCCTCAAGATGACCTGCAACACGCCTCTCAAGATGTTCAAGCAGATGCTGTTCCTGATGTTCCCAAAGTAGCTCCTCAAGATCGCTTGCAAGATACTTTGCATGAATCATCTCAAGATGATTCTCAGTGTGCTTCCTTAGGTGATTACCTTGACTCGTTCCACGATGCTGCCCAGGATGCTCGTGACCTGTGATTGTTTCTGTCCTTTATTTGTATCGGTGGGGATTCATTCTTTGACATCTTACGTGTTTTGAGGTAAGGTTTGACTGAGATTGCTATCTTCCATAACATGTAAGGTATTTCTTTTCTGTGTAATAATATTACATTTTTTATTGATAACTCAGAAATATGGTCAGATATGGTGTTGCCACTGTTGCTGTGGTAAACAATTTTTTATTTTTTTTTGATAAAGACTTTTGCCTTTTTCTGTGGTTTTCAATTTTATTATCTGTACTTTAACAATGTCCTTCAGAAATATTTTGTTTTCCAGTGATTTTCATTGTTTTTACTTTGACATTTGAACTGCGCAAGTTTTACATTGTAATTATTCCTCTTAATTACTAGTTATAATTAAGTGAGAAAGTAAAAAGTGTAGGTTTCTTTGCTTCTTGAAGTTGGTTGTTGTTGCTTGCATTTCAGCCTGGTACCCTGGGCGGAGACAACCCCCTGTAGGGCTCCGAGTTCGGGGTGGGTGGCGGTCTAGTCCACGGCCGTCTCGCGCGCTCAGTGCGAGTCGAGTCGGTTGACCCAGGCCCAGGCCCTGCAGACTGGGTCGCTCTGTCTCTCTCGCACCCCCTCGGGACGCCTCATGAGTACGAGAGAGACAGAGCGACTAAAACGACTCTCGGAATCAGTCTGCCGGGCGCGGGCCCCTGCTGTATACTTCATTCGCGTCGGAAGTTGGCCGTGGCGCCGAGTTATGCGCCTGGAGTCTCTCTCTCTCGCTCCGCGTGTGGCGCCGCGCCGCCATTGGCCGCCATGCCCTCCACGGTGGCAGCTGAGATTTCCGCCGCCCCCTTCACCGCTTATGTTCGCAAGAGGATGTTCCACCAAAGAGTTCCTTCATTTATCTCCTACTTTACCCCATTTCTCCTTTTATTGTCAACGATTCCATTCGCATTCTTCCGTGTTTTTTTTCGCCGCGCCTTCCTAGTTTTTCTCGCCGCTGCCGTTCCCCGCCGGCCCAAGTTGGTCGTAAGGGCGGTGAAGTACGTTCCTTCCGCGCCGCGGTCCGCACAGTGGGCCAGAAGACCGGCGCGGCCGGCTAAAGACTTTTGGCCGCCGGTCCTCTGTCCCACTGTGCCCCGGCCGGCCCTCCACCAGGATGGGGTCGCTCATGGCGTCGGCGCGCCGTGTCCAAAGAGTGCTCGCATCCGTAACAACACCCCCGGAAAAAGCTCGCCCCAGTTTGACTGCAGGCCGCCCTGTGAGTGCGAGAGAGACAGTGTGGGTGCAACTGCAGCGATTGGCGGAACATCTTTCCTCGTCCGCTCCGGACCGTGACCCAACTTTTCCGGCTCCTCATCAGCCAATGAAAATAAGTAGCCGTCCCCCCCCCCTTATAATTCGGCCGTGGGGGCCGGGCAGGCACAGGTCGCGCGGGCCGCTTCAAAATCACAGCGCTCTGTAGGCGTGGCGTCGCTGTGCCGCACTCGTGGCGCGGCGAGAGAGACGGAGCGAGGAAGCGTGACGGCCAGGCCAGGCTGACGTGATTCCTCCCTGGGCAGTCGTTGGCGTCCGATTCGGAATGGAGAGCGGTCTCTGCGAAGGAGGCCCGGGCCGAGGCCGTGGGGCTGAGTGGTGGAGGCCCCGGACGCCGGAGTCAATGAGCCCTGGTCAGGCCCTGATGGCCGAGGCGGCGGTGGAGGCCGGGTCCGTGGGGCGTCGCCGGGTCATCCCAGCGTTGACACCCCGCAGGCCGGAAGCCACAGCTTGACCAACATTTCAGTGGTTTTTCGTCACCGTAATCTATTCTTACCTGCGGCGAAAACTAGAACTGTCACTCGATTTTGATGCGTCCTTTGACAGTGATGCGGCGACAGGCCGAACAACAATGCCTCTGTCTCTCTCGTACCCCGACGAAGGCGCGTCGCGATAGAGACAGAGCGCCGCCGTCTCGGCCTGGCCGTGAGCCGGGCTGCGAGAGAGAGACACACCGGGACATAAATGCCCCACAGAAGGCGGGGTGTGGGTGCCGCGCGCGTTAAAAATAGCAACGGAGTGAAAAGCGCCCCCCCTCCCCTCCGTCAACCCGTTCGCAGGCCCTGCATGGGAAAACATTTCATTTAATGCACGTGTTAGCCACGGCGCCTGCGCATCATCCTTTCGCTCCGTCTGTTTCTCGGCCCTTCCGTCCTCCATGGCAGAAAGTGTGGGATATGAAAGAGAGAGGATGACGCATCGCCACACCGACTGCCATGACGCACGCCCAAACTTCTTCAGAGGAAAGTCACAAGCGGCCTGTATGAAAAAGAAGCCTGGCAGCCTGGCAGACGATTCGGTGGAAGCGGTGCTCCGTTCTCTTACGACCTCCACCTCCCCCTTTTCGTTCCATACCAGGGATTTTCTCATAACGTTAATTCGAGACGTACTCTCTGCACGGAGACTGTGCAGACGTCGTGGTAGCGAACACAGAGGGAAGCAAAGACCGAAGCTAACCTAACCTCTAGGGAAACAGATTTCAATGACCGAAGCTCACCTAACCTAACCAAGTTCAATGACCTAACTCGTCGCTCACGATGCCGGACCCGAAATTATAAATCCGGAATGCTCCGACGGGGTAGCCGTGCTGTACTGTACACCGCGTGGTGGCAGCCGTGGCAGCAGGCGAGGAGGAAACTCCTCCCGCCGGCCGATTCGGCATCGCGGCTCCGTCTCCGCGACCTTAATTCGCACAAAACTTCTCCTCTGACCAGACTTTGCATTTGGACCACTCTCGTCCGAGCTGCGGCCCCGCGGGTGTCTTCCTTCGCTTCGCGTCCCCGCCGCGCCACCAGAAAAAGGCTAGGGCGCCTCTCCACTGTGAAACCGCAACGCTTCCGCCGGGACCGCCCTGCACTACTACACGGTTAAAAAAAATCGTTTTTAAAAAAATCATTTTACTCTCCGAAAATCTTTCAATTTTACAGAAAAGAAGCCTGTTGTAAAAAAGTATTTTGAGCATACATGAGCGCACAAAGAAAATACTAAGTAATTTACCAACACTTTTTTCGTGTATCAAACTAAATAGTTTGCATCTTACATTTGATCAAAATTCTTCGTCAAGTTTTTTTAAGCGTAATTCTTTGTTTATTAATTTTTTTTAAATTATTTTTAAATTCAAAATTATTATTATTATTATTATTAGTATTTTTTGCGGTGTGCTTGACCCGCATCGGGGCCCTCGTTGGACCAGCGGCCTGCCACTTTGGCGGGCTTGTTAGGGCGGCGCCGGGCGTCGCGACGTCACGGAGGATCGAGGACCTTTTCTCCGCGGCCTTGCGCGGTTCGCCTCCCGTTAAGGACGACAGAGAGAGAGAGGTGCTCGATTTCTTTGCGCGCCGCGTGGAGGTCACCTAGGCATCCCCTGCCGCCCTCTCCCGCCCGGACGCACAACTTTTGTGACGTGAAACAGTTTTGTTCCAGTGTGTGTGTGTGTGTGTGTGCATGGTTCCACGCGCGCGAGTGTGTGCGAGTGGCGCTAAGCCGAGTGCCTCGGGACCGATGCATCACCCTGGAGGACGTCGCCGCCCCCGTTGGCCGCCCCCGTGGCCGCCCCCCCGTCGCGGCGCTCCCGTGGCCGCCCCCGCGTTGGCACTGCCCGGCTGAGTCGCTTCGCGTCGAAACCTGTGCCGCCCATCGCTGCGCTCTAGAAAGCGTTTCATCTTGATAGGACTCGTGACCCGATTGGGCGAGGCGCCACGTAGGGGAGCGCCCCGCCCCGCCACGCCCCGCCACGCCCCGGTGGAGACCAACAGGTGCTGTAGGGTGCCGCAAAGTGCGGGCACACCGACGCTGCTCAGGGCGACCTCCACGGAAGGATTTTCAGCCAAAGTGGCACCAACTACCGCCGCCTGCCCGCCTTTTGGCTTCCTTTAGCAGGCCCAGTCATTATGCAAAGACTGCCGATGCTCCCCTCTCTCTCGTCGCCACCAGGCCCCGCGGACTTGACCCGCAGGACCACGGTGGGCTTGCTTCCAACCCCATCGCGTTGTCCCTCCCGCACCCCCGCGCAACGCCCCTTGCGTGCGAGAGAGACAGGGACACCCCAGCAGGTGTGGGCGTCAATGTGCTCCTAACTTGGTGCGGCGTGGCTTAGCGTAGTTGGGCGTGTGACCCAGCTGGTAATTTATGCAAATGCCCACCGTTCCACTTTCTGATAAACTCGGCATAATACAGTGGCAAACCCCTGGAGGGGCAGATGAGAAGGGAGGGGGCGGGCGTCAAGCCTCTGCGCGCCGTGCGACTGTCTGTCTCTCTCGCCCCCGCACGCTCCTCACAGTGGGCCAGCGACCCGAGACGTGACTTTGGCAGTGGGACCGTGATTCCCAGTCCTTCTCCGTTCGGCCTATCATAAAGCAGAGCAGAAAAAATAAAGTCCCGTGCGACTTCTGCAGGAGCTGAAAGTTAAGAACGATATTTATTTTTCCAATAAGAGACTCCTTTTTTTTTTTTTCTTTTCTTTTTTTTTAAGCGCGTTACTCCCTGCGTGGCGCCAAACTGTCCCCGATGCGGCGATGCGGCGGGGTATTCTGGGCGTGCCAGGGGCGTGTCAGAGCCAGCGAGGGGGGGGGGGAGCGGCCGAGATCTCCTGCAATGGGCCGTGTCGTGAGTCCACATGTCCTCATCGACAGACGCACCGCAAAGAGAGAGAGGAGGGGGAATGATCTGTCACTGTTCCTCCTCCACTACAAGCACCCCGTCTAGGTGCCTGCCAGTCCTGCGCCGTACAGTTTACTCGCAATCGCAGCAATTGAACTGCCACCCGTCGTTCTGTCTCTCTCGCACCCACACTGGACGCGCCACGCGAGAGAGACAGGCGTCGCTCTTTGTGGGCCACAAGTCCTGTCCCCCGCGCTTAAGAAGGTCGAGACTCGGTACTCGGTGGGTACACTGCGCTACTTTGCCCGTGGGCAGGCAGGCAGGCAGGCAGGCAGGCAGGCAGCTCGGCGGCGCCCCCTGGGTGCAACCGCTCGGCACTAATTCGTCTTTAGTCTTTAGGGAGCCGGCGGGGCGGCCCGGCCTGCACTGCAAAGTCCCACCTGTGAGCCCTCGCCTGCTCTGGCCCACTGTGCGCCGCGGGCTCGCTGGACCGCCTGCGAGGCGGGCAACACGCCGCCTCCAGTGCCGCGTGGTTGCCTACCCTGCAAGGGGCTCGCTCATCTCGCGCATCAAAGTCTAGCTCCACGTGTGTGTGTGTGTGTTTGTGTGTGTATGTGTATGTGTGTGTGTGTGTGTGTGTGTGTGTGTGTGTGTGTGTGTTACCTGTGGCGCGGAGGATGATACACAAGCTAATCCGCGGCCCGCGTGGGGGAATCACAGTGAGACACATCGAGGGCGGGGCGGGGCGGCCCGACGAAGGCAGTTTTCCAGCAGCCTAGGGCAACCTCCTCAATCCTACTTACTTCCAAGTCGACTCACCCCCCGCTGGCTCGCCTTGGCCTTGCCGCAGATCTGGTCTGGCTGCGGATAAGTCACCGAGGGCACGGGGCAGGCCCCACGAAGGGCCTCGCCGAGCAGGCCCCGCCGAGCAGCCGAGCAGCGAAACCATTACCTGCCTCTCCGATGCCTCTCTTTTCTTGGGCCCACATGCTGCGCTCTGTCGCAGTGAATATGGACTGATCTCCACCGTGCCTTTTCTCCCGTTCTGCTGCCTTTTCTCTCTCTCTCTCTGTCTCTCTCTGTCTCTCTCTGTCTCTCTCTCTCTCTCTCTCTCTCTCTCTCTCTCTCTCTCTCTCTCTCTCTCTCTCTCTCTCTCTCTTTCCCTCCCCCCTCTCTCTCCTCTTATTTTCTCCCCCTTCCCCTCCCCCTTCCATGCAATATGAAGCCAGCATCGTGTTCAGACGCAAAGCTGACATGTACGCAGACGGGAAATAAAAGAGCCACGTGTAGACAGCCTCTGGAATCATGCCGACGAGGGAAAAAAAGACGCCGACCCCGGCGGGGATCGAACCCTTGCTAAGGACGGGGCATTAGGGTCGCGGTGCCTTCGGCTCAGGAGCCGACTAATGCCGTCTGATTTCTCGGGTTTCGTTGCCTGACTCCGTGGAGGGGGTCGCCGAGACGAGGAGTGGACTTTGCACAGCTCAACTCGAACTAAACTTGTCGTCTCGTCCTGGCAGACTCGGTCCCAAACGTAGCGCGCCCCCTCTTCCCCCCGCCCCACTTACTGGCCTGAGATGTACACAGGGCCCGAACCTGCCCGACCAAAGCCATCGCACCAATTATAGACTCTGACCGAGACTCTCAAAATGCCCTCCGACAAAAATGGACTCCATTTCATTATTATTAATAAAACCTTTTATGCAAATACATTTTAGTCGTGAATATTTTTCCTTTATATCATTTATTACGCACTCCAGCGAAATTCACGGTAACACTTTTTGAATGTCGTTGGGAAATGTGCGCAGGTTTCCCATTTCCCGCGGTGCAGCCGCGCAGGGCGGATTGAAATAGTCGGGGATCCCAATGCGAAGGGCACTCGGTTTTTATTTTTAACCTCGTCGTTTAGGCGCGTGCCCCGGACGTGCGCCCCTCGCGACAGGTGTCGCTGTCCTCCCTGTCCGCCCCCTGCAGAGCCTGGCAGCCTGCCAGACAGACCGGGCAGGCAGGCAGGCAGCACGCGGGGGAATGGCCTCTGCTGCCGATGTGGCAGTTGATGTCGCAGTGTTGCCATTCCCGAGGCCCTTCACTCCCATGCACGTGCCACGTGGCCGCGTGTTTATTTGCGGCTGCGGTATTCAGCCTTCACAGTCCACCGGAAAGATTATTTTTTTTTTTCGCGGGTTGGCGTGCCTGGTCCACAGGTGGTGGCGCTGGCCTTGGCTAGGGAGCGGCGGCGCGCGCGTTTTTCGCCTGGCTAGCTTCTTGATGGCCAATCGAAGGGCTGGCGGGGCTGGCGGACTCAATAGGCGCGCAGGCTGCTCGCGGGCCTCAAGGCTGAAGGGGCTTGGAGGAGGTTTTAGGCTAACCTGAACCGCGTCGGTCTGCCAGCCTCGCCTCGCTGCCTGGACGCAAAGGGGCCTCCCCGCCGGCATTCTCTCTCTCCCACAAGAGTGGCCGCGCAGTGCGCTCCAGAGGAACTTGATTCGCAAGCGCGGCCGCAGGCGGAGAATATCTCTCTCTCTCTCTCTCTCTCTCTCTCTCTCTCTCTCTCTCTCTCTCTCTCTCTCTCTCTCTCTCTCTCTCTCTCTCTCTCTCTCTCTCTCTCTCTCTCTCTCTCTCTCCACAGAGCCTCGGCCCTACGGCCCTTCACTTTACTTTCCGGAAGTCGCCGCCGAGGCGGCGGCGGAGACGGTGTGAGAAATCGAGTCTGCACTGAGATTTAATTTTTAAAATGTGGTGGTACCTCCCCCCCCCCCCTCCTGAGACACCATCGGCGGGTTGCGCACTCCCCTGTCTGTCTGGGCCGGGCTTGGGGTTTGTCGATCTGACCCATCTCCACCCAGCGAGCGCTGCTCCGGCTTTGACATTCGGTGCGCAGGTGGCAGTCTTCCGGGCGAGCGCATCCCGCTTTGCCCGAGGCCGTCTCTCTCTCTCTCTCTCTCTCTCTCTCTCTCTCTCTCTCTCTCTCTCTCTCTCTCTCTCTCTCTCTCTCTCTCTCTCTCTCTCTCTCTCTCTCTCTCTCTCTCTCTCTCTCTCTCTCTCTCTCTCTCTCTCTCTCTCTCTCTCTCTCTCTCTCTCTCTCTCTCTCTCTCTCTCTCTCTCCGGGAGAGCCGGGGCGAGCGGCCTGCTGGCGAGGCTCCAGATGACTGGAAGATGGAAGCCGAGTGGGACACTTAATTCACACGTAGCGGAATGGAATGCAGCGACGGCGGAATGAAGGCGACTGCACCAAACTTCCATCCAGGAGACTGGACTGAATGCCAAAGTCGCTTGCCGTCTCTCTCGCACTCGCGGGGCGTTGCGCGGCGCGTGAGGGAGACAGAGCGACGACTGCCCCGAATCACTCCGCAGGTGCGAGCGGCGGGAGACTGCCGCCAATATTATCATTCGCTTCCTCTCTTTTTATTATTTCCCTCTCCGAGAATCGCGGCCGCGATAAAAGTTGCGCCTCGGAATGCGCGGATGCCGCGGGGACATTCTCTAAGGAGCAGAAAATGAAATGATATCAAGGCAGGCGGACTCCTCGGCACAGCGGGCGCAGGCGGACAAAACTCTAGACGCGTTTTGAGCTCCAGAGTCACCAGTACTTTCATCGGAAATTCCATTGAGTTCCGAAGTTCCCGCATCCTCATCAGTGTTGCCAGCGTAGGCAAAAATTCCCAACATGCACCGCTGTGGAAAAGGTTGCCAACTTCAGTTCGACTGTGCACCGTGTGAACTTTTGCCTACTTGATCCATCCCTGAGGGAGTGCGCGGGGTAGCGCTGATGACGATCGTCGATACTCCTCGCCTACCTGTGCGCGGGGTATGCGCGCGCGGCGCGCGGCGCGACGGTTATGACGTCACGCTTCGCTGCCGATGATGGGTCTTCGATACTCTCGAACTCGAAGCTCGGGCCTGTGTGGTTTGAAATTTGAAACTCAAAGTGACAGCTGAGGTGCAAGACACGTAGTTTTTTTTCGTGCTTTCTGCCGAAAACATGAAAGTAGCAATGAAGAAAAGCAGTCGAGAATAGAAGATCGTGAATCTGCTGACCAGGTAAACGTGTCAGGCCTGTCGTTTCATTCATCCGCTGCGGTGGGCGGTTCACCCCGGCATCCTAACCTAGAGTGAAATGTTTGTTTGTTATCCAAGTTGTTTTGGCTTCGATTCAAGTCACGTATCTTTCAATTTTTGCGGACTCAGTTTCATATGAGGTTTTATTGCTGCAATTGTGTAGGCATCTCCTGTGTTTTCATTTTTATTGGACCAACAATTTACCCTCTTATGCTGGGTTGTTATTTTTTTAAATGTTTTATTTGTATCTGTATAAGTGCTTGGTTGTCATTTCCTTGTATGGCCATAGTGGCTGTGATGTGAATTGTGTCACCCTTTGCTTGCATTTTTTTTCTCTTGACTGAATCTTAATTTCTTAATTTGCAGGAGTAATCCGCCAACACCATGTCAGGGGACGGTGGTTGCTGTAAGTTGAAAGGCGTGGAACAACGCTACCACAGTTTACGAGCCCAGCTGGATGAGCTGGGGTTCCGCCAGCCTCTTGTTATAGAATGCCTGCCTTTGGTGGAGGCGCTCTTCGGAGACCTACTACAAACCACATCAAGCCTCGATCACTATAAAAAGAAAGCTCATGAACTGGATGAGGTGAGTTTCACAAACTATAGTGTAATCTGTAGCTAGGTTGGAATTAAAAAAAAAAAAAAAAAAAATCACATAAGTATGTGACTATGACTATTTTCCTTGGCTGTAGCTTTGTGCAAGTTGGCTTCTTGATCAATATTCAACATTTGCCTGACGTTTTAAAGAGTAGTCTCTGCATTGTGCCTGTTACGAGTTTTCCTCTCGGACCTTAAATCCTTGATAGAATCTGCTGTCCTCTGGCCAACATACTTGTTCCGCTTTGCAACCGTAAAAGAAATAACTCCTTTTCTTGACTTGTTCATTCTGTCGATCTACCTGTACACCTGTACAAAGGTCCTCCCTCCTCCCCCGTCAGCTGGCCCACTGTGCTGGCCCCGCCTGGCCAGATCGACCGCGGTTGGGAAAGTACGCGCGGAGGGCGCTACACAAACACACGGCGAGGCTGACCCCACTGCACTGCAGTCATGGAGTGTGGGGCTGCCACCCTAGGAAACCATGATTATTTTCGTCCGCGCTCCAGGGCCCTGCAGGGGGGCGTCAGTGAGTGATGCCGCGCCCTTCGCGGAACTGACCCAAGCCACCGATTTCCTTTTGGCGGCCAAGGACTCAAGGTCAGCTTCCGTGCTGCGCGTATTTATAGCCCTGGCCGCGTCCTTATCTATGGGGAACCGACCGCGTGGTCACATCACTAACCCAACCCAACCCCTCCCCCGCGGGGCTGCGTCCGGAACCAGGCGCCGCGGAGACAGCCCGCCCCGCGGCCCGACTGGGATCGCGCCAGAATGATGTTGGACGCGCCATGAGTGCGAGAGAGACGGAGCGGCGGGACCGCGATGCCAAGATGCCGTGATGAGAATGATATTGTTTCGTGGGGGTGACAGGCAGGCAGGCAGGGGCGGGCCGTTAACCTGTAGCGCTGCCGTGCCTCTGTTCTACGTACCAAGAGACACTGACAGCGCGGCTCACCCAATGAATGCCAACGGTGCACTGTTAAAAAGACCGCGCCGCTGATTCGTTTCAAAAGGGCGGGCTCTGCGGCGCAACCCTTGCGTCTCTCTAACACATCTGGGACTGTGCTCGGCCCCTGTGTGCTGGTTGCGGTCTAGGGCCAGCTCTAGACGCTCTAGAACTACGCGAGGAGGCAGGCCTTTGAGCGGCCGCGGTCTGCGCGTCCCTGGAGGGAGGGAGGGAGGGATTCGCCTCGTGAGGACGCGTGTCGTCTAAAGTCTCTCTTTGTGTCTCTCTAGTCCCGACGAGGCGCGTCGCAACAGCGGCAACGACCCGCGAAGTCCGAGTGCATTCTTGTGTCATGACGCCGCATTTTTCACGGTGTAGCGCCGTGTCGAGGCCGAGGAGGCCTAGCCTCGCTCGGGGCCTCTCTCTCTCTCCCTCCCAGTAGCCTCGCGACGGGCTCGCTCGCTCCAACCCCCTCGACTAGTCATTGCTCGTCGCGGGACAGCACGGCGGCAAAGTGGTGTCATTTCCGGTATTCGGCGCCGTGCTGCCGCGCGCCGGTCGCCTCGTCGCTCTGTCTCTGTCGCACCCGAGGGGCGGCCCTCGGGGGTGCGAGGGAGAGGCAGTCTCGAGGCGCCGCCACTTCCTCCCCATATCGTGTGCACCATTTTCCTCCTTGTTTTGTGGGGCCCGGCGAGATGGAGTGGCCGCTATGCCCTGTCAGGGTTGGGAGCTGCCTCCGCATCGAGGCGGCCGCGGACGGCGAGCGAACAACGAACCGCTCGCAGGGGTCAGAGAAAACTTCAAAAATTAACGAAATTTTGGGGGTTAAACGGGCAACTTTTTCAAACCGGCACGCACTCTTCCTGGGCGATTCCTGGCGTACCCTGCTCCGCTGCTCGCCGATTTCGAACGCTACGCCCACCCACCCCGCGCGTTGGCGGCGTTGGCACGGTCGGCAGTCGTGCCAACAATGGCACTGCGTTCTTCGCGGCCGCGCATCGCGTGACGCCTCCACGTTTGCAGTGCGAGCGGACGAGAACGCGGAGCCTGGGCGACGACGGGTGCCGGCCGCTGCGGCTCAGGGCAGCTCAGGGTAGGCAACCCCGCCGGCCCCGGGGGAGCAGCAGGAGCAGCCCGTCGGAAGGGCATTCCCTCCCAATTTACCAACAACCCCCGGAAGGGACGGGGAGGAGGGGGGGGGGGCGTCGTCCCGAGGGGCGGCCGGGGCTGTAATTAGGCCGGGCACGTGTGGCTACAGTGCAAGTCATTGCCGCCGTCCCCCTCGTACCCCGGGCCGGCGCGCGGGAGCGAGAGAGACAGAGTGAGGGTTGCGGTGGGAATGCCGCGGGGAAGTGCCTTGGGCAGGCAGGTGGCGGTGACGCGTCCTTTCGTGTCTTTCCTCCCCGCGCACCAAATCCTGCTGCCTCGTGTTTGTGTCCGATCTTCGCACCGTCAATAACCGGCTCGCGTCCCTGAGCCGCGCGCATTGGTGGGTTTGTGCAAGTATGTGTGCAGCCAGCAGCGCGGCGGCGGTGTGGTTGTTGGCTCAAGCATGCCAGGAAGGGGGCGGGGCTCTGCTCGCGGGGCTGCTCGCGGGTACCTGAGGTAGGTGTGCGGTTTGTCTCTGGCTTGGCGCCGCGGCGCCGCGGCCGGGCCCACTGTACCGGGGCGTAGCGGATCGATGTGCAGCAAGTCTGGCTGGAGGGCCGGCCAGCCCTTGGAGGGCTCGCAGTGCTTCCAGTCAAGGGCTGCGGGGTGGCCACTCCCTGCGCGTGTCCTCCAGCAGGGCCAGCAGGGCCCCAAGAACCCCTCCAGCGGTCCGCCTGGAGTGGGGCCTGATAGTCCACTGTGCCCCCACGTGTCTTCACGTGTTACGCGAGCGCCGCGTGGAGGGAAGGCCCGAGGGCTGTCCGTGTCCCCGACCGATTTTTTTTTCAAAATCGTCTTACAACATAACAAAATTTTTTAAAAATGATGCGGTCGGGGGAGTCGAACCCAGAGCCGCCGCGGAGGTCTCTATCCGCGGAAGGCCGGCGTCCTTCCCCGTGCAGCCTCGCGGCGGGCGGTGAGGGGCAGCAGACGGCGCCCCCAGAGGGGCTGGAGGGCCCCGCGCCAGGCCGGAAACGGATCACGATCAAATGCCTGGCGGTAGTGCCTTGAAACTCAAGGGGGAGAGAAAATTTTGATTTTAAATGCAAAACTGTGTAAAAAAAAAAAAAATGACGTCCACATTTAAAAAAAAAAAAATTCATATAGCTATTGATTTTCTTTAATTTTTCAGCAAGTTCGAGTTCTGAACCGTGGGGTGCAACCTTTTCGAAATGACAATGAACGCCTTGTTCGGCAAATCACAGAATTAAATCAACAGGTCACACTTATCAGAGAAGAGGCCAATAGTTCTGTTCTTGGTATGTAAAAATTCACTCCGTTTGATGGCCATAAAGTAATAAGCACTTAAGTACAGTCTGTGAAATTTTATTTGGTTTGTCTTTACAGATGCCAAAGCCCGCTGTCGAAAATTGGAGCAAGAAAATGGAGATCTTCAGTTTTTAGTGAGTCAGCATTTAGCTCGCATTCGTTCACTGGAAGTAGAGTCTGCTGACAAGACCAAGAAACTACTACAACTTCAAAGTGCCCCAAGTGTGTCCTTAGGTAAACTATCAGTACCAGCCAACTGTTACATTTTTATTGGCTTCTCAACAAGTTTTGTCATATTTATTTTAATTTGGTTTCTCTTGTTCCAACATTAATTTAGGCAAAAAGAAGATAGCCCAAACCAAAGTAGAAATACTTTCCTCAGTTGGCCCGACCAAGAAACAACCCCCTGGTCGGCCATGGCTTGACGTCTTTAGTGGAGCTCTTACTCAAACTGAAGATCCATTTGTTGTCAACATGGTGGATAGATCACAGGCTGAACTTCGAGCATGTCGATATGAAATGAAACTTTTACGAGAAGAAAGCGAAAAGCTCAATCAGACCATATCTTCTCTTAAGCAACAGGTATATTTTAATTTTATTCATAATAATAATTTTTTTCCCCTAATTATGACAGTTCTAAGCACCTAATATTTTCTCAGGTTCGGGACCGTGATCTTGACATAGCCAAACTTCACACTCAGCTTGATAGTTGCAAAAGTCATGCATCTGCCAGGGATCCTGAAGTAATGAGAGATGATTACACTATTGCAAATCTAAGAGCAGCTATAGGCTCATTGGAAGACTCAAACCAGAGTTTGCGGTCACAACTTCAAGGTAATAAAATTTTGACCCTTCACCCCTGTTATTTTACACAATTCTTTAATTATCCGATCAATTATTTTATCAGATGCATTAAGAAAACAGCATGAAGCTATGATGAGGGCTGTGCGGTTAGCTGAGCGTAATCAAGTGCTTCAAGCTGAAATAAGGAATGTAGACAATGTTGCTATGCGGGTGGAAGATTCATGTAACTATACTGTCAAGGAAACTGCACAGAGAATTATTGAATTACAAGTATGATTTTTTAGTGTCATTTTAATATATCTAGTTTTTGAAAAATATCTTGTTATATTTTCTAGAAACATATTATTTAATTTTTTGTGTTTTAGGAACAACTCACACAGTCTCAGAAGATGGTAGCTGAGCTTGAACGAAGTGGAGTAGAAGCACGATGCAATGTCCAAAATCTCTTGATGGACTTAGAAAAATTAAGACTAGAAAATAAGCAGCTACTAGAAACTCAAAGGCTAAGCAATGCTCAAACTCATCTGCAGGCAGACAGAGTTGAGCTCTCACGATATCAACATGTTGGTGAGTTTCTTGAAATTGGGCTGTCAACTGAATTTATGTATGATGAAAATATAAATATTCATCTGTTTTCTTTATGCCTGCAGAAGCAGAGTTGACAAAGGAAATAGAAAATCTGGTTGCAGCTGTGACCTACCAGAAACAGAAAATAGCAGAGCTCGAAGAGAAAGTGGCCTCAGGTCCTTCACACAGCCGACCAAATGGAGACATTCGTTCCGACAAGGGCACCGGTAGTGGTACATCAAAAGGATCTACAAGTTCTGGATCTGGACGCTCAAATCAAACCACAGTGAGTAAATTTCCCTTTCACATTTTTTCGTTATTTCACGTGTCATATTATGAGATGATATGTTTTTGATGCTTTGTGACTCTGTAGGGGTACTTAAAGAATCAAACATTGTTGAATACACCAAAGTCTTCTAGCTTTGCATCCTCAAGGTTTAGTAGCACTAAGGTATACATCACTTGAATAGGAAATTAAAAACCTGAGCGTTTCTGAAATGATCCGATTATCTTTTCATTTCTCATTGTAGAGGAATAGCTGTACCTCACCCACCCTTGTAGTATCTTCATCAGTCTTAAACTCAGATGAGGTGAGCTTTTTCTGTGCTCGACTATTACAAACTTTTTGTCTTAGAAAATAAGTTTGTATCTTAGCATTATAACTTAGACCATTGTCAGACAGGTCACATTTTACCAAAGGGGAAAGGGGTAATGTTTCCCTACAGCAGTGCAAGCAGCACTCGTTCTGGGACTGATATCACAAGAGATTCAGAATGTGTGTCAAAACGACCCACATTTATAGACGTAGAGGTAATATTTTACAGCTTTACCAATAATTTGATGCTAATCTTGATAATCCATCTAACGGAAAAGCCTTTCCCTCCCATTGTAAGTCTTCTTTGAGTCGTCTTAGCAGTCAATCTGCATCTGAACCATTTGAATCTATATCTCTGCGATCTCCTGGATCTCAGAAAGCAAGTGAATTCACTTCATCTTCTGGGCAGGTATAAAAAGAGGCAAACGAATTTTTACTGTGAGTTCTTTAGGGCACATGGTTTGGATTAATTGTTTCTTTCAGGCCACAAAAAGTACACTCTCTGTTCTGATGTCGAGTGAGCGGTTATCTGCTTCGACTGATGGCCCCACTCCAACATCGCACACTACAACAACCACAACTATAGATGAGCCACCTCAAAATAAAATTAAGGAGGTATTCAAGCACCATTGGCAATATTCACAGTGTCCCATTCCAGCTAAAATAGTAACTCTCAAATTGTAAAAAAATTTTCTTCTTAGAATATTCCATGCTTTGATGAAAGAGGCATTAAAGTCTGTGGAGAGCTTGGTAGACTTCCTCGAACTGAGGGACAGGTACGCTTGTTCCTGCGTTCAATCAGGCTTTTGCTACAAATTTAAATGGCTTGCTTTTTTTCTCTGTAGGACCAGTATACCCACACACAGTTTTCTGAGGAACACAATGTTTTTCCTCGAGCTCCTCGTGGACGTACTCCACGACAGGTATCAATGTTCGATGACTGAGAGCAGGCGTTGATTCAAATCTTTTCTCCGCCTTACCCTCTTTAAAAATTTGTTTGGTCCAGCTTACCACAATAAGCAGTTTAACAGCTGACTGGGAGCTGCACTCCCGACCCCATCTAGTTGTCCGTCACATGGCCACATCCCCCGAGTTCATCCCCCACCCCTGTACGCTGTCTACTAAGACTCATTCTGAGGCGACTTCAGCCTCACCATCCTCACAGTCCTTCTCCAGTTCTGGCACCGAATCCACATGCAACCCTGAGGTTAAGGTATTCCCCCACCCCTCAAGGATAACTCCTTGGAGATGGTGAAAACATGTTAAATACCATCAATGCGTACTTTCAGTGTCAGTCTGCTAGCTACAGCAGTGAATCTGACACGACTGTCGGGACTCAGGATCACGACGACACAAGAGGGAAGGTACTTGTGGCCCCTTTTCCCGGAGTAGTGTTTCTGCCGGGTGGTTTCAACCCCCACTTTCCGTCGAGCAGTCCAGGCCGCCGCCTCCGTCGCCGCTGGTGCCGGCGAGCCGCGTGTCGCGGGCCTCGGTGGGCGCGCTGCCGTCGCGCAGGGCGAGGCAGCACCACGACGACGGCCTCCGTCGCGACGACGCGGCCCGGCGGCACCGCCTGCACAGCCGGGAGCGCGCGCTGCGGGCCAGGGCGGACGACGGCGACCCCCAGCACGTCCCGGCGCGCGCCTCGCGGTCCGGGTGGGTGGTCCACGACGCGCAGGTGCACCGCGGCCACGCCGCCAGGGCGCTCACCAGGGACCAGCTCCTGGACGAGGCCGCGCAGGTGACGAGTAGCGCCAGGGAAGTCCCGGACGCCGCCGGCGCCCGTCTTGACGCCCGCGTTGTGCAGGCGGCGCGGCGAGGGGCGGCGTCGCCCTCCCCCAGGGCCCCCCGCGGCCCCCGCGACTCCCACTCGACGCAGACCCCCTGGGAGGCCCTGGAGCGCAGCCCGTCCGTGGGGGCGGTGCCGGTCGCCGCCAAGAGCCGTCGGAGCGTGGCGGAGAGCGGCTACAGCTCGGGCGCCGTGTCCAGGGCCATGTCCAGGCCCAGGTCGCGCGCCGCGGCCAGCAGAGCCAGCACCAGGTCGAGCAGCAGGCCGTCCAGCCACCATTCTACCACGTCCGCGGCGACCCAAGACACGGCCGGCGGGTCCCGCAAGCAGGTCGCGGGTTCAAATCTCCGGCAGCGTCAATTTTTTTTTTTCCACCTCCCAACAAATTTTTTTTTTTTAAATCCTGATTGCAGCTGAGACCTGTGAGCTACGCTTCGTCTCCCCCGGCGTGCTGCCCCGCGCCCCGCGGCCGCGTTGGCCCGCGGGGTCGCACCCCCTCCCCCTCCCCCAGGCGGGCTTCCCTGCCCTCCGCCCAGCCACCCCCACCTCCCTCACCCCTCTGCCAGCCTCAACATTCGGTACCCCTTCATGTTGACAAGCGCGTGCGCCGTCCAATTAACATGCACACATTCTTCTAGCTCTAATGTTGGTCTGTGTGTCTCTGTGTTCCAGAAGAAGGTGTCGGTTTCCAAGAAGGCATGCGCCACAAGTGGACCGAGCAAGAATTCCAATGGGGACAGCACTAAGGTGAGTGATGAAGTTGCTACAGTATTGAGGTTGTATCTTGCTGCCGCTGGAATATTTGTGCTTATTGATTTCTCATCGCTGTAGGTGCGTCCCACCAACCGTAGCGCTGCAATTCAGACAGATGTAAAGAGGATTGATTCAAAAGAGACTCAGGTGTGACAGGCTGCTTTAATATCTTTTCCTAGAAAGAACAAAAAATTGTGCGTTATTCTCTAATGATTTGTTTTTCAACAGGTTAATCTTCCCCGAGAGACTTGCCATGAACCCGCTGAAAGAGAGAACACCAACAAGCCTGAGCGTAGGGGTTCACGACAAACAGACCATCCTTATAGTGACTGCAGTGAAGGCCCAGGAAAACATAGGAACAACCAAGATGATCAAAATGTTGATGGAAGGAGACAAGGAGATAAATACAGGGAGGCAGAGTACAGGAAGGAAAGAAGAAGAGAGCATCATAAAACAAGGAGAGACGAAGAGGTTGAAGAATATATTTCTGAAAGGTAAATAAATTTAGAATTTCTCTCAAAATGTGCATGTGACCATCAATTTAACCATGTTTTGCTATAAAGGTTTGCTGAAGAGGATTCAGAAAGATGGAGCCAGGATCAGGGAAGAGATCAAGACAGAAGATCAAAGGACAACGCTAGAGGCAAGAAACACGATGATCATGTATCAGATAGATCTCAGCCAAATCAAAAGGTTTGTATCACTACATGAATACTGTGCAGAATTGTATAGATGACTGCATAAGGTTGTTTGACAATCTTCTCACAGAAGCCATGGCGGTCAAAACCAGTGCCCCAGACCAGTCAATGTTTCAACACACATCCCACACCACTCCCACCTTCTCAGTCTCAAAGCTGCAGTGAAAACGAAGGGGATTACTCTGTCTGATGCACTGGCAAGAAGACAAAAATCCCAATGATGATTAAAAATGAAGTGCGTATTAATTTATTTTGTGATGTTTGTGAACAGGTTGACCGTGGTATTCAGAGTGAAGTGGGTCTCAGTTACGCCCACAATAATCCTTGCATGGATGGGGCTGGTGATGGGCCTTGGAATGTGAGGGTGAGTTGAAATCTTTTTTGCATTGCACTCTGCAACTCGTGTCCACTTTATTTTTTAATAACGTCCAACTATAGGGGAAATCAGCTGCTGCGAATCTATGTGAAAAGCGCAAGCATGGCTCAAGTTGCAATCGGGGCAGTAGTTCCAGTGGTAGCAGTAACGGCAGGAGCAGAATCAGCATGATTTCTAATGATTATTCTTATTACATTAGTGGGTACAAAAATTGTCATAGATATAGAAAAAAGGAGCCAAGAAATTAAAAAATATTTTGTGTGCTTGTGAGTTAATTTTTGTAGTTTGTCTGTGCATCTACAAGGTTTTTTTTTTTTTTTTTTTTTTTTTTTTCTTTCTGTGATAATGTGCAAAAGCCACCTTCTCCTGCATTTGTGCCACAATAAAGTATATTTGTGTTTACCTTTTAGAAAATTAAATATGACTGTTAACTTTCTGTTACTTATTTTATTAGACGCCCCCAGATCTCTGTCCTATTATTAAAACTCTTGAAGCAGAGAGAAACTTTTTTGAAAAAGAATACCATCGCATAAGAGAATACCTGGACAACATGCCAGAGAAACCTGGGGTAAGTGTTTTCAGTGCTAACTACTCTTCTTCTCCACTCGTTTATCAAATTTAATAATGTATTTTTAAAAAATTCTTGCAGAGCACTGATTTACTGTGGAAACTAAGAGAAGCTCATGCAGACCTTGATGCCATAAGAGCAGAGAACCATAAACTGAATCAAGAACTCAAACACCTGTCAGCAATTTATAGATGTGAAGCTGCAGATAGTCGCTCCCATTCAGACGTCAATCGTGCATTGGCTGAAAAGGTAAAAACCCATCAATTTTTTCTGATAGGTATAATTATCTTGTAACTTTCTGTTCAGCCCTTGTTTAGAAGCAGAACACAGTGCGATTGTTGAAAAGCTATTGTTGTCATAGTAACAGTTCACCATCTCCTGGCCCTTTTTTCATCTTTTCAATACCAATTTTTACTTAATTTTTTTCTATGGATGAGCATGAGGATTGTAGACTTTAATTAGCTTTTGGTTAGCTGCTTTGCATAAATTTTTATTGTTTGTCTTGCATTTTTAAAAGTGATCTTTATACTAGATGTAATGCTAATACCTGTTTCTTTGTTTACAGTACACAGAAGTCCAGCAAAGACTTGTTGCCAAAGAGAGAGAGCTCCTGTCAGTGTGTGAAGAAAACCACTCATTACTTACTGAAAGGGATGCCTTAAGATTACTTGCTCAGAGGGAGACACATGAGCGGGAACGTCTCAGTAGCGAGCTTCACACTCTTGAAGTTGAGTTGGATCTTCTGCGAGTGAAGAAGTCCGCCGATGTTGAGAAAGACAGACTTCTAGAAGAGAACCGGTCTTTGAGAGTAGAAATTGATATTCTTCGTGGACAGAAAGGATCAGACTCAACCCTTGACCGTGAAAGGGAGAGAGAGAAAGAGAGACTTCAAGAAGAGAACAAACGTCTTAGAGAAACTATTGACACTCTGAAAACTGCTACAATGTTTAGCTCATCGGAGAAAATGTGTTATGATAAACCTCCCCAATCTGTCATGGTAAGTGTCAATGAATTGAAAACTCCCTACGTCTCCCTTTCCCTATCCCTACCTCTCCCTATCCCCAACCCTCGTGTATTGTAGGAGGTGTTGAGGCGGCTGCAAAAAGATGGATATGATGCTAGAGATGATTGCCAGCGGATGCTTGCTGAACGAAATGCCACCCGACACCACCTCCAGGTGCCCCATGATGTTCTGCTCCAATTGGCCTCCTTTCTTTTTATCTTCCTTCTGCCAAGGATTAATTTGAAAAATACTTACACTTTTTTTTATTATTATGTTGCAACAGTCTGTTGTTGATGCTCTGCAAGATGCCCAAAAGAGAGTATGGACACTTGAAGCTGATGGGAGAGATGCCTCACGTACATTTGATAGAGAAGTCCTTGACTTGCGGTCTCAACTTGCCACTCGCACCAAGCAACTGGATGCTGCCACACTCCAGTCAGAGGCAGCACGAACTCGTCTGGCTGAACTTCAGAACTCATTGGGTCAAGCTAATGCAAATCATATGAAAATGAAGTATGGATCCATATTTTTTAATTGTTTTATTTTCTGTAGTCTTATCTGATATTAATTTCCTATGACATTTGTTAACCATGTCAGAGTCCTACTCGAAGAAACACAACGAAATTTAGAACAAACCCAAAATGACTTGGGCAGGCTTCAGATGGATGCTGCTAACCAGCAAGAACACATCCAAAAGCTTGAATTTGACCGAGTTGCATTAGAGAAGGAGGTCAACGCCTTGCGCTCTGAAGTTAAAAGGCTGCACTCTTCCATAAATGAGCTGGAACATGAAAAGGACGAACTTATTGTACGTGACCTGCTATATTTGTCTATCTCTTCAGAAATAATTTAAAGCACCGAGATAAATTTTATTTTTTATTTATTTTGTAGCGAACAGCCGATGAACGAGCAGAGCAGGTCCAAATGTTAAGTGACGACATTCGTGACCGGGATGGCAGGATTAAGCAGCTGGAGAAAGCCGTCAATGACCTGCACTATGCTGCCGAGTGAGTCTTAGCAAATATTTTTGTACTGGGTTAATCTATAGAAGTCTTATAAGAATTTTTGATTTTTCTTGGCTCTTAAGCTGTAGAGCTTTGCTAAAGTCTGAACATTATTTTTCTGACTAGGCTGTCACACACAAAAGTAGCTTGTGAACTTTCATGATGCTTTTTGGCACATGACTTGTGGTGCTGCTTTGGGATCCAAAAGCTTTTTTCTCTGATCCCATGAAGCAGTGTCACACCTAAAGAGGAAGGAACTCACATCATCACTCAAATGAAAATTCCAGCTTTGTGGAATTTTTCACACAAGCAATCAATCAAATGAGTTCTTTCCCCTTTCTTTTAATTTGTTCTATTACAATATGTAATACTCTTCCATTACTGCAGACAGTAATGTATCATCACATTTAGTATTCTATTCTACAATGGTAATGCGCTTGATGCTGATCACAGAGTGTGTATGCTAAAAGAAACATAGGGCACTGGAAGAATTTCCATTCCTAAGTACACAGCGGACAGAGATGTTCCTACATCGTCACGAAACCTCTTGCGTTGAGGAAGGAGGCTAGCACCACGGTGGGTGGTTGGCACTCCAGCACCGTGGTGTTGTTGTTCCCACCGGGGCTGGGCACCCACACTGGCTTGTGGCCCGGCCGGCAGTCGCACTTGGCTCGAGTTCTAGGCCGAGCTTCAGGATCGGACCACAGCTCCAAGGTTGAATCGGTGAGGGTCCTGCCCTCCCGCCCTCTACGCTGCGGCACCAGCCACTGGCCGAGGGGGCAGGGCCCCTGCGAGTACAGGGAGTAGCACTTGCCGTTGAACACGATGGCACCGGACTTGGATTCACAGTCTGGCTCAGTCTTGGCGGCGCTGCGCTTGTCTTCTGCTCCGCTGCGCTTGTCTTCTGCTCCGCTGGTGGGCGCACTGTTCGCGCCGCACCTGTTGTCCTCCATGGATTTTCCAGGGATGTTGTTTGAGCTGTTGCGACATGCAGGAAACGTTTTAAAAAAATCCACAAAGTTGAGAATTTTAATTTTTTTTTTTTTTTTTTTAAATTGTAAGCGTGCTTACCTGGACTTGGCGGCGGGCCCGGTGCAGCCGCACATGCCGCGGTAGGAGATGCCCTCCAGGGCGGGCCGGACCGCGGTCTCAAACAGCACGACCTGCCCCTTGGGGCACGGGCCCCGCACGCCCACCTTGTAGCAGCCCGCGTCGTCGGGGAAGTAGAGGCGGCCGGGGCGGCAGGGCGCGGCCACGCACTGCGAGGCGTCGGACAGGAGCTGGCCCTGGGGGCACGGCCCGCGCGTCCAGGGCCGGTAGCACGCCGTCAGCGCGGCGTCCAGGGCCTCGGCGTCCAGGGCCTCGGCGTCCAGGGCCTCGGGGCGCGGCCAGGGCACGTGGCCGCCCTTGCAGCGGCACCGCGCTCGCCGGCCGGATCGCTTGCCCGGCGCCGTGAAGCGCTGCCCCGCCGGGCACGGCCCGATCGTGTCTGCAACGAGTCCCTGTTAGGCCGGGGACAAGCCCCTCCACGCCACCACAGTCCCACTGTGAGGCTCACGTACCGATCTGGAAGCACTGGCCCGTGGCGGGGTGGTAGTGCGGCAGGTCGGCGCTGCAGCCGCACCGCGGCACGCCCTGCGCCCCGCCCTGCGCCCCGGGCGGCAGGAAGATGAGCCCCTTCTCCTGGCAGGGCCCCGGCGTGAAGTGCTCGTGGCACGTCTTGGTCAAGGGCGAGAAGTACCTGGCCAGCTCGCCGCGCGCCTCGCAGCGGCACGTCCCCAGCGCCCCGCGGCCGGCCACCAGCAGCTCCCCGGGTAGCACGGCCCCCGCGTCAGCGCCGGGTAGCAGCGGCCGTCGCGCGCCCAGAACACGTGCCCGGCCGGGCAGGCGTCGGGGGCGCGGCACGCCGCCAGCAGGTGCGGCACCCTGGAGGCAAGCACGCCGTCAGCGTGGACCCTGTGGCGCCCTGGGGGCAGGCAGCCCAACTCGCGTCGCGGCTGTCCGATGGGTGGCCTACCCCGCAGGCTGGACTGCTCACCTGTTGTCTGAGTCCGGCGGCGCTGGCACGGGCGCGAGGTACTGCCCTCGCGGGCACGGCCCCTGCTCCAGCAGCGGGTAGCACGTCCCCGTGGCGTTGCTGGCGCTGCTGGAGGCATTGGAGGCCAGCACGGCGGTGCCCGGCGGACACCTGCATCCGGGGGCGCCGTTGGGCCCCACGCCGGGGGTGAGCTCCATGTGGGGCGGGCAGGGCGGCCCGCGCCGGAAGATGCGGTAGCAGCGGCCGTCCGCCGGCCACAGCAGCAGCTGCCAGCCGCCGGGCTGCGCCGCGCAGGGGTTGTGCCGGGGGTCGGCCCAGGACGGCGGCACCACCGCCCCCAGCGCCAGCACGGGCCGCCCCCACGGCCCCCACGGCCCCAGCAGCAGCGCCAGCGGCGGCAGCAGCGTCAGGAACATGCCCTGCAAGCAGACGAGTCCGTCAGAGGCGTCAACCCGTCGTGGAGCCGATCGCGTTTGTTTTTGTCTCATCGCGGCGATGATGGCGAAACGGTTGCTTCGCCGCGCCGATGGTTTTCCCTACGACACCGGAAACACGGAAACCCGGTCGGCGGCGGTCCTGGAAAGGCGCGTCGTCACTTGGTGGTGCCGGGCCGCGAGGTTGTCGGGTCGGCCTGAATGACAACACGGTGGGCACGTCGCCCCGCCCCGCCCCGCCCCGCCCCGCCCGTGGCGCAACTCTTGCCAGATCGGCATCGGCGCCGTATCGAGTCCCAGTTAGTCCCCCCTGGGGTCTTGTCTGTCATGTACAGCCGCCTGGATTCTCTCTCGGCCCGTCGTGGGGTGCGACCCAAGCAGTCGTCAGTGCCCCGCGCCCTTCCAGACCGCCCTCCAGTGCCCTCCAGGAAGGAGGGCGTTGGTCCCGCTCGGGGTCGCTGCGCCTTCAAGGCCCCCGAGTACTTACCGCTACCCGTTCCAATGGTTTGCTCAAACAGCGCTGGTTGCCGCTGCCGCTTCAGAAAAGCTCCTCCATTTCTCCTTGTTTTTCTGTCCGTTTTGACTTGACGACGTTTTGCACCACCCTGTGCATAATGCTTTGTAATGTCGGCGTTTCAAAATTCGTCATTTCCCCGCGCCAAGGACTGCAGCGGAAGCACGCCGCGAGGGAAGTGGGGGGGGGGGGTGCGTTGCCTCACTCAGGCGGCATAATAAAAGGAGCCGTGGGCATCGAATAGCTTTTTAGGCGATGTTGTTGGGCGCTAGGTGTCTGCTCATCGGAGTCGCGGGACCAGTCGGGTCGGTAACTCCACCGTGTTGTGATGGACCCAGCCTGTCTGGCTCGCGCCAGGCGGCCCGGCCCGTGAGTGCGAGAGGGACGGCTCGGCCGACTGCCCTTGGCCGCGGGCCCATAATTCTGGCTGCGTGGCGCCATTGTCGTTATCTAGTTTTCGGCTGCTAGGATCAGGTTGTTTCACGGCTAGAATCAATTTACCTCTAGTCGGGGGGGGGGGGCTTGTAGAGGGAAGGCCCAGATTTTTTTTCGACTGCGTGAGCCATCGCGCGCTCAGGAAGAACGACAGCAACAGGTATTTTTAATTAAGGCAGACTGAGGTTGGCAACCCTTCCCCCAACACTGTGGTGCACGCGTGCATTTTTATTTTTGCCTGGTTGTGTGGCAACACTGAACGTCCGAACCGGCTCAGCTCTCCCGCCCATCCCAATCATCGTGGTGTTGTTTCCCGGTCGGCCAGCACTTGCAGTGGCAGCGCACCCGCAATCATGAGGCAATGCCAATGCTGCCGAGTGCAGCAACCCAGGAAAGACCCCCTCAACTGCGGCCGGCCCGGCGCCGCTGTTGACCGCTTTTTTCCCGCGCTTTTGTTTTGTTTTTGTTTTTGTCCCCCGAGTTGTCAAACGGGTGGCGCGGCGCTGCAGCGGGTTGTGGAGGTCAGGCCGCCGAGCCGGCTCGGCTTGCCCCGACCGGCCGCCCAATTTGACGCAGATTTCGTCAAATTAAAATCCGAAGGAGGACTGTGAGAACTTGGCGTCGTCGCTCGTGTGCGAAAATCCGCGGTGGGGAGTCGGTATTCGAACCCCGACCGCGCTGGATCGGTCTGTTTGTTTTGTAACGCATGCCCGCCTGCGGTGCGCGCGCACGGCGCGTCGAGGCGCCCATCGAGATATCGAAACGACGCGCGCGGGCTTTTCAGTCGCGGCGAGTCGAAGTGTGGCTAGAGCGACGCCAGAGTGTGAATAGGGCGCGTTGCGTGCGGGGCCATTAGCAGGGCCTGTGACTCAACGATCAGACGGGTAGACAGACGGACGGACGGGCGGATATGGGATGTTTTCTATTTTCCGGGTCTTGATTTGACGCGTCGGGGATAGAGATGGCGCAGGCATTTAGCATTGGCATGGATCGCCGATAGCAGTGGATTTGTGGGCCGTCCCGGGCTAAGGCTGCATTCAGGCAGTGTCAGTATCAGACGACGCATCTAGCTAAGCACTGTTGTGGTGATGCTTAAAAAACTTCTCGACATTATTTTTTGTTTCGATTTTTAATTATTTTTTTATTTACAACAACTTTAATTCATTTCATAAAACTTGAGAACAGGCGTGTACCACCTCGGGACGCTTGGTTTCTAACGACGCAGATTTTAGCGTTCCCTGCCCCACTTATCTCTCGCTAGCGTATGACAATTCGCGTGTGCGGTGACAAAACGCCGGCCCGCCCCGCCCCGCCCACCGCCGCGGCCTGTCCGCCTCGACACGTTAATCGTGACGCAACGCGGCGCACAATGCGAGCCGCGTCGGCGACCTTTCGTATGACAATGAGGTCAATTCCCATATGCATTGCTTAGCATTGCTCGGTGCGTCGCCGCCTGGGTCCGACGGCTGGTCGCTGCCGCCGCGGCTGCGGTGCTGCCGCCTCGAATCATAATGAAGTGATGCGGCGGCACGCCGTGGCACGCCGAGCCTCGACACGGGCGCGGTGTAATCCCGACGACCATGATGACAGCATCGGCTGCTCTCCCATCCTCCTGTGTTCGCCCCATCGAACACGCATGGCGAAAAAGTAAAAAGTTGCTTCAACGTCGTATAGATTATTTTCTTAAAAAAAATAAAAAAATTGAAATTTTTGGGTGTTGCCTCGTAAGTGCTAAATTTTCTTATTTGAACAATCTAGCTCAAAATTGTGCGCCCCCATTTTTTTCCACTTTTACACCAGCTTCCTGAAAGCGTAACCATGCTCGCTCACGATTCAACCTCCGCGGTGTTTTAGCGGGCATTTGTATGTATAACGGGTGTGTGTGAGAATGCGCGTGTGCGTATGCGTGTGCACGCGTACTTACTACGGGGCTGCGTCTATCCTCGTGATGCAAGCGCCTTATGTCAGGGATCGCTCTAGTGCAGGTCGGCGGTTGGGGGGCCGCGGGGGCCGGCGGTCCTGCATGCAGGGGGCGGGCCCCACTGATTGCCTTGACCCCGCACTGCTTGTCCTGCTCATGCTTCCAGTCACTGCACTGCACTGCTCTGCACTGTGGTAATCCAAGGCGTCGGCGGCGTCCTGGTCGTGACGCGGTTCGTCGGTCACGCCGGCGGCGGCGGCCTGGTGCTGAGCACCTCGTCGGCTGTCACTCGGGGAATGACTGCCGGCCGCGCCGCGGACGGAGCACCGCCTGGGGAGGCGCGTCTCCCCCCACCGCCGCCCCCACCCCGCCGCCCTCAAGGTCGCCGCCGCCGTGCACGCCGCGTCGTGTAGAAGGGAAAAGTGCCCCGCCCCGCCCCCCGCCCGGAACCGGCCGGCGACGCCGCACCCCGCCGCACCCTTGCAGAACGCCTCGCCTCATCCTCGCCTCTTTCGCCATTCGCGTCCATATTTCTGGCGGACTGCCAATTAGTCTTCATTTAACGTCCTTTTGACGCGTGTGTAAAGTCTGCAACAGTTGCTTATTTACAGCGGCCTAAGAACCCCTCCTTCTCTCTCTCTCTCTCTCTCTCTCTCTCTCTCTCTCTCTCTCTCTCTCTCTCTCTC
>CM060103.1:9395635-9398135 GCA_030522485.1 Stenchaetothrips biformis | reverse complement strand
TCAAGTGCTTCGCGGTCTGAGAGCGCCGCGCGGCCCAGGCTGCGTTCGAGAGATCGAGAGTCGGTCCAGAGAGGAGGCGCTCCGGACGCAGCGCGCCGCTTCCGGCCGCCGGTCGCTCAGATTGGCTGCCGACCGATCGGAGGAGCGGTTTGTCGTCTCTCTCGCACCCCCACGGACTGCGCTGGCGCACTGCGCACTGTGGGACCGACGACCGTTGAGGCGGCCGAAACTCGAGACACGTTTCGAGCGCCAAAGTCGCTAAATGGGACTCGAATCGAACGTGTGACCCCACCAATGGATTCCTCGTTCGGAGAGCAATCCATTGGTGGGGTCACACGTTCGGTTCGAGTCCCATCTAGCGACTGTGGAGCTCAAAACGCGGCCGCCTCAACGGTCTTCCGACCCACTGTGCTGCGTGGCTCTGCGTAGCGCACCCGTTATTTTGTCGAGCTCTCGATGAGCTCCGCCGGTGGGAAAGGTCGGAACGGATGGGGCGACGTAAAAAGACGAACGACGGCGCATCCGGATGTCTCCGCTCTGCCGGGGAGGCTCTGCGACCGGAAGCGGACGCAACGCTGGACGCGGTCTGCGCAATGGAATGGGACCCCGATCGAACACGTCACCATCAGACCGCCCTTCGAACGAGGAACCCAGTGGGGCCGCCACGTGTTTGGTTTCGAGTCCCGTGCTCGGACGAGCTCGAAAGGACGTGCCTGCCGAGTTGCGCGCGCCGACTAGGTCGAGTCTGCCTGCTCGCTTGAACCACCGCCGCGCTGCACCAATTCCATCTCCAGCTCTAGGAGAGCATCTCGAGTAGTACTGCCCCGCCCCGCCTCGCCGTGCCCCAGTCGTCATGTTATACAATCGGATGGCCCCGCGAAATGTTGCAGCCGCGGTGCTGAAGTGCACGTGCCCCCCTCCCCTCCCTCCCCCCCCCCTTTTCCCTGCGGGAGACCTCAGCGGCGCGCAGATTTAATCTTGACGCCCCGCTGTGAGATTTTTCTAGTGGGCCCGACTTGCTCCTGACTGACTACCGACGCGCCTTGCTACCGCGCGGGTTTGCCCGCGGCCGCGGCGGCGGCGCCGTGCCCCGACGATGTCGTCCTCCTCATTATGTAAGCTCATTTTTCAGTTTCGTTATTCCGGCTTTGGACCGTACCGTCCCCGCGCCCCCTGTAGCGAGTGCCGCTCGGGGGGCACTGGAGCCCCCGCGCTGGAGGAGCCAACTGTGCGCCTGTTTATTTATTTATTTATTTATTTATTTATTTATTTATTTATTTATTTATTTATTTATTTATTTATTTATTTATTCATTTATTTATTTATTTATTTATTTACTTACTTACGAATTTGTGACTTTCATTCGTTGCGTTCAATTTCTCGGTGCGTGTAGGTTGCCGTGTACGCGTGTATACATACACTGTATACGCCGGTGCGTTGTTGCTTCAGCCAGCCCATTGTCTTATTTCACCTCTTCATCAGACTCGTCAGCAGTGTGTGCGTGTGTCTGTGTGTGTGTGTGTGTGTGTGTGTGTGTGTGTGTGTGTGTGTGTGTGTTCGACGGTTTGATTGATTTCTCCGTAGGGCATTACTTGTCGTCGTCGCGTCGTCCATGCCGTCATCCACTACACCAGCACGCTAGCCTCGCGGAAGGGCAAGAAGGGACTGAAGATTGCACCGTCGTCTTTCTTTTTCACTGTCAGTCTTTGGTCGATCTGCTCGCTCGGCAGCGTCTCGCCTCTTCGGTGCTTTATCCTCGTCTCCTCCTTCTCCTTCTCCTTCTTCTTGTCGCGCCTCCCTTCCCGTCGTGGACGGAGGAAAAAAAAAAGAGGTCCAGTGACAGACAAGGCTTTCGTTGATGTTGCCCGGAGGGAAAAAAAACACAAGCAAAGTATTTCTCTCACACACTCGGTGAACGCAAAAAGTACTACGTCCTTCAAAAAGTTCACTAAATTTGAAAACGATTTAATTTTTTTTTTTTTACATTTTCTAGTCTGTGTTTTTTCTCCGCTTTGCCTTCGCGCCTTGCCTGTTCCACCGCCTCCCAGGCTGCACGCCCAGGCACTGGTAGAGATATGACCCTTGTTCTAGCGCCACTGCCGTCCGCGCCGTAACGTTACTCAGGGGCCGCGGGGCGTAAGCGGGGCGTGGGTAGATTACCGGACGCCCCGCCCAGCAGACGCACTAAGCAGGCGACAAAAAGAGTGGCAGCGCTAGACGTCCAAATGCCATCTCTTTGAAGCAGCTCCTCCACCAGTTCCTTTTCTAGGACCTTGTCTAGGACCGCTGACTCCAGCAAGGACCCTGTCCAGAGAACATTAGTCCTGCTGTCCTTGCGAGAACCAAGCGTCATGGGGTCTTTGGCTTTGGTTCTCGGAAGGTTGTCCTCTTAAGGGTTCTCGCAACAGTTGCTTGTTGGTCTAAAATCACAGGAAAAAAATCGCGTTTTTTTTTTTTTTAAATATACGAGCCATACCACTTTTTTTTTTTTTTTTTTTTT
>CM060103.1:9376349-9394635 GCA_030522485.1 Stenchaetothrips biformis | reverse complement strand
CAACTGCGTTCTTCGCGGCCGCGCATCGCGTGACGCCTCCACGTTTGCAGTGCGAGCGGACGAGAACGCGGAGCCTGGGCGACGACGGGTGCCGGCCGCTGCGGCTCAGGGCAGCTCAGGGTAGGCAACCCCGCCGGCCCCGGGGGAGCAGCAGGAGCAGCCCGTCGGAAGGGCATTCCCTCCCAATTTACCAACAACCCCCGGAAGGGACGGGGAGGAGGGGGGGGGGGCGTCGTCCCGAGGGGCGGCCGGGGCTGTAATTAGGCCGGGCACGTGTGGCTACAGTGCAAGTCATTGCCGCGCCGTCCCCTCCCTCGTACCCCGGGCCGGCGCGCGGGAGCGAGAGAGACAGAGTGAGGGTTGCCGGTGGGAATGCCGCGGGGAAGTTGCCATTGGGCAGATCAGGTGGCGGTGACGCGTCCTTTCGTGTCTTTCCTCCCCGCGCACCAAAATCCTGCTGCCTCGTGTATTGTGTCCGATCTTCGCACCGTCAATTAACCGGCTCGCGTCCCCCTGAGTCCCGCGCGCATTGGTGGGTTTGTGCAAGTATGTGTGCAGCCAGCAGCGTCGGCGGCGGTGTGTTGTTGGCTCAAGCATGCCAGGAAGGGGGCGGGGCTCTGCTCGCGGGGCTGAGCTCTTGCTCGCGGGTACCTGAGGTAGGTGTGCGGTTTGTCTCTGGCTTGGCGCAGCGGCGCCGCGGCCGGGCCCACTGTACCGGGGCGTAGCGGATCGATGTGCAGCCAAGGTCTGGCGGTGGAAGGGCCGGCCAGCCCTTGGAGGGCTCGCAGTGCTTCCAGTCAAGGGCTGCGGGGTGGCCACTCCCTGCGCGAGGTCCTCCAGCAGGGCCAGCAGGGCCCAAAGAACCCCTCCGGCGGTCCGCCTGGAGTGGGGCCCGATAGTTCCACTGTGGCCCCCACGTGTCTTCACAGTTACGCGAGCGCGCCGCAGGAGGGAAGGCCCGAGGTGGCTTGTCCGTGTCCCCGATCCGATTTTTTTTTTTTTCAAAATCGTCTTACAACATAACAAAAATTTTTTAAAAATGAAGCGGTCGTGGGAGTCGAACCCAGAGCCCGCCCGCGGAGGTCTCTCTCCGCGGAAGTCCGGCGTCCTTCCCCGTGCAGTCCTCTGGCGGCGGGCGGAGAGGGGCAGCAGGACGGGCGGCCCCCAGAGGGGCTGGAGGGCCCCGCGCCAGGCCGGAAACGGATCACGATCAAATGCCGGGCGGTAGTGCCTTGAAACTCAAGGGGGAGAGAAAATTTTGATTTTAAATGCAAAACTGTGTAAATAAAAAAAAAATAACGTCCACATTTACAAAAAAAAAAATCATATAGCTATTTGATTTTCTTTAATTTTTCAGCAAGTTCGAGTTTCGAACCGTGGGGTGCAACCTTTTTTTCGAAATGACAATGAAACGCCTTGTTCGGCAAATCACAGAATTAACATCAACATGGTCACACTTATCAGAGAAGAGGCCAATTAGTTTTCTGTTCTTGGTATGAAAAAATTCACTCCGATTTGATGGCCATCAAAGTAATAAGCACTTAAGTACAGTCCTGTGAAAATTTTATTTGGTTTGTCATTACAGATGGCCAAAGCCCAGCTGTCCGAAAATTGGAGGCAAGAAAATGGAGATCTTCAGTTTTTAGTGAGTACAGCATTTAGCCTCGCATTCGTTTATCACTGGAAGTAGAGTCTGCTGACTAAGACCAAGAAACTACTACAACTTCCAAAGTGCCCCAAGTGTGTCCTTAGGTAAACTATCAGTACCAGCCAACTGTTACATTTTTTATTGGCATCTCAACGAAGTTTTTGTCATAATTTATTTTAATTTGGTTTCTCTTGTTCCAACATTAATTTAGGCAAAAAGAAGATAGCCCAAACCAAAAGATAGAATATACTTTCCTCAGTTGGCCCGACCAAGAAACAAACCCCCTGGTCGGCCATGGCTTGACGTCTTTAGTGGAGCTCTTTACTCAAACTGAAGATCCATTTGTTTTGTCAACATGGTGGATAGATCACAGGCTGAACATCGAGCATGTCGATATGAAAATTGAAACATTTACGAGAAGAAAGCGAAAGAAAGCTCAAACAGACCATATCTTCTCTTAAGCAACAGGTATATTTTAATTTTATTCATAATAATAATAATTTTTTTTCCCCTAAATTATGACAGCTCATAGCTCCTAATATTTTCATCAGGTTCGGGACCGTGATCTTGACATAGCCAAACTTCACACTCAGCTTGATAGTTGCAAAAGTCATGCATCTGCCAGGGATCCTGAAGTAATGAGAGATGATTACACTATTGCAAATCTAAGAGCAGCTATAGGCTCATTGGAAGACTCAAACCAGAGTTTGCGGTCACAACTTCAAGGTAATAAAATTTTGACCCTTCACCCCTGTTATTTTACACAGTTCTTTAATTATCCGATCAATTATTTTATCAGATGCATTAAGAAAACAGCATGAAGCTATGATGAGGGCTGTGCGGTTAGCTGAGCGTAATCAAGTGCTTCAAGCTGAAATAAGGAATGTAGACAATGTTGCTATGCGGGTGGAAGATTCATGTAACTATACTGTCAAGGAAACTGCACAGAGAATTATTGAATTACAAGTATGATTTTTTTAGTGTCATTTTAATATATCTAGTTTTTGAAAAATATCTTGTTATATTTTCTAGAAACATATTATTTAATTTTTTGTGTTTTAGGAACAACTCACACAGTCTCAGAAGATGGTAGCTGAGCTTGAACGAAGTGGAGTAGAAGCACGATGCAATGTCCAAAATCTCTTGATGGACTTAGAAAAATTAAGACTAGAAAAATAAGCAGCTACTAGAAACTCAAAGGCTAAGCAATGCTCAAACTCATCTGCAGGCAGACAGAGTTGAGCTCTCACGATATCAACATGTTGGTGAGTTTTCTTGAAATTGGGCTGTCAACTGAATTTATGTATGATGAAAATATAAATATTCATCTGTTTTCTTTATGCCTGCAGAAGCAGAGTTGACAAAGGAAATAGAAAATCTGGTTGCAGCTGTGACCTACCAGAAACAGAAAATAGCAGAGCTCGAAGAGAAAGTGGCCTCAGGTCCTTCACACAGCCGACCAAATGGAGACATTCGTTCCGACAAGGGCACCGGTAGTGGTACATCAAAAGGATCTACAAGTTCTGGATCTGGACGCTCAAATCAAACCACAGTGAGTAAATTTCCCTTTCACATTTTTTCGTTATTTCACGTGTCATATTATGAGATGATATGTTTTTGATGCTTTGTGACTCTGTAGGGGTACTTAAAGAATCAAACATTGTTGAATACACCAAAGTCTTCTAGCTTTGCATCCTCAAGGTTTAGTAGCACTAAGGTATACATCACTTGAATAGGAAATTAAAAACCTGAGCGTTTCTGAAATGATCCGATTATCTTTTCATTTCTCATTGTAGAGGAATAGCTGTACCTCACCCACCCTTGTAGTATCTTCATCAGTCTTAAACTCAGATGAGGTGAGCTTTTTCTGTGCTCGACTATTACAAACTTTTTGTCTTAGAAAATAAGTTTGTATCTTAGCATTATAACTTAGACCATTGTCAGACAGGTCACATTTTACCAAAGGGGAAAGGGGTAATGTTTCCCTACAGCAGTGCAAGCAGCACTCGTTCTGGGACTGATATCACAAGAGATTCAGAATGTGTGTCAAAACGACCCACATTTATAGACGTAGAGGTAATATTTTACAGCTTTACCAATAATTTGATGCTAATCTTGATAATCCATCTAACGGAAAAGCCTTTCCCTCCCATTGTAAGTCTTCTTTGAGTCGTCTTAGCAGTCAATCTGCATCTGAACCATTTGAATCTATATCTCTGCGATCTCCTGGATCTCAGAAAGCAAGTGAATTCACTTCATCTTCTGGGCAGGTATAAAAAGAGGCAAACGAATTTTTACTGTGAGTTCTTTAGGGCACATGGTTTGGATTAATTGTTTCTTTCAGGCCACAAAAAGTACACTCTCTGTTCTGTTCTGATGTCGAGTGAGCGGTTATCTGCTTCGACTGATGGCCCCACTCCAACATCGCACACTACAACAACCACAACTATAGATGAGCCACCTCAAAATAAAATTAAGGAGGTATTCAAGCACCATTGGCAATATTCACAGTGTCCCATTCCAGCTAAAATAGTAACTCTCAAATTGTAAAAAAATTTTCTTCTTAGAATATTCCATGCTTTGATGAAAGAGGCATTAAAGTCTGTGGAGAGCTTGGTAGACTTCCTCGAACTGAGGGACAGGTACGCTTGTTCCTGCGTTCAATCAGGCTTTTGCTACAAATTTAAATGGCTTGCTTTTTTTCTCTGTAGGACCAGTATACCCACACACAGTTTTCTGAGGAACACAATGTTTTTCCTCGAGCTCCTCGTGGACGTACTCCACGACAGGTATCAATGTTCGATGACTGAGAGCAGGCGTTGATTCAAATCTTTTCTCCGCCTTACCCTCTTTAAAAATTTGTTTGGTCCAGCTTACCACAATAAGCAGTTTAACAGCTGACTGGGAGCTGCACTCCCGACCCCATCTAGTTGTCCGTCACATGGCCACATCCCCCGAGTTCATCCCCCACCCCTGTACGCTGTCTACTAAGACTCATTCTGAGGCGACTTCAGCCTCACCATCCTCACAGTCCTTCTCCAGTTCTGGCACCGAATCCACATGCAACCCTGAGGTTAAGGTATTCCCCCACCCCTCAAGGATAACTCCTTGGAGATGGTGAAAACATGTTAAATACCATCAATGCGTACTTTCAGTGTCAGTCTGCTAGCTACAGCAGTGAATCTGACACGACTGTCGGGACTCAGGATCACGACGACACAAGAGGGAAGGTACTTGTGGCCCCTTTTCCCGGAGTAGTGTTTCTGCCGGGTGGTTTCAACCCCCACTTTCCGTCGAGCAGTCCAGGCCGCCGCCTCCGTCGCCGCTGGTGCCGGCGAGCCGCGTGTCGCGGGCCTCGGTGGGCGCGCTGCCGTCGCGCAGGGCGAGGCAGCACCACGACGACGGCCTCCGTCGCGACGACGCGGCCCGGCGGCACCGCCTGCACAGCCGGGAGCGCGCGCTGCGGGCCAGGGCGGACGACGGCGACCCCCAGCACGTCCCGGCGCGCGCCTCGCGGTCCGGGTGGGTGGTCCACGACGCGCAGGTGCACCGCGGCCACGCCGCCAGGGCGCTCACCAGGGACCAGCTCCTGGACGAGGCCGCGCAGGTGACGAGTAGCGCCAGGGAAGTCCCGGACGCCGCCGGCGCCCGTCTTGACGCCCGCGTTGTGCAGGCGGCGCGGCGAGGGGCGGCGTCGCCCTCCCCCAGGGCCCCCCGCGGCCCCCGCGACTCCCACTCGACGCAGACCCCCTGGGAGGCCCTGGAGCGCTGCCCGTCCGTGGGGGCGGTGCCGGTCGCCGCCAAGAGCCGTCGGAGCGTGGCGGAGAGCGGCTACAGCTCGGGCGCCGTGTCCAGGGCCATGTCCAGGCCCAGGTCGCGCGCCGCGGCCAGCAGAGCCAGCACCAGGTCGAGCAGCAGGCCGTCCAGCCACCATTCTACCACGTCCGCGGCGACCCAAGACACGGCCGGCGGGTCCCGCAAGCAGGTCGCGGGTTCAAATCTCCGGCAGCGTCAATTTTTTTTTTTCCACTCCCAACAAATTTTTTTTTTTTAAATCCTGATTGCAGCTGAGACCTGTGAGCTACGCTTCGTCTCCCCCGCGTGCTGCCCCGCGCCCCGCGGCCGCGTTGGCCCGCGGGGTCGCACCCCCTCCCCCTCCCCCAGGCGGGCTTCCCTGCCCTCCGCCCAGCCACCCCCACCTCCCTCACCCCTCTGCCAGCCTCAACATTCGGTACCCCTTCATGTTGACAAGCGCGTGCGCCGTCCAATTAACATGCACACATTCTTCTAGCTCTAATGTTGGTCTGTGTGTCTCTGTGTTCCAGAAGAAGGTGTCGGTTTCCAAGAAGGCATGCGCCACAAGTGGACCGAGCAAGAATTCCAATGGGGACAGCACTAAGGTGAGTGATGAAGTTGCTACAGTATTGAGGTTGTATCTTGCTGCCGCTGGAATATTTGTGCTTATTGATTTCTCATCGCTGTAGGTGCGTCCCACCAACCGTAGCGCTGCAATTCAGACAGATGTAAAGAGGATTGATTCAAAAGAGACTCAGGTGTGACAGGCTGCTTTAATATCTTTTCCTAGAAAGAACAAAAAATTGTGCGTTATTCTCTAATGATTTGTTTTTCAACAGGTTAATCTTCCCCGAGAGACTTGCCATGAACCCGCTGAAAGAGAGAACACCAACAAGCCTGAGCGCAGGGGTTCACGACAAACAGACCATCCTTATAGTGACTGCAGTGAAGGCCCAGGAAAACATAGGAACAACCAAGATGATCAAAATGTTGATGGAAGGAGACAAGGAGATAAATACAGGGAGGCAGAGTACAGGAAGGAAAGAAGAAGAGAGCATCATAAAACAAGGAGAGACGAAGAGGTTGAAGAATATATTTCTGAAAGGTAAATAAATTTAGAATTTCTCTCAAAATGTGCATGTGACCATCAATTTAACCATGTTTTGCTATAAAGGTTTGCTGAAGAGGATTCAGAAAGATGGAGCCAGGATCAGGGAAGAGATCAAGACAGAAGATCAAAGGACAACGCTAGAGGCAAGAAAACACGATGATCATGTATCAGATAGATCTCAGCCAAATCAAAAGGTTTGTATCACTACATGAATACTGTGCAGAATTGTATAGATGACTGCATAAGGTTGTTTGACAATCTTCTCACAGAAGCCATGGCGGTCAAAACCAGTGCCCCAGACCAGTCAATGTTTCAACACACATCCCACACCACTCCCACCTTCTCAGTCTCAAAGCTGCAGTGAAAACGAAGGGGATTACTCTGTCTGATGCACTGGCAAGAAGACAAAAATCCCAATGATGATTAAAAATGAAGTGCGTATTAATTTATTTTGTGATGTTTGTGAACAGGTTGACCGTGGTATTCAGAGTGAAGTGGGTCTCAGTTACGCCCACAATAATCCTTGCATGGATGGGGCTGGTGATGGGCCTTGGAATGTGAGGGTGAGTTGAAATCTTTTTTGCATTGCACTCTGCAACTCGTGTCCACTTTATTTTTTAATAACGTCCAACTATAGGGGAAATCAGCTGCTGCGAATCTATGTGAAAAGCGCAAGCATGGCTCAAGTTGCAATCGGGGCAGTAGTTCCAGTGGTAGCAGTAACGGCAGGAGCAGAATCAGCATGATTTCTAATGATTATTCTTATTACATTAGTGGGTACAAAAAATTGTCATAGATATAGAAAAAAGGAGCCAAGAAATTAAAAAATATTTTGTGTGCTTGTGAGTTAATTTTTGTAGTTTGTCTGTGCATCTACAAGGGTTTTTTTTTTTTTTTTTTTTTTTTTTTTTTTTTTCTTTCTGTGATAATGTGCAAAAGCCACCTTCTCCTGCATTTGTGCCACAATAAAGTATATTTGTGTTTACCTTTTAGAAAATTAAATATGACTGTTAACTTTCTGTTACTTATTTTATTAGACGCCCCCAGATCTCTGTCCTATTATTAAAACTCTTGAAGCAGAGAGAAACTTTTTTGAAAAAGAATACCATCGCATAAGAGAATACCTGGACAACATGCCAGAGAAACCTGGGGTAAGTGTTTTCAGTGCTAACTACTCTTCTTCTCCACTCGTTTATCAAATTTAATAATGTATTTTTAAAAAATTCTTGCAGAGCACTGATTTACTGTGGAAACTAAGAGAAGCTCATGCAGACCTTGATGCCATAAGAGCAGAGAACCATAAACTGAATCAAGAACTCAAACACCTGTCAGCAATTTATAGATGTGAAGCTGCAGATAGTCGCTCCCATTCAGACGTCAATCGTGCATTGGCTGAAAAGGTAAAAACCCATCAATTTTGTCTGATAGGTATAATTATCTTGTAACTTTCTGTTCAGCCCTTGTTTAGAAGCAGAACACAGTGCGATTGTTGAAAAGTTATTGTTGTCATAGTAACAGTTCACCATCTCCTGGCCCTTTTTTCATCTTTTCAATACCAATTTTTACTTAATTTTTTTCTATGGATGAGCATGAGGATTGTAGACTTTAATTAGCTTTTGGTTAGCTGCTTTGCATAAATTTTTATTATTTGTCTTGCATTTTTAAAAGTGATCTTTATACTAGATGTAATGCTAATACCTGTTTCTTTGTTTACAGTACACAGAAGTCCAGCAAAGACTTGTTGCCAAAGAGAGAGAGCTCCTCTCAGTGTGTGAAGAAAACCACTCCTTACTTACTGAAAGGGATGCCTTAAGATTACTTGCTCAGAGGGAGACACATGAGCGGGAACGTCTCAGCAGCGAGCTTCACACTCTTGAAGTTGAGTTGGATCTTCTGCGAGTGAAGAAGTCCGCCGATGTTGAGAAAGACAGACTTCTAGAAGAGAACCGGTCTTTGAGAGTAGAAATTGATATTCTTCGTGGACAGAAAGGATCAGACTCAACCCTTGACCGTGAAAGGGAGAGAGAGAAAGAGAGACTTCAAGAAGAGAACAAACGTCTTAGAGAAACTATTGACACTCTGAAAACTGCTACAATGTTTAGCTCATCGGAGAAAATGTGTTATGATAAACCTCCCCAATCTGTCATGGTAAGTGTCAATGAATTGAAAACTCCCTACGTCTCCCTTTCCCTATCCCTACCTCTCCCTATCCCCAACCCTCGTGTATTGTAGGAGGTGTTGAGGCGGCTGCAAAAAGATGGATATGATGCTAGAGATGATTGCCAGCGGATGCTTGCTGAACGAAATGCCACCCGACACCACCTCCAGGTGCCCCATGATGTTCTGCTCCAATTGGCCTCCTTTCTTTTTATCTTCCTTCTGACAAGGATTAATTTGAAAATACTTACACTTTTTTTTATTATTATGTTGCAACAGTCTGTTGTTGATGCTCTGCAAGATGCCCAAAAGAGAGTATGGACACTTGAAGCTGATGGGAGAGATGCCTCACGTACATTTGATAGAGAAGTCCTTGACTTGCGGTCTCAACTTGCCACTCGCACCAAGCAACTGGATGCCGCCACACTCCAGTCAGAGGCAGCACGAACTCGTCTGCTGAACTTCAGAACTCATTGGGTCAAGCTAATGCAAATCATATGAAAATGAAGTATGGATCCATATTTTTTAATTGTTTTATTTTCTGTAGTCTTATCTGATATTAATTTCCTATGACATTTGTTAACCATGTCAGAGTCCTACTAGAAGAAACACAACGAAATTTAGAACAAACCCAAAATGACTTGGGCAGGCTTCAGATGGATGCTGCTAACCAGCAAGAACACATCCAAAAGCTTGAATTTGACCGAGTTGCATTAGAGAAGGAGGTCAACGCCTTGCGCTCTGAAGTTCAAAGGCTGCACTCTTCCATAAATGAGCTGGAACATGAAAAGGACGAACTTATTGTACGTGACCTGCTATTTTTGTCTATCTCTTCAGAACTAATTTAAAGCACCGAGATAAATTTTATTTTTTATTTATTTTGTAGCGAACAGCCGATGAACGAGCAGAGCAGGTCCAAATGTTAAGTGACGACATTCGTGACCGGGATGGCAGGATTAAGCAGCTGGAGAAAGCCGTCAATGACCTGCACTATGCTGCCGAGTGAGTCTTAGCAAATATTTTTGTACTGGGTTAATCTATAGAAGTCTTATAAGAATTTTTGATTTATCTTGGCTCTTAAGCTGTAGAGCTTTGCTAAAGTCTGAACATTATTTTTCTGACTAGGCTGTCACACACAAAAGTAGCTTGTGAACTTTCATGATGCTTTTTGGCACATGACTTGTGGTGCTGCTTTGGGATCCAAAAGCTTTTTTCTCTGATCCCATGAAGCAGTGTCACACAGGAAGGAACTCACATCATCACTCAAATGAAAATTCCAGCTTTGTGGAATTTTTCACACAAGCAATCAATCAAATGAGTTCTTTCCCCTTTCTTTTAATTTGTTCTATTACAATATGTAATACTCTTCCATTACTGCAGACAGTAATGTATCATCACATTTAGTATTCTATTCTATAATGGTAATGCGCTTGATGCTGATCACAGAGTGTGTATGCTAAAAGAAACATAGGGCACTGGAAGAATTTCCATTCCTAAGTACACAGCGGACAGAGATGTTCCTACATCGTCACGAAACCTCTTGCGTTGAGGAAGGAGGCCAGCACCACGGTGGGTGGTTGGCACTCCAGCACCGTGGTGTTGTTGTTCCCACCGGGGCTGGGCACCCACACTGGCTTGTGGCCCGGCCGGCAGTCGCACTTGGCTCGAGTTCTAGGCCGAGCTTCAGGATCGGACCACAGCTCCAAGGTTGAATCGGTGAGGGTCCTGCCCTCCCGCCCTCTCCGCTGCGGCACCAGCCACTGGCCGAGGGGGCAGGGCCCCTGCGAGTACAGGGAGTAGCACCTGCCGCTGAACACGATGGCACCGGACTTGGATTCACAGTCTGGCTCAGTCTTGGCGGCGCTGCGCTTGTCTTCTGCTCCGCTGCGCTTGTCTTCTGCTCCGCTGGTGGGCGCACTGTTCGCGCCGCACCTGTTGTCCTCCATGGATTTTCCAGGGATGTTGTTTGAGCTGTTGCGACATGCAGGAAACGTTTTAAAAAAATCCACAAAGTTGAGAATTTAAAAAAAATATTTTTTTTTTTAATTGTAAGCGTGCTTACCTGGACTTGGCGGCGGGCCCGGTGCAGCCGCACATGCCGCGGTAGGAGATGCCCTCCAGGGCGGGCCGGACCGCGGTCTCAAACAGCACGACCTGCCCCTTGGGGCACGGGCCCCGCACGCCCACCTTGTAGCAGCCCGCGTCGTCGGGGAAGTAGAGGCGGCCGGGGCGGCAGGGCGCGGCCACGCACTGCGAGGCGTCGGACAGGAGCTGGCCCTGGGGGCACGGCCCGCGCGTCCAGGGCCGGTAGCACGCCGTCAGCGCGGCGTCCAGGGCCTCGGCGTCCAGGGCCTCGGCGTCCAGGGCCTCGGGGCGCGGCCAGGGCACGTGGCCGCCCTTGCAGCGACACTGCGCTCGCCGGCCAGACCGCTCGCCCGGCGCCGTGAAGCGCTGCCCCGCCGGGCACGGCCCGATCGTGTCTGCAACGAGTCCCTGTTAGGCCGGGGCGACGACCCTCTCCACGCCGCCACCAGTCCCACTGCGAGGCTCACGTACCGATCTGGAAGCACTGGCCCGTGGCGGGGTGGTAGTGCGGCAGGTCGGCGCTGCAGCCGCACCGCGGCACGCCCTGCGCCCCGCCCTGCGCCCCGGGCGGCAGGAAGATGAGCCCCTTCTCCTGGCAGGGCCCCGGCGTGAAGTGCTCGTGGCACGTCTTGGTCAAGGGCGAGAAGTACCTGGCCAGCTCGCCGCGCGCCTCGCAGCGGCACGTCCCCAGCGTCCCGCGGCCGGCCACCAGCAGCTCGCCGCGGTAGCACGGCCCCCGCGTCAGCGACGGGTAGCAGCGGCCGTCGCGCGCCCAGAACACGTGCCCGGCCGGGCAGGCGTCGGGGGCGCGGCACGCCGCCAGCAGGTGCGGCACCCTGGAGGCAAGCACGCCGTCAGCGTGGACCCTGTGGCGCCCTGGGGGCAGGCAGCCCAACTCGCGTCGCGGCTGTCCGATGGGTGGCCTACCCCGCAGGCTGGACTGCTCACCTGTTGTCCGAGTCCGGCGGCGCTGGCACGGGCGCGAGGTACTGCCCTCGCGGGCACGGCCCCTGCTCCAGCAGCGGGTAGCACGTCCCCGTGGCGTTGCTGGCGCTGCTGGAGGCATTGGAGGCCAGCACGGCGGTGCCCGGCGGACACCTGCATCCGGGGGCGCCGTTGGGCCCCACGCCGGGGGTGAGCTCCATGTGGGGCGGGCAGGGCGGCCCGCGCCGGAAGATGCGGTAGCAGCGGCCGTCCGCCGGCCACAGCAGCAGCTGCCAGCCGCCGGGCTGCGCCGCACAGGGGTTGTGCCGGGGGTCGGCCCAGGACGGCGGCACCACCGCGCCCAGCGCCAGCACGGGCCGCCCCCACGGCCCCCACGGCCCCAGCAGCAGCGCCAGCGGCGGCAGCAGCGTCAGGAACATGCCCTGCAAGCAGACGAGTCCGTCAGAGGCGTCAACCCGTCGTGGAGCCGATCGCGTTTGTTTTTGTCTCATCGCGGCGATGATGGCGAAACCGTTGCTTCGCCGCGCCGATGGTTTTCCCTACGACACCGGAAACACGGAAACCCGGTCGGCGGCGGTCCTGGAAAGGCGCGTCGTCACTTGGTGGTGCCGGGCCGCGAGGTTGTCGGGTCGGCCTGAATGACAACACGGTGGGCACGTCGCCCCGCCCCGCCCCGCCCCGCCCCGCCCGTGGCGCAACTCTTGCCAGATCGGCATCGGCGCCGTATCGAGTCCCAGTTAGTCCCCCTGGGGTCTTGTCTGTCATGTATAGCCGCCTGGATTCTCTCTCGGCCCGTCGTGGGGTGCGACCCAAGCAGTCGTCAGTGCCCCGCGCCCTTCCAGACCACCCTCCAGTGCCCTCCCGGAAGGAGGGCGTTGGTCCCGCTCGGGGTCGCTGCGCCTTCAAGGCCCCCGAGTACCTACCGCTACCCGTTCCAATGGTTTGCTCAAACAGCGCTGGTTGCCGCTGCCGCTTCAGAAAAGCTCCTCCATTTCTCCTTGTTTTTCTGTCCGTTTGACGACGACTTTTGCACCACCCTGTGCATAATGCTTTGTAATGTCGGCGTTTCAAAATTCGTCATTTCCCCGCGCCAAGGACTGCAGCGGAAGCACGCCGCGAGGGAAGTGGGGGGGGGGGGGGTGCGTTGCCTCACTCAGGCGGCATAATAAAAGGAGCCGTGGGCATCGAATAGCTTTTTAGGCGATGTTGTTGGGCGCTAGGTGTCTGCTCATCGAAGTCGCGGGACCAGTCGGGTCGGTAACTCCACCGTGTTGTGATGGACCCAGCCTGTCTGGCTCGCGCCAGGCGCGCCAGGCGGCCCGGCCCGTGAGTGCGAGAGAGACGGCTCGGCCGACTGCCCTTGGCCGCGGGCCCATAATTCTGGCTGCGTGGCGCCATTGTCGTTATCTAGTTTTCGGCTGCTAGGATCAGGTTGTTTCACGGCTAGAATCAATTTACCTCTAGTCGGGGGGGGGGGGGGCTTGTAGAGGGAAGGCCCAGATTTTTTTTCGACTGCGTGAGCCATCGCGCGCTCAGGAAGAACGACAGCAACAGGTATTTTTAATTAAGGCAGACTGAGGTTGGCAACCCTTCCCCCAACACTGTGGTGCACGCGTGCATTTTTATTCTTGCCTGGTTGTGTGGCAACACTGAACGTCCGAACCGGCTCAGCTCTCCCGCCCATCCCAATCATCGTGGTGTTGTTTCCCGGTCGGCCAGCACTTGCAGTGGCAGCGCACCCGCAATCATGAGGCAATGCCAATGCTGCCGAGTGCAGCAACCCAGGAAAGACCCCCTCAACTGCGGCCGGCCCGGCGCCGCTGTTGACCGCTTTTTTCCCGCGCTTTTGTTTTGTTTTTGTTTTTGTCCCCCGAGTTGTCAAACGGGTGGCGCGGCGCTGCAGCGGGTTGTGGAGGTCAGGCCGCCGAGCCGGCTCGGCTTGCCCCGACCGGCCGCCCAATTTGACGCAGATTTCGTCAAATTAAAATCCGAAGGAGGTCTGTGAGAACTTGGCGTCGTCGCTCGTGTGCGAAAATCCGCGGTGCGGAGTCGGTATTCGAACCCCGACCGCGCTGGATCGGTCTGTTTGTTTTGTAACGCATGCCCGCCTGCGGTGCGCGCGCACGCCGCGTCGAGGCGCCCATCGAGATATCGAAACGACGCGCGCGGGCTTTTCAGTCGCGGCGAGTCGAAGTGTGGCTAGAGCGACGCCAGAGTGTGAATAGGGCGCGTTGCGTGCGGGGCCATTAGCAGGGCCTGTGACTCAACGATCAGACGGGTAGACAGACGGACGGACGGGCGGATATGGGATGTTTTCTATTTTCCGGGTCTTGATTTGACGCGTCGGGGATAGAGATGGCGCAGGCATTTAGCATTGGCATGGATCGCCGATAGCAGTGGATTTGTGGGCCGTCCCGGGCTAAGGCTGCATTCAGGCAGTGTCAGTATCAGACGACGCATCTAGCTAAGCACTGTTGTGGTGATGCTTAAAAAACTTCTCGACATTATTTTTTGTTTCGATTTTTAATTATTTTTTTATTTACAACAACTTTAATTCATTTCATAAAACTTGAGAACAGGCGTGTACCACCTCGGGACGCTTGGTTTCTAACGACGCTGATTTTAGCGTTCCCTGCCCTACTTATCTCTCGCTAGCGTATGACAATTCGCGTGTGCGGTGACAAAACGCCGGCCCGCCCCGCCCCGCCCACCGCCGCGGCCTGTCCGCCTCGACACGTTAATCGTGACGCAACGCGGCGCACAATGCGAGCCGCGTCGGCGACCTTTCGTATGACAATGAGGTCAATTCCCATATGCATTGCTTAGCATTGCTTGGTGCGTCGCCGCCTGGGTCCGACGGCTGGTCGCTGCCGCCGCGGCTGCGGTGCTGCCGCCTCGAATCATAATGAAGTGATGCGGCGGCACGCCGTGGCACGCCGAGCCTCGACACGGCCGCGGTGTAATCCCGACGACCATGATGACAGCATCGGCTGCTCTCCCATCCTCCTGTGTTCGCCCCATCGAACACGCATGGCGAAAAAGTAAAAAGTTGCTTCAACGTTGTATAGATTATTTTCTTTTAATTATTTTTTTTAAATTGAAATTTTGGGTGTTGCCTCGTAAGTGCTAAATTTTCTTATTTGAACAATCTAGCTCAAAATTGTGCGCCCCATTTTTTTCCATTTTTACACCAGCTTCCTGAAAGCGTAACCATGCTCGCTCACGATTCAACCTCCGCGGTGTTTTAGCGGGCATTTGTATGTATAACGGGTGTGTGTGAGAATGCGCGTGTGCGTATGCGTGTGCACGCGTACTTACTACGGGGCTGCGTCTATCCTCGTGATGCAAGCGCCTTATGTCAGGGATCGCTCTAGTGCAGGTCGGCGGTTGGGGGGCCGCGGGGGCCGGCGGTCCTGCATGCAGGGGGCGGGCCCCACTGATTGCCTTGACCCCGCACTGCTTGTCCTGCTCATGCTTCCAGTCACTGCACTGCACTGCTCTGCACTGTGGTAATCCAAGGCGTCGGCGGCGTCCTGGTCGTGACGCGGTTCGTCGGTCACGCCGGCGGCGGCGGCGGCGGCGGCCTGGTGCTGAGCACCTCGTCGGCTGTCACTCGGGGAATGACTGCCGGCCGCGCCGCGGACGGAGCACCGCCTGGGGAGGCGCGTCTCCCCCCACCGCCGCCCCCACCCCGCCGCCCTCAAGGTCGCCGCCGCGGTGCACGCCGCGTCGTGTAGAAGGAAAAAGTGCCCCGCCCCGCCCCCCGCCCGAAACCGGCCGGCGACGCCGCACCCCGCCGCACCCTTGCAGAACGCCTCGCCTCATCCTCGCCTCTTTCGCCATTCGCGTCCATATTTCTGGCGGACTGCCAATTAGTCTTCATTTAACGTCCTTTTGACGCGTGTGTAAAGTCTGCAACAGTTGCTTATTTACAGCGGCCTAAGAACCCCTCCTTCTCTCTCTCTCTCTCTCTCTCTCTCTCTCTCTCTCTCTCTCTCTCTCTCTCTCTCTCTCTCTCTCTCTCTCTCTCTCTCTCTCTCTCTCTCTCTCTCTCTCTCTCTTGCCCTCTCGGCCCGTGCTTCCGCTCGTGGAAATGGCTAAGGGCCAGGCAATTAGCCCACTGAGCAGGCGAAGTGAAGTGACCGAAGTTGAGCCGATAGCTCAGCGAGTGGGCCGGACGGCGGGACCGAACCGACGAGTGGTTCGGTTCGCAACGGCAGGCTGCTGCAAGCTGCTGCAAGCTGTGTTGCTGCAGGCCTTGCTGCCGTGGTGTAGCTCCCCGGGTTGCTGATTGCGGGTCAGGCCGTGACATTCCCTGATTGGGAAAAGGCGGTGCCGGTGTTCAAACCTATCCGGCCGCTATCCGATTTCCAGTGTCGAACAAGACCGCTTGATTTGGGCCGTTCATTCCGGCCAGACGTCCCCCTGGCTCCAGGATCGCGACTCGCCTACGAGACACTAATCCGGCTCCGTCACACTGGCAGAGAGAGAGAGAGAGAGAGAGAGAGAGAGAGAGAGAGAGAGAGAGAGAGAGAGAGAGAGAGAGAGAGAGAGAGAGAGAGAGAGAGAGATGGGTGCCTCGAGGATATGTGTACTTCTGTGTACGTGTGCCGTGTGCCCTTGCAAGAGAGTGTGCGTGTTCTGCGTGTGCGAGAGTGTGTGTGTGTGTGTGTGTGTGTGTGTGTGTGTGTGTGTGTGTGTGTGTGTGTGTGTGTGTTTTAATGTATTCCCGGGCTCGTTCATTAAACGCTGTGCGGACCGAAAATAGCGCTCTGCGCGCGGAGAGACCGTTTCCCGGCTCTGGGAGGGGCGAGGGGCAGGGGCGGGTTTCGTTAGGGACTTGGCAAGGCGAGGTGCAGGGCTGGCAGTGGGCTGGCAGGGCACAGCCTTCTCATTCATTAGCCATTATGACTCAGTGGAGGAGAAAGCCGAGTGCGCTACGCTGCTTGTGGCAAGGCGGTGCGTTCCGAGCATGGTAATCGCCACGCCGCCACCTTGTGCGGGAAAGCCCGGAAAAGCGTGTCCTCGCGGTGGAAGTTCCTCCAATCGGACACTATGACCCCATCCATGGATTGCTCTCGGGAGGACAAAGCGAAAGGTGGGGCCATGCGTTCAAATCCACTTTTTTTTTTTTTTTTTTTTTTTTTTTTTTAAAGGACCCAGTATGGTCTATGTGCCACCTGCTTCACAAGTCCGTCCCACCCGCTTGGCCCTGTCATCCGCATTGTGTTTCCCGCTCGCTATCTCTTTCCCGCCATCGTGCTGCCCGGCCGGACTGCACTTTCGATCTCTCTCTCTCTCTCTCTCTCTCTCTCTCTCTCTCTCTCTCTCTCTCTCTCTCTCTCTCTCTCTCTCTCTCTCTCTCTCTCTCTCTCTCTCTCTCTCTCTCTCTCTCTCTCTCTCTCTCTCTCTCTCTCTCTCTCTCTCTCGCCGGCGGAGCGAGGCAGGCGCCGTTCTAGATTTGATCTGTTTGTTGTTTGTCATGCGCTGCTGCTAAACGGCGCCGAGAGAGTCGGACACGTTTTGCGCGTTTCTGGCGATCGCATTGCTGCCGTGAAGTCTCGTTCGTTTTTCCTCTTTACCCGGCCAGGTCAACAATCTACAAAAATTTACATCAAATTTAAAATCAAAACACTAGCTTTGCAACAGCAAATTTTTAAAAAATATATATATTTTAAAAATAAATAAATTAGGCAGTTACTTAATTTTTTTTTGTTGCAATTTTACCACTTCGAGGTTTTTTGCTGCATCGACTTTGCTGTTGTTGACACTTTGGACGACCCCCTTTTCGCCTGTTGTCGTTTATCCGGTGCGATAGGAAAGGCACGCATTGGTTCCGCGAAGGCGCCGGTGGGGCGGCTAGTCTCGCGCAGTGGCGTGTTGGAAGTACATAGTGGAAGCTTCCTTCGTCGGCGAGGCCTACGCTGTTGTTGGCATTAGCCCGAACAATGGTGTCGCCGGCCGGCGCCATGTTAGTGCCGGGCCCGCCGTCTCGCCACACCCTTTCCAGGCAAACACGCAAAAAAAAAAAAAAAAAAAAATCCTTGATGGGGAACTGTTGGACAAGGTCAAGGAAGCGGAGCACGCGCCCAGTAGGGCCACACCGCAGGACCGCATAGGTACGCGAAGGGCGGGAAGGCCCTTAGGACCCGCGCAGCGCCTCGCAATCGGGGGGCAATCACATCTCGAAGAACGAGCAAGCGAGCTGCGACTTTTGACGACATTTTCTCAGAAATAAAATCACTGATGGTGTTTGTTTTTTCCTCTTTTGGGGGAGGGCCTTATGTTTGCGGGAAACTCGGGGACTGACTCATGTCCCGAGGCGGGATCGAACCCGCCGTCGCTTGTACCTTGTCCCCCCAAAATAAAGCACAACTCGTTGCTTGCAAGAAGTGCATCCTCGCCGTACTGTGGCACGGCGCCGCGCTGTGCTACGCCATCAAGTGCTTCGCGGTCTGAGAGCGCCGCGCGGCCCAGGCTGCGTTCGAGAGATCGAGAGTCGGTCCAGAGAGGAGGCGCTCCGGACGCAGCGCGCCGCTTCCGGC
>CM060103.1:9143849-9371349 GCA_030522485.1 Stenchaetothrips biformis | reverse complement strand
TCTCTCTCGCACCCACGGGACGTTCCGCAGCGGTGCGAGAGAGACAGGCAGGCGGGGCGCCCCGACCACCCCAAGGCGACGCTCTGTCCGGCCGTGAGGTCGAAACCTTTCACCCGCTCATGAGTCGCTCCTCGGGCCATTCATTTTTCCCGCCACGCGCGCTGCTTGTTTTGTTTTTGTTTAGTGCCGTGTTTGTAGTTGGAGCGGTGTGAGCGCCGAGGCGGCAGCCCCTTGTAGCCCCTGCGGACGGCCGGGCGGGCCCCACCGCGCCACAGGGCTGTGATGCCTGGCGGCCTATCCTCTCCATTGCAGGCGCTGGCTTACCAACATTAGCAACACTCTGGAATACGAATCTCAGTTGTAATATTTTCAAATCCAATTCCCAATGTCAGTATTTTTGACATTTCGAAGACAGACGGACCAAGAGGGCGGAAGGTTGGTCGGCGCGGTGCGCCGCGCCGTGTGAGACGCGAGTGGTTGCCGTGGTTGTGGGTCCGGGGATTGCCTGGGATTGCGCGCGTATTGCTCTGGTTATGTGAGGCGTGGCTGCGCGGCTAGGGCGAGGCTAGAGCACGGCCTGGGCGAGGGTAAACAAGGGCCCAGCCAGTGGGCCGGAAGTGGAGCGGCGCGGCTTCGATGTGGTCGATAGTGTAGTGGACGTGCAAAGAGACGTGGATCTCTGCTGCCCTCGGCGTAACCGCCGCGCAACCGCGTTCGCGAGTACCAACAAAACAAAAATCACGAAAAAAAAAACCACTTGCTGTCTTATAAATAGCTAGGCATGAAAGACAAGAGCAAATAGTGAAACACAAATACATGAGACAAAAAAAAAAAAGGTTAACTTTTTTTAAAATAAATAAATCTAAAGAAATACGTGTGAGTCAGGGCGCATCAGGGGGCCGATAAATAAAGCGCTTGGGCGGAGCGGTCGGTATAATGGACCCTAATGGACGAGCGGGCCCTGAGCCCCGACCGGCCACTTGTGCGGGATTTGGAAGCCGCGCCAACATCATCATCGCCGTCATTATCTCGTTGCGTCAGGTGATTTAACGGCGCGGTGACGTCACTCTACGCTGTTTTATTTGGCCTTCGTTTAAAGATGGTTCACTGCTTGTTCGGCGTCTTGGTTCCGGGCGTACTGCACAGTGTAGCCTACGGAGCGCCACGCCCTGGCTGCAGCGCAGCCTGCAGGGATTCAGAGAGGCTGCTATCGGATGCTCTCCGGCCTGATGCGGTACAGTGATTCCGATAATCCTGGGAGACCACCTGGCTGTGTGTGTGTGTGTGTGTGTTGTTTGAGGGTTATGGGGCCATTATGCCGTATGGATTACTGCCCCTGATGAGTGGGCTACCACACAGTGGAGTGGAAACATGCGTGTGTGCTGTGGTACTTTGACGCTGCATGCCTCACCCCGTTCCTCTCCGATACCCATCACACGTCGAGGAATGGCTTTGGTGTGTTTCATGAGGCTTTCAGAAAAATTGTATCAGTACATTTGTTGTCGTTAAAAAAAAAAAAAGAAAGCTTTCTTAGTTGGCACAAAAAAAGTACTTCAAAGTAGCCTCGGCTTTGACAACAAAAAACAAAAACAACAAAACAATTTTTCATAAATCCATCTTTGGCGGAATGGTGCACTCACTAACTCACCTACCCCGGTGACGGCGGCGGCGGGGATATCCTGTGCGGCCGAACGGGCGCGGCTCTCATCCTACACCCGAAGTCGCGCCGAAGATGATGCACTCGAGTCGCGTCCAAAGTTCCCGAAGTTGGCGAAGTTGGCCGACCGGTCAGTCCGAGTGGAGCACGAGGCGTGCGCAGGGGCGGCCGCCTGGCGCCGCACTGAGCGAGGACTGGACCGCTCCAGCTCTCCGGCGCTGGAGCCGACGCTGCTTCCTGCCGTCGCACAGTGGGCCAGAAGACCGGCAGCAGCCGGCCAAAACTCTAGACGCGTTTTGAGCTCCAGAGTCGCTGGATGGGACGCGAACCGAGACACATGGAGCGACTGCACGACTCGCCGGAATCGCTGTGCTGCAGTGAATTTAGCTGTGCTAAAATTAAAATATAAAATATTAAAATATAAAATTTTTATAAAATGTTTTTTTTTTAAATGTAATGGACATGAATTATTCCCTGTTGTTGTTGTTGTTGTTGTTGTTGTTGTTGTCGTCGTTGTTGTTGTTGCTACTGCTGCTGCTGCTGCTGCTGACACGAGGCGCATTTAATCCTCAGCCACTGATGAAAGGCCCCGTCCGTTCGGTATGCCCCTTTGCTATCCGGGCGATCTGTCGCACGTCGGCTCGGCGCCGCGTAGCGCCGCTCGCGGTGAGGCAACGCGGGCAATACCATTACGGCAGAGCGCCGCGCCCGGCCTTGGGCCTTCGCCGCGCCCCCGCGCCCCCGCGCCCCGTCGGTGCGCCAGAGACGGAGCGGCCCCCCCGGAATCAGCGAGCGCGGCGTGGCTCCGCCCGTCCCGCGCCTTTACTGGAGCAGCCCAGGGAAGTCCCCCTGTCGCGTGGCGCGCCGGCTGCCTTGCGCCCGCCAACGGTGGTGTATTTTGACCTCGGAAAGTTCCGAGGTCAAAATCCCAGTCTCAAAAACACCTATTTTGGGTAATAGTTACAAAAATTCGCTTTATAATTTAAAAAATAAAATATTTACGTACTTGCTAGTTGGAGTGTACTGCTTAGTGACTCTTAGTTCGGCTGCAGTGACGTGACGTACACCTTTTTTTAACGCGCCATTCTGACTGCACTTTTGTCCGAGCAACAGTGTCTGTGAGAGAGAGAGGGGAGAGAGAGAGAGAGAGAGAGAGAGAGAGAGAGAGAGAGAGCGAGCGAGCGAGCGAGCGAGCGAGCACAGTATCGAATAGTAGGTTGTGCCTTTGCGCCTTGTAACTGCACACTGGCCTGGAGGGGTGGCGGCGGCGCGGGGAGCGCTAGTCATGTCTGCGCTGCATGCGAGCCGAGCCGAGCCGGCCGGGGCCAAAGCATTGAATCAAGATCGTGGAAAGGAAGGGGAGTTATGCCGGGAAACGGTCCGCGGCGGCAGCGCGGTGACTCGCTCTGTCTCTCTCGCACCCGCGGGGCGTGGCGTGGCGGTGCGAGAGAGACAGACGACTGCCTGCGTGCTCCTCGGCTCGCCGCTCGGACTCGTACTCTGCTCTGCCGCTGCAGCGTGCGGCGCCGCTGTCATCTTATCGTGAATAAAGTGCGTCCAGTGCGTGCCGCGGCGTGCCGGCAGTCTGCCGCACTGGCGGGCTGCGGGTGGGACAGCGCGGCGGCGCGGCGGTGAGCCGGCAAAGAAGAGCTGAAATCATCATCGGGGGTCCATTCGATTCGAATCACCATTTGTTGGCTGTCGTGTTTGAGTCGGAGGCTGGCTGGCACTGATCGAGACTCCCGACAAATGAGTTTCCAGTGTGAGTGTGAAGGCGACACACCTACGGTGCCGTACTACACACACTGCAGGGAAAAAGAGCTCTTAATTTTAAAATTTTTAGGTCAAAACGTACCTGAGAAATTGTTTTTTTTTCTTTCTGTTTGAGGAATAATAAAAACACGGCGGTGGCGGTGGTCGTTTCGACACATGAATAGGAAACAATTTGCTCTTAGATCTTGCAGATTTAGCGACTGTGGTGCTGCGCGGTGGTCGCTCGGTCGTGACAAACGTGACACTGCTGGGCAGGGCGGGGCGGGGCAGGGCGGGGCAGGGCGGGGCGGGGCGCCCTGCTCGTGACGCCGTGCCCTAGAACGGTGTGAGGTGACGTTCCGAGCCGCGAAGCACGTAACAGCCGAGCGATATGCACGCCGCCCGGCGGTGCAGCACGACAACGCGTGTGGGATTATTGAAGAGCGGCGGCCCGACGACGGTCTTCTCTCGTCGCTCTGTCTCTCTCGCACCCTCGCGCCAGCGCGCCAGCCCCGCTGTAGGGAGGGAGACGGAGCGACGAAAGACGGAAAGTGACCTTCCCATGCAATCACCCTCTTTGTCTGAAGATTGAACGGAGACTGTAGAAGGCGACGCGGGTAGCGGTTTCCCCTGGACTCCAGTCAGCCCGGCCCGCGTCACTGTACTACGCTCTGGTTTAGGACGCGCGGCGAGCGGCTTGTGAGCGCCGCCGACGACCTTTGGGTGTCGCGACCGCTGCCGTCTCCCTCGCACACGCCGCCGCGGCTGTCGGCGCGCAATGAACGCGTGCGGCACACTGTGCGGTCGCCACAATGCGCCGTAAATCGGCCAAAGCTCACTGTAACTTTCCCCCGGCGTCGCTCTGTCTCTCTCGCGGCCCCCGCGGCACGCCGGCACGCCCCGCGGGTGCGAGGGAGTCGGAACGATGACGCCGCGATGCGGCTGACGGCGTGGCGATGCACCGTCTTGGACGCGGACCAGGCGTAACCTCCCGCCCTCCCCTCCCTCACTCGGAATCGCCGTTGTGTCCAGCGAGCCACTCCACCGTCTGGCCCACTGTGCCTCGCGGAGGGCCTTATCGGCGGGGCGCGGTGCGGCTGCCGTCCGCGCCCCGCTACGCCCCGCGCCTCGATGCCCGGAACTGATTTTCCCCGTTTCTAATTATTGCCGCCAGAGAGGCACTTATCTCCCTCTCGCTGCAGTGCTCTTTGTGCCGGCCGGCCTTGGTGAAAATTTAACCACGCTGGACCTCGTACTCAAACACCACAATTTTATTTTTTATTTTTTATTTTTTTTAAAGGGTGCATATTACTTACAAGCTTCTTTCAGAAATTTCAAAAGTCCTTGAACTGGTTGTCGTTCATTTTGATCAATTTTTTTTTCCCTGTGGAATGTGTCATCTGCTCAAAGTGACAGGCACTTGAAGTCTTAACCGTTTCCTTGCGCCGTGTTCCAGGCGCGACCAGAAGGTGCGGGCCGAGCTGGAGGAGGCCCTGCGCGCCATGACCAGGGACTTCGACGAGGCGGAGAACGCGCGCCGCACCCTGGCCGCGGCCAGCGAGGGCGCCGCCCGCGAGAACAAGTAAGCCAACCAGCGCACAGTGGGCCAGCGTCGGCGACGAGGCGTGACTAGCGCGCCGTGACGGACGTGTCACTGTGTCTGTGACCTTGTCACGTCACGTCACGAAACAGTGACGCTGCTTAGCCCAGCCGTGGACACGAACGTAGGGTGGGTTGCCTACCCTGTGGTGTGCAGGCGTTGACAGAGCCGCAGGGTAGGCAACCCATCCGTCTTTGTCGTCACGTCTAACTTGTCCGTCCCACTGTGCGTGTCGCAGGCGCCTCCAGGAAGAGCTAGCAGCAATGACGGCGTCCCTGCGAGCGACCACTGACCGCTACGAGGAGTCCTGTCGTGAAGTGGAGAACATGAAGCGCCAACTGCAGATCTACGTGTTGGAAGTGGAGCGCTTTGAGCAGCTATTGGGAGAGAAGGTTTGACGCTAGTTCCTTCTTTCTATTCAATCATAAGTGTTGCATGCGTCTTTTTTTTAATTATTATTTTATTTTTACGTTGTCTGTGCTTTTGTCTTTGGCACAGGAGGCAGAGAGGAACGACATGCTTGAGACTTTCCGTAATTTGAGTGATGAAGCTTCTAAATTGGACACTCACAATATGACTCTAGAGACAGAGTACAATAGCATGCGTGGCTCTCTTGATCAGTACCGAGAGCAAGTGCACTCTTTGAATCACCAGCTCGCTGAAAAAGATGAGATTGTTGGGAGCCTTGAGAAACAGGTATGTTGCTTTGACATGTTTGAAAAGAGGCGGAGTCAGCCTGTTGTTTTATCTCTAGTCTCAATCTTGCCATTGACTCACAGATCGAGCAGCTCTCTGGGTCTATTGCTCACTTAGAGAGGCAGGTGGAGGAGTCCCGCTTGGAAAGAGAGTCTACTGAGAGGGATCTTCAGTCAGCGCATGGCTTGGCCCGCCAGCTTGAATCTCAGAAACAGGCCCTCCAAGATATGTTGGACAGCGTGCAGCAACAAAAAGAATGTGTATGTGTTTTCCCACTTGTTTGTGGTATTTAACAGTATTGTTTCTTATCTTGAACCACCTTAAAATTTGGTGCTTCAGGCGGAGCGTCAGACACAAGATCTGACTGAGCAGCATGCTTTACTGGAACGACAACAGCAAGAGCTTCGAGCTACTATTCAGTCTATGGAAAATCTTCTTGCTGAAAGCAGAAGCCAAGCTTCTGCGCAAGCTGCAAGAGCAGCAGAACTTGAGCAGGACAACAGAACGGTATGTTGGGTTCAGTCTTTTACCTCTGCCATTGCCATCAGTGTGTGCATTTATTTCTGCTTTCCAGATGACATGTCAACTAGAGACTCTGCAACACACTGTCGACCAACTCACATGTCGTGCAAGCAAAGCTGAAGAACTTTTAGAGAGGAATCGAGAGAATGTTGTTGAATATGAAAGAAGATTACAACAAAGTATGTCACAAATGGAGAAGCAAACTCAGCAACAATCTTCCCTAACAGCAACTGCTTGCGAAAGGGAGCAAGAAGTGCGGCAAATGAGAGCTGAAAATGAGCGTTTGGCTCAAACCCTTGATGATGCCAGAGCTGAAGTGCAGAGGTGCAGGGATACCATTGAAAATTTGAAGGAGCGCATTGCTGGACTTGAAGAATCGGAACGCTCTAGCCGAAGACATATTGCTGATGCTAGGAGAGAAGCCGCTGAAAATATTCGCTACTCAGAAGATAATAGGAGGTATGAAGATAGGTCTTCTCAAGACAGAAGGTCTCGGGATGTCGATAGCAGGCGAGCCAAAGATGATGCACCCGAACTATACCGCTATAAGCACACAGAAACTCCAAGAAGGTAAATTATTTGCATGCTGTTCTTGTAGTTTGAATGTTTGGAGCATGAAGGTAAAGTTGTTTTTAGTTTCATGGTGTCAAGGCTCTTCCATAATATTTTAGTGGGTAGTTGCTTTGTTCTGAAAACACTTAGGCACTTTTTATGTTTCTCCTCATCATACTTATTGATGCATGTAGCAACCTGTTTCGCATCCCAAGGCCTCCGAGTTAGACCAGTGTTCCTGGTGTTTTACCATGGTGCTTATCTTTCATGAACTGCCATTCATGTAGCTCCTGCTCATGTGGGCCTCCTGACATGAGGAAAAATGGTGTTGGTACATGTTGCTGTGGACCTCCACCCAAGGAACAGGTGAAGAAAGTGACGAGCAGTGTAGCATGCTCGTGCGAACCCCCTCCCTCTGAGCCAAGAAACAGAAATGTGGGCACCGAACGCTGTCCCTGCGGGCCACCCCCTGCCGAACACAACAAGAAAATTCAGGTTTCCCCACACTCAAATCGGCCACATGCCAGTCGTCGAACATCCTCACAAAGAGAGACAACACATTCCTCTTCTAGAGTAAGTGTTGCATAATTAGTTCATTGATTCCACACTTTTTTTTAGTTCTTTATGGATTTTATCACGGATAGGGGGCTCAGTGGTATGGAGGAGATGTTCCTGAGCAAGCTGGTGATATAACAGCGCACATCAGAAATACTCGATTTGATGCTCATGACCCCAGGTATTTTGCACTCTTGGAGATAACTTCATTGTTCAACCCGAATGTCCCATTCATTTCATGTGAATTTTGGCTTGCTCCAGCCTTGGTTCTTTCATATTGAAATGGATGAAACATCTTTTAGGCTAGCTTTGCTCTGTTCAATCTTTTGGTCTGTACCCAAAGTTTTTATTTTTAATACAATTCACTGAAGTTTCTTGACTGTGAAGTGTAAGATCAGCAGACTTGGGCTGGGTGCGGCCTATGACACCAAATCAAGCCAACTGTGGCCTTGAGCTGAAAATGGAGGTCCCCCGACCAGCATGCCAAGCAACAGAAAGTGAAATGAGAGAACGCACCCAAATATTTGGTTTACTTGAGATTGATATGTAAGCCAATCTTTGTTATCGTAGTAATTGCTCTGCTGCTTTTGTTGGGCATTCCTCATAGGATTTTGTTGCTCTCAGGGCATCCAAGATGGCCAAAGGGGGCATCCTGTTGCACAATGAAGCAGGAATGAATAATAGACATTCCCCTAATGTGCTCCCAACAGAAAGTGATTTTGAAGAAAGGAAAAATAACGCATGTCTAAGAGTTAGTTCTATTGCAATTCCTAGGCTGCATGTCAGGTAAAAAAAAATTATTTGCTGATGTGCATGCTAATTTAGTCCATCACCTTATCCACTCCATACATCATCTTTATTACAGTCCAGAAGATGCACTGAAGTCAGCTTCTCTGTCAACAAGTGTTTCTTCAAATGTTAGCCGGAGCACAACTCCTTGCCCAAACCCTCTCATTCAGTTTCCTAGCAGTTGCCCTACAAGTCTCCTCTCCGGATCAGCTCTTCACCTTGACACACCCGGCACCATCTCTCCATCTATGTTATCGTCAATAAGTACCAAAGAAGATGATACTGAATCATCTTTTTCCTCCAAGCCATGGAAAACAAGTCCTCACACCAATGCTCATCCGCCGTTAAAAAGAAAATTCCCAGAAAATCAACTACAAGAAAATATGTCAAACTATTCAACAGCATATTCCTCAATAATTGACAGTAAAGAAGATAGATCTGCTTATTCCAGATGTCAAACTTCCCTTGGAAGTAACACTAGATCCTCTGAACCTGCACCAAGTTGCACAAGGCACTCCTTTCTTAAATCAAGTCAGGTTCAAGGTCCGGGAAACAGTTCACCGACTGACAGGGAAGAATCTCATATGTCTGAATTTGAGCAAAACTCGCATGGCAAGTCCCAAAATGAAAAACCTCATTTAGTGAAGCCCGCTGACAGGGTCTGTCAGCATTCTCAGGGTCCAGATTTGCCAACAGATGCTGTACATATGAATAATATGAGAAGACTACCTGTAGGTGAAGCAGATAAAACACAGCAATTTCGGTTTCAAGTTGGAGTGACTAACTCACATGTACAGGCAACTTTGCAAACCATGTGCAGATCAGAAAAGGCTGATATTACTGATAGGTTGGCCTGATATTTTTGTTTGTCTCGTGATTCAAAGCTTGTGAACCAATTTCACACTTCATTACCTTTCAGGCATAACATGCTGATGCATGAAATCTCGGGATCAGGCCCCTTGCTACCCCTATTCCAGCTTCAACAGCAAAGACAGCAAGTACAGTTGGCTCAGCAGCAGCAGCAGTTAATGCAGCAACAAAGATTGATGCAGCAACAACAGGAGCTTCAGGAACAGCAGGTTTTAGAGCAAGAATGTCTTTTACAACAACAGTTAGCACAACAACAGAAACTTTTGCAAAAGCAGCAACAAGAACAACACCAACTGCTGCAAAAGGAATTGCAACATTTGCAGTCATGTATTGAGCAGTCCCTAGTAATTGGAGAACCAAACATGCCGAGCCTGCGGGCCAACTCTGGATTGGATCATATGCAGATTTCACACCTTCCGACTTCTGCTCTGGTTGGTCGTTCATGTTCAGTGTCATGATTATGGTTTTTGTCTTTTTCTGTCTGACAACAATGTACGATTTCAGGGTGGTGGGGATAAAAGCGTGTCTGTTGCTCATATGGAAACTGCGTTGAACAATGGCCCAGGTAGACCAGAAATTTCTCCAGAGATGTCCTCTTTCACATCTCACACTAAGAATGAGGTGGGTGACAGGTCTACTTCCTGCAACTCTGGTAACAAAAAGGCAAGTTCAGATGCCTTCAGTAATGAGTCAAAAACCTCAGGCCCAAACCTTAGACCCGAGGAAAAAGGAAAATTAAAAACAGACTGTGTCATACGAAATCAAACAAGCCAGGACACAAAATTTTGTGGAGTGCGTCAAAAGTTTGTATGAACAATTTACTAGTATCAGAAAATTACAGATCAGCTACTGTTTGTTGCTTTTGAAGTGATTATGTACTTTTTGCAGGAATAGTTGCCTTAACTCCAAAAGCATGTGTTTATCAGCGACTTCGACAACTACATCAACAAAGAGTTCTGTTAGTCATAGGGACTCTCATAAATTGCATGATCTCAAAGAATGCTGCTTTGTGTCAGTGTTTTCATTTTCATGAATATTGGATCATGTTCTTTAAGCAAGGAAAAATTAGTCACCTGTCATTTTTTTTTCCAGCACAATTCCTACAAGCCTCCATGTTTGTTTTCAACCAGATAAAAAATCAAGTAAATGTTTACCTGCAATCCACAAATTTCAGAAACCAAAGTGCTCTAAAATCAAATCTGCAACAAGTGCTTCCAAAGGAACTTCTTTGGACTCAGGGAATTTCAGTGGCAGTGATGAAATTCATTCTGACTGTAGTGTGAAAGGTGTGCATCTTTCTAAATGCTGACGATGTATGCACTGCCAGTTTAATTTATATAATTTATATCATGTATCTTTGCTTCCCCTTTTTTTTTTTTTTTTTTTGAGAAGAAAAGGTGCCGCTAAAACATCAACGACCCTCTTCCTTCTTTGAAAATTTAGCAGCTAGAAAGTTGGATCTATAATACAAGTCATAAAATAATTCAGTAAATTTTATGTTAACAATTGAAAAATGACAGAGCAAAGCCAGTCCTATCCAATTTTATTTTGTTCTTAAACCTAAAGTGTTCCTACACAAAAATGTGGTTCTGTTTGCTGAGGTACTGGAGCAACCCTAGCAGTTCAAATCATAGTCTTTGTTGTGGGAACATATTCTAGGAGTAACTATCAATTCACGGATTACCTAGCAGTAAATTTCCTGATGTGCAGAGTGGCAGATGCTGCATTTCCTCAAGATATCGAATGTACTTATACTCCTTCTGGTCAACACATTGAATCATGCACTGCCAAGTATGTTTTTGGCAACACTTACTCTCCTGGTCCCTCTGCCGCCGCACCATTAGAAGCAAGAGTCATTGCCCCTCAAGATCACAATTCCTTGGGCGCAGCAGTGGTGAGGCTGAAAGTTGCTGTATGACAATGGTTTAAAACGGGTTCTAATACTCAATGCCCAAAAGTTTTCAATTTTTACCCCTTCTAGCAGGCAGATAAAGAAAAGCCACATATAACATTCCACATGGTTCAGTCATCAGCCAAGGGTCACCTTGGTCACGCCCCCTCAGCCCCAACAGAGACCCCGTGCAACACAACTGCATACCCACGTGACATTGAGGGCAAGCTGTCCCCCTCTGGCCACCATCTGCAGTCTTGCACTGCGCGCTATGTCTTTGTGGGCCCTGATGCCAAAGTGCTTGGCCAGCCAGGCAGCAATTCCCAGGGAACTTATGTTGTTCTTCCTCTACTGCGTGCAACCCCTGCGGGCTCGCAGGGACCAGGGAAAGCTGTGTCTGCTGCTCGTGTGCACATTCAGCTCCAGCCGCAAAGAATGACCCAAGCCACACAGAACTGAGCATTGCATGTTTGACTCCGCTTTAGTATTTGTAATATTGTAGTTTTGAATTTATTAAAATGGTGATGAACATCAGTTGTATTTGTTTGGTATATCTGGGGAATACATATTGCATGCCTTTTTTGTCGCACCATATTTATGTTTTTAATTTATTGAAAATGCTGTTGACCTTAATTTTTAAAATTGTGTACTTACTCCAGCTTTCTGTTTTCAGGCCAGACATATGACAATTAGCTGCGGAGCGTAAAGTTTCGCGCTCCGCAGATGTAGCAGTTGCTCCTGGAGTATCCCTCTCCTTGAATGTCAGTATTGAAGCGGATTCCAGTGACACTGGTAACAACACTTCAGGATCCCCTGGACGGTTGTTGGGAGCCATATCGTTAGATTCCCTTCCAACGATCTCAACTCCCTCTCCTAAAGAACCGCTTAGTCCAGCATCGAGTCCACCTCCAAGCCCACCGTCATCCCGAACATCAAGACATAGAAATACATCTTTATCATCAACCACCAAAAAGAGGGTCAACTGGTCCACATAAACACTGCTGCTGTTTGAGATGAACAAAAGATTGTTCTTCACTTTTGTTTATTGGTTGTGAATGTGTTTTTTTAGACCTGTTCTGATTGTTAATACATATAGTACATATATTTTAATTTGTAGATTTGTCATTGCATTGCACAGCTGTCTATTATATTGGCCAGGTATTACTGTTTATTTTAAATTGCATCCCTTTTGCCTGTTTGCATTCTCTGATTATTTTTTTTCTGTATGCGTGTGTGATGAAAAGATTCTCTGATTATTTTTTTTCTGTATGCGTGTGTGATGAAAAGAGTATTTTCTGAGAATATTTTACCATAATTTTACGGGTCTTTAAATTTATTTTTTTAATTTACCTGGCTTTTTCTTTTAAAACAAACTGTTGAACAATAGATAGCACAAGACTGAACTGAAAACTCACATAGCATTAAAGACTTTTAAAAGGATCTCTGTTTTTTTCTCCCCCAGCAATTCCCTCATCTTTGCAAGTTCTTCAGTTGGCAACAGTGTTGTTTACATACATACCATGTAGAGCAACAACAAACAATATGAAAATTGGATCACTTCTATATATATTCACTGATTTAGCTCAGTATTTTGAACCATTATGATACCTAAAACTTCCAAGCATCAGTTTGCAAGGAATCTGGCAATGTCCATTTTTCCCAAACTGAGAAGTTGAAATTTTTTGTCTTACTAGAGGTTAGTCGATGTGAGCCTCTTGTTTTAGAGTCAATCTTTTTGTGTTACTGGGTTTTTAACCACTGAGCATGGATGATGATAACGAGAAACCAATGCTGAGCTGTCAGCCTTGTTCAGAGAAGCTACCCCTGGTTCTCTCCGATGAAGATGCCCAGCCTCGGATTCAAGTAAATTGAGTCTAAAAATTTACTTTGCTGGTCTTTAGGTCGCTGATTGAGGGTTTCTTTCTGCTGATTTTACTTCATGATAGTTTTTTTTGTTCTGCCAGGTTCCATCATCTATTGCTCAGTATTTACGGGACTATCAACTGGATGGTGTTCGATTCTTGTATCGGAGATTCAAAAAAGGGGAAGGTGGTATTTTGGGTGATGACATGGGTCTTGGGAAAACTATACAAGCTATTGCATTTATAGCTGCTGTTCTTCAAATGAAAGGTATATTGAGTTTGCTTTTCTATCTTGCATCATGTTATATTTACATGGTAAAATTCAGTTGGTTACTATGTTCACCGCTAGGTACCAAAGAAGATAAGTTACGGCACTGCATGACATATATAAGGGAAGACATTGCCCCAGGCATAGAACTACCATCAGTGAATCCAGTTTTAATCATTTGTCCTGCGTCACTCACTGATAATTGGTTAGATGAACTTCAAACGTGGGGACACTTTTGGGTGCAGAAGCTAACGACGGCTAACAGGTACATGTGTTGACATTTATTAATCTTAAAAGATAGGAAACTTATTCTTCTTCATTACTCAATTTTATTTTATTCTTAGGTTGGATTTGATCAACAGAGCTAAACGGAAGGAATGTGATGTTGTATTAATCACATTTGAACGCGCTCGATCATGTATTGACTTACTCAACACTGTTGATTGGACATGCATATTGGCAGATGAAGTTCATCGTATCAAGGAAAACAGTTCTCAGTTAACTAAAGCTTTGTGTCGCTTACGCTGTCAAATCCGTTTTGGTCTTACAGGAACCCCTTTTCAAGTGAGAATATTTTTTTCGTATTTGAAGAGTATAGCAAACAAGTATATCAATAACTTTATTTTTTCTTATCCTTTTTTTTCTCAATTCAGAACAACTTAAAAGAAGTTTTATGCCTTCTTAATTGGTCCAATCCCAAATCCATGAGCAATTTAGATACTTATGCCAATGATGTTTCAAGGTAAAAGGTGTCTGAGTGAATGATTTACTGTTTTCAATACTTATGCTGTGATTTGAAACTTGACCTTCATTCTATTCTTTTGTTCTTTAGGGCTGTTGAGATTGGGAACCGAAGTAGTGCAACTAAACGAGAGATATCTGAGAATAGATTAGCCTGTTTACAGTTCAAGCAATGGAAAAGAGAATATATAAAGCGCAGAACAAAAGATATTCTTGCCAAATATTTGCCACCTAAAACAGATCTGGTAATTATAATGTTATGAGAGAGGTCACCCCTTTTCAAGAAATTATTTTGTGTCCTCATTTTTTATCACATTTACCACTAAGACACTCTTTTCATTCACTAGGTGGTATTTTGTGAACTGACACAAACTCAAAAAGATATTTATAGAATGATCACTCAACTACCAGATCTTAAAAAACTGCTTAACTGCTCAAAGGATAAGGATGCTCAAAAGGTAATGCACAATGTTAAAAATCAAAAATACATACCACTGTTTCTGTGCCCCCATTTTCAAGTGAATTAGCGGAAACTAATATGATGGACTCAATGTTCTCTTTAAGACTGTTGCTTCAAAGAAAAGAACAGGCCTTCTTTTCACTTACTTGCATTTGTTGCAAAAAACAGCCAATCATGTTGGCCTTCTTCTTTCTGGAATGTCAAGTCAAATGAATGATACAACACAAAAGGTGTGCCGCCAAGCTTTAGAAGATTGTGCAGGACTCCAAGGAATCCCAGAAAAAAAATGGATGTATGCCTTATCTGATACAAGTATGTCTGGAAAGATGCTGGTGAGTTTGTTTAGATCTATTAAGTATCAAATCTCAAAGGAAAAAAAAAAATAATCAAAAAATCAGGTGTTCACTTTTGAATGAACTTTTTGTGAAATTTTAGGCTTTGTCACAACTACTTCCAGTATTCTTGGCCAGAAAAGACAAAATCTTGATTTTCTCCTACTCCACTAAAGTTCTTGATTTTGTTCAAGATCATCTCAACAAGATGAGGTTTGGCCTTGGAGTTGGCATGCTAAACATTAAGCTTAGTGGTAAGCTTACAACGCTAATTTTTTTACTTTCTTCCAGGTACAAGTATTGTCGTCTTGATGGCACTACACCACCTAAGTTGCGTCTTCTGATGGTGAAGACATTTAACACCTCACCAGATATGTCAATATTTTTGCTTTCCACAAAGGCTGGTGGGGTTGGACTAAATATTACTAGCGCAAATGTTGTCATTATTTATGATCCTAATTGGAATCCTGCTCATGATATGCAAGCTCAAGATCGGTATGTTGCTGTTGAAAAATTATGACTTTCTGACCATCACTGACTTCTAATTTTTCAAATCAATTCTACAGAGCACACAGGCTAGGACAGCAACGGAGTGTGAAAGTGTATCGATTACTGAGTACTTCAACCATTGAGGAATTTGTTTATTTACGTCAAGTGTACAAGCAGCAATTGGGATCTTGTTCCATGACAAGTAAAAGTGGACGACGCTACTTTGATGGTGTTTCTGGTGACACAAGATATTATGGGGAACTTTTTGGCATTCAGAACCTGTTCTCTTTCCGAGAAAGTGAGGGGTAAGTTCACACCACCTGTACACAGAAGTATAAAAAAATCGAGCTGGATTCTTTAAATTTGTGCTATTTTTATCTTGTTGAATTTTACAGAAGTCTTACAGAAGAATTGTTATTAAAGCAGCAACAGTTGGAAGAAAAGTTACGTTTGAAATTGGAGACACCAGTCAGAGAGAAAGGAACAGAGGCGTGTGTAGCTCAATGTGTTCTTGGGAATAATAGTAGTAAGTGCTGTATTTTTTATAATAATATAATTTTTTTGTGTCTGTAAAATTTATTTGATTGAAACTTACACATCTTTTGAATTTTTAGAATGTGGTAAAAAAAGTGGGTTGGTGCAGCTGTGTCAGGATGTCTTTGAGACTCATGTTGATGAACATGAGGATTGGCATGATGCACAAGATGCCAACCAAACCACTAATCATTCTGAAAATGAATCTGAAGATGGTGAAGATGAAGACCTCAAGTGCAATAGCATTGATACCGTACTGGAAAGTAAGATGTTCATACTCTAAAATTCACTTTTGTCTCCTCCATGGCTCTTCCTTTGACTGTTTTTATTTTTAAATTCAGAAAGTACTGTTGTAAGGCATGTTGTTCAGCACCAACGAGTAGTTGCTCCGAGTAAAGTTGAGGAGTTTGTTGCTGATTGTGCCATAAGAGATGTGCTCCAAAAGGGAATAAACTCCCAATTACCTGCATTTGATTGCTCAATTGAAACTCAGGTAAGATGTCACATACATCTGAAGGTTTTCTTTCTCCTCTGTAAAATTAGTACTTACCACAATTTAAATCTATTGCAGAATACACCTGTACAAAAAGAACGTGAAGAGAATAGTAAAATCACAGTTTCTTCCAGGTTGGTCTCTTCTTCCACTTGTGTGTGCCAAAGCAAAAACTACAGCATGTCTTTGCAAATAATTGTAAATTAATTATTTTTCAGATCTAAATTCACCCAAATTGCAAGACGAGAGTTTCTTACCCCCATGGAACTTGCAACTAAAGTCATATCAATGTCAAGACACCAAAAAGTGAACCTCCTGAACAAATACCAGAAAAGGCAGCAAGTGGTTTCAGCCAGTGTGAGCATGCACAAGAGAGTGAGACCCCTGCCAGAATCTGAAGTCGAAATCATCTCGCCTAAGAAGAAAGCTCTCGAGGGTCCTTCCTGCAGCACCATTCAACTCCCACAGTCAGAAGCTGCTCCTCAAGCAGAAACCGATTTTAGCATGAAAGAATCAGCAGTACTAATCACAGAAGACCCAGGTGTTCATTCTTCTTCTGCCTATGAGAAGCCATCGTCATTTGAAAAAGAGGCACAATCGGTGTGTCCCAGTCTCAGTAGAGAGGCCATCCGTTTAGTGGAACAGGTGGTTTATAAAAAGAACAGAAAAGAAACTCAAGACAATACAGGTAAGAAGGCCATGTCATCTGGTACTGAATTAAAGGAGTGTGGTGATGAAGGAGTAAAATCTAATGAAGACGAACTTGAAGCTTCGAGTTCTGATAACAAGCATCATTCTCAAGCTATTGACCACGGAACTGGCTGTTCGGTAGAGGCTGTGGCTCTTATCGGGTCTATGCTGTTTTCTCATGGAATTCGCAAACCAAGCCCTCAGAAGAATGAACGCAGATCATTAGATGTAAATTTTGGGGCATCAACGTCAAGATTTGTTGAACCTTTCAGGAAAAGCCCTACCTCTCAATCTGAACCTGAAGAGCCCATATTTAAAGCAGAAGATGATGTCTTTTTAAAATTAATAAAATCTGGCAAGCTAAAGCAACTTTAAACCTCTCTTGATTTTGAGTTAAATTGTTTTACCGTGCTGTAAGCATAATTGCCAGAAAATGTCCTTGCTTGTGTACCTCATAATTAGAAAAGTGTGTTTTTATTGAAACTTGCTACTTACCAAATAAGTTTTATTGTTTGTTTTTTTTTTAATCGTTTCTTTGTTTAGGCTTGATCAAATGTCTATGAAGTGAATATATGAAGTGATGAAACCACTTTGTTTTACAATTCTTTGCAACATGAAGCACATGGTTCTGCAATGTGCTGTGTTTTTTTATTATTACAAATAGAGTTTTATTTTTATGCCAGATTGATTCTCTTTTCTCCCTTTCCATACATTCACCTCTGCACTCTGAGCCAAAGAGACATGATTCTGTCTCACCCAAACTTGAAATGATCTCCTCAGTACCAACTCAGTTGCTTAAAAAGAGGAGGAAGGGTAAACAATATAACAACAGACACGCAGACAGGTTCAATATAAATGAACTGTTTTATTTCAAGCAATGACCTATAGGATCAGCTGCCCTCAGACAAAATAAGTCATAATAAAGAGGATCGATGTCTGAGCGCAACCATTCTACAGAGCATTTAATTGAAAACCGCATTCAATCATGCTAAAAGCACATGACAACTAACACACATGACACATAATTTTAATACCATCATGAAAATTTATTTTATGCCATACATTAACACTATATTTACTTAGGTCATTTACAGATTTAAAATATTTTTCACAGCATTTTTTGTTTATTTTAATTTACAATATACAATTAAGATTAACTATGTACAAAAATACAGGTAATGTGTACAGTATTAACAAGAGGGGCACCAGCATGGCAACTCAACATTTAACTAAAACAAAGAATGTGACCAGATATTACCTATATTACAATACCAACTAAGTACTGAAAAAAAAAAAAAAAAGGTATCTGAGACATAGCAAAAATCATTTTAATTCCTGTGTGCAGTCCTGCAACTCTATACTGTGTTGTCCATGAAGGAAAACAATCCAAATGACCACACTAAAACTAGTAATGATGACTAAATGGTCATTAGATAGGCATTCATACTCATACTATTTCAGTGAAGAATATAGAAAACCAGAATGTAATGTATTCAATTCAAACACTGAAATTGGAACAATTTATCAAACAGTCATTAAAATACTGTACTTGGGGGAGGACTACAACTTAACGATGAACACATATGTGGGAAACTCCAAATACAATAACAAATGACTGTAATATATGAAACGATTAAGTAAATCTGAAAGCGAATACACTGCAAAATAGGCTGGGTTTCAAAACTCACAGACACCTAACTGCAATTCTATCTTCCTCCAAACACAATTAAAAGTTAGGCAAAGAGCATGTGCATGAGCTACAAGTTGAACTTCGAGCTTCAAAACATGGATAAAATGGGAGTCTAAAAAGTATTCTAGGTAAAGATATATGACGCCCCGTACAGTTCAAGTTTACACATTCCATGAGGTATAGAAAGGATGGAAAAATTAAGTTACACTGGCTGAACTTTTGGCAAGGACGGTCAAAATAAAAAAATAATGATAAAACAACTACACAACAAATGAATCAATATCATTACACACCACTACAAATATTGTGAAACCTACGTTTTTGAATAAGCAATGTGCAAATCTGTAATACCACTGCAGTCGCAAAACCTCAAAAAAAGAAAAAAAGACAAAGATAAGTTGAAAAGTTGCAGTCAATAAATTTGTACCTTTATTCAGTAAATAGCACCATTATTTTTTTAAATTAAAAAAGGAAAGAAAGAATAAACTATTAGATGGAACAGCAATGCAGAGAGACCAAGAAAAGATAACTAGGCAAGGTTGGTCATTGTTCACTGACACAAGATCCTCTAACCTTGCCTCACTTGTTGAACTTAATTATTTACGCATACAAACTTACATCAATACAAGAACTTGACCTCGCGAGAGTAAAGTCATCAATGGAGGCTACCTGTACATCCCACTCACATCCGCAATAGACTAACATCTATAGAAGAAAAACACATAATGAATGAGCATGATTTGCATACTGGCGCTAGGAGGCAAAAAGACTTAACTGTAATCCATTCTACTTGATTTAAATTTTTGTAGCTATATGAGTCAGCTTTTAAAATGAGACCATAGTTGATACAAAGCTCTAATCTATACACAAAGCTAGTCAGGTCCTCAGACCTACAGCAGATTCTAACAGATGATATTTTGAACATTAGTAATAAGACAAATACAATTAACATTGATATGTGGTATTGAAATTAACTAATCTGTTAAGATCCCCAATGAATTTCCAATTCTGAACATAGCTCCACAAAATTTGTGAAGAGTGGTAATAAAATCACATACCTGAGTACAAAGGAAATTTGTCAAAGATGCTTAATACTGGTACATTTATTGAGCCTAATGTTTAAATCAAGCCTCACAATTTAAAACAAAAGAAGTCACTTTATCATGTTGGGAACACAATAGAAGTTATAAGTATTAATTACTTGGCTAAACCGTGACACATTTATGACTATGACAATGCCTCTGAACTCACTCCATCATGAAGTTCCAGGAAATGAAGCATAGGCAAGCATGCCTTATCAAGTAACACTCATAAATTCCTTTACAATAAAGTAACAAAATCAATTATTAGCACAACCTTTAATTTCCCACATAATCCTCAATAACAATAGAAACTTGATTTAAAATGACCTACATTTGGCAGCAAAATGAAATTTCTGTACAGCAGCTAAATCTAGAATGTAAATTACTTACAAGGAGTACATCATTGACTACATCACAATTACATCTAACACTGAGGGAAATGCTTACATTGGACTTCAGCAATTCAGTGCTCAAGAATTTATGGCTATAAGTACTTTCCAGGAAACTTCTCAAACAATTATAAATAGAGTAACATTTAAAGTTAAAAGAAAAATTACAATATTCAGTACAATTTTACTTACATTTTCAAATACAATTTGATAGATTTCTAGCAACAATAAAAGGGTAATTTCCAAAACATGAAATATTACTTTTTCTTATTAGTGACTGTTTTAGGAGGCTGCTTATTTTGTGAAGGCTTTGTCTTCTTAGTTAAGTCATCAAACTTGGTAACTGGCTTGTGAGTGCGAGTAGAAACACGACGCTGTATTGTGTCTTCCTTTGAAGCTGCACTACGGACACCATCTCTTCGGGTGGGCTTTGTCACAGAGGATCTCAAAACTTGACCATATTTTGAACTGCCTTCGTCTTCTTCGTTGGATGTAAGAGAGCTCACACGTTTTCTTTTCTCTCCCGATTGTTTTTGACTAGGACTACTTGCACTGTCATCTTTACGCTTAACACCAGCTTTCCTAGTTTGAGATATTGATGTACGCTGAGAGCTAACTCGCCCAGACGACTTCACACTTTTAGAGAGTGTTTCACTTGGCGTTGATGAACTATTAGTGTCTCCCTCTTGGCTTAAATCTATGTCCACCCCAGATGCAAGGGCTTCACTCCAAAATGGTTCCTCTTCATTATCTGATGCCTGGTTAGGAAAGAGTGTTTCTTTCTCCCAGCTAGCTTCATCTCCAGAAGACCCAGACTTTAATGAAAAGAAAGATGAGACTGCACTTGAGCCAGCTAAAGATGTTAAGGTTTGGTTGGTTTTAGACAAAGTTTCTTGATCGTCTAAAATGTGTGCCACTGGATTATCCAGCATGGGTGAATCCAAGTAAGAGCATTCTTGCTTTATTACTGTATGTTTGAAGGAGTCGTCAATACTCATTTCAGATCTTGAATTTCCTCCATTGAATTGACCTAGGCTACCGATTGAAGGCAAAGCTTTATTAACCCCTTTACTTTCCTCTGGCTCTGGTTTTGGCAAAGTCTTCATTGCAAGTCCCCTCTTCCTTTTTTCTACAGGCTCAGGACTAGCACAAACTGCATCTTGACTATTTGTTGGAGACAGTTGCGCAATTTCACCCAAAAATGATGGAGACAAAGTTGTTTCAAAGAGGATGTCTGGTTCAGGGAAGATGTCACTCGTACTAGTTTTATCCATGCTCAGATCATCACTTCCTGAAAGAGACCTAGAGTGCTCTGAAAATGAACCAGAATGAGATCCTATTGCCTTCCGCTTGAGGGCAATTCTTGAGGGAACAGTTTCATCTTCTTTGCTTTCTGAGACTAGATTTGATTCCTTCTTTAATGAGTGGTCTAAATCTGCAGCATCTACAACTTAAAAAAGAAAAACAGCATCATCAAAATTCAACCAAAAATTGCTTAGAATATTGCAAAACCAAAAAGCTTTAATAGGTATTTACCCGTACAAGCAGTGATGGATGATGTGACAGGGTGGCTTTTGTTGTCGTTAAGTGACATTGAATCCACAGCGCAGTCGTTTTCTAAACCAGCTGTGGTATTCTCATCAGGAATGTTATCAACAACATTCCTGAAAAAGTTCAACTCTTCAGTGCTCTCTGATGGGTCTGCAGGCAGCAGCGTAATGGCACTCCTTGCGTCCATATCCCCTTGTAAGTTACCTAATGCCAAAACCAAGACAAAAATTAATCAATCTTATAAGTAACAGTGAAAGGTTTTTACAAAAAAAGTGACAAAAATGAAATTTACCTTCAATGAAGTCTTTGGCATTTTCAATGTCCTCTCCACAAAGGGCAGCAACTGCAACCTCCACAGGTATTTTCTCCTGGTCTTCAAATTCATCTTTGACCAGGGGAGGATTGAATTCTTCATTTGCATTGGTCTCCACACCATCTACTCCTAGTGACACCCTCATGATAGTGTCACTCAAATGTTGAGACACTATTTCTGGAGTAACAGGTGTAGCGCCAGTGTTGTCCTTCTTCTTTGGGGATCGTTTTGAAGGGGATGTTTCAGAATCTACATTCTTTTTTGGAGATGGTTGCTGAAGTTTTAAGTCTGGCTCACCAATGCTACTCTGACTGGTGCTTTCTTTCTCTTGAGGACGAGGAGAACTTCGTTTCCTATTACGCTGACGCTTGGGTCGGGGAGCTACATTTGTAGCCACATCTTCTTGGGAGCCCTTGGCTGTGCTTGAGACGGGACTAGTATTCTGAACTGTTAAAGCAGGAGGTGCAGTTTGCAATTTCGAAAAAGTGTCAGGAATCAGTAATGTCTGACGTTCATGCGTGACAGCTTGGGCCTTTGCTGAAGGAGGCCTTGGGACTTGAAGGGGCGCAGTAGTTAATGATGGAACACAGGCCTGGGTTGGAGTTTGTATCTTCAAGCCAGATGACTTGAGTGCAGAGTAAGACACCTGCACTGTGGCAGTGGCCTTGGTTGGGCTGCTGGCGGATGTCAACAACAATGGAGGGGCTGACACTGGAATCACTGTAGGCAACTTAGATTTGGTACCAACTTTTTCAGAATCCATACTTCCTTGAGAAGGTGGATACACACGAACTTCAGGAGAACTCGCAGGCTTTGTATCCAAACGCAGATGAGGATGCAGCTCAGAGAGCAAACCTTTGGAGTTTGCACTTGTATCATCAATGAGCTGAAATGACTTCTGAGTGGATGGTTCAGCTGGTTTAGCTGCAGACATAGGTGCTAGTGGTGGTGCCTCCGAGACAGGTCCTTGTTGTACAGCCTGTGGCAAAGCCTGGGTCGCAGTCAACTTGGAGAGAAGGTTCAATTTTGGAAGCTGGGATTGAGGCCTTCGAGTTCCTTCTGGAAGTTCAATTAGTCTTTGATAATTGGTCTCGCCACTTTTGGCAGTAACTACCTTGACAGTTCCTGGGGTGATGGACCCTGCATCAGGAGTCGGACTGCCATCGGTTCCTTTGATTGGGGATTGTTGAGGGACATTAGCCCTAATAAACAGCGTCTCACTCTCACTCTGGTTTTCAGACTGTCCCAGTACTACTGCATCACTGATGGACGTTAATGCTTCTAAACCACTATGAGTCAGTACCATTGATTTCATATTTGATGTTAGTTGCTGAGACTTAGTCGATGCAAGCTTCTGAGGAATTTTCAAAGGTGAAGTCTGCTTTGCGATGGTTTTTGTTACTGCATAAATTTTAGGTGATTTCTTTCCTTTCATAGGAGAATGTTTAGAGGAAGACTGAGGACAAGATTTTGATGACTTTGGTGTTTGCAGTAACTGCTTCTCGGGAGAAGTTGCAGGCAGCACTCTGAGGGGCACAAGCATGGGCGAAGACAATTCTGACACTGATGACGAAGACATTTTTTCAGGAGAAGACAGAGGAGATCCCTTCTCCACAGATAATGAAGACAGTGTCACTGGCATTTGCTTTTCTGGTGTTGATTGCAATTTATCACTGGGTGATTCAAATGATAGTCTTCTTATTGGTGAAGCAATCGGTAATTGCAACTTTTCAGGAGTTAAATTGCCAGGTGTTTTCTCAGGTGACAAAGAAGACAGTTTATCTGAGGAAAAGTCAGGCGGTGGTGTCTCTGGGAGAGAAGCTGACAGAACCTCTTCTGAGGGCTGTGGCATAGGCATCTCAGACGAGCCAGACAGCTTTTCTTGTGAAGCTGCAGTAACACTGGAATGCTTTAATGGGGAAAGAGTAGGTGGAATACTTTCTCCAGATGGCTTCACAGGAGGTTCACTAGATTCTGCTTTCTGTGGAGTGCCTCCGATAGATTCAGCAGTAATATCAGGTTTGATGTCTTCTTGTTTCACCTGCTGATTTTCAGCTTTGGGTTGATCCTCTTGTTTAACAGGTGAAGATGTAACTTTTATCTGGTCAGTAACAGCTGGCACGGAAGATGGAGTAGGGTTGCTTAGCCTCCTGATGCCTGTCTGATAAAGTGGGGGTAAAGGAGCAGGAGGAGAGTCCAGAAGATGGCGCAAGTGCTTTGGCTCTGTTGTCTTGTACTGCGGCGGACTTGAGAGTAACGTTGGGCGGCTCTTGGTCCTTGGAATGATGACAGGAAATTTTTCAAGAGATTCATCTTTCACTTTCTGCGGGGACACATTGATTCGAGTTGGCTGCTTCGGCGGTGACTTACTGGCCTCTCGCTGAGTAAGGAGAACTGCCACTTGAGTGGTGGGCTGGAGACCAGGCAGTGGTTGTGCTGGAGATTCAAGTTGGACTACTTGTGGCAATTCTGGGGCCGCAAGTGGCTGGGCAGTCACATCAGTCTGAGACGCAAGCTGCTGAGGTTGTTGCTGTTGATGGTGCTGAGTAAGACGTCTCTTTTCTTCCTCTTCTTGCTGACGAAGCTGCTTGCTTCTCTGTTGCTGTTGGAGAGCCAGCAGTGTTGTAGGCCTGTTTGGCGCACCAGTTGGGGATGTATTAGTCAGTGGTGGAATGCTGCTAGCCGATGACGGAGTGACTGCTCTTGGTGAAGCTTGAGTGGAGAGCGGGGCAGGTGCTGGGGCCTCCAGGATTGGTGCCGATGTTGGCGTCTGATTAGTGGCGGCAAGAGGCTGGAACATCTGACTGGGGCTGACTGAGCTCGAAATCAGACTGCTCACATTGACAGGAATCTCACTCGTCACAGGTGCTGAGTTCAATGTCAGAACAGAGGTATCAGTCACTACAGATGAATCCACATTACCGACACTGAACATAGGAGCTGAAGAGGCCACCACAGTCGCAGTAGTTTGAGTGGTCATGGCTGCACCAATATGACTCGTTGAAACAACAGGGGCGTTTCCACCAAAAAGTTGCTGGATTGATGACAGTAACAATGGTTGACTAGAATCACAACTGATTACAGAAATGATGTCGTGAGATGAGTCCCTCGTTATCTTGCCATCTTGTTTGGAGACCTGCCTTACAACAACGGGCCCAGCTTGAGAGTTGACCAGATTCACATGGACCATTCCTGTGGCAGATGAGATCATAACTGGTAACTGTGAAGCAGAGGATGAGGGAACCATGTATAATGGGACTATACTCTGCTTTGCAGGAGAGGTAACTTTGGCTTCATCAGTATCGATTGGTTTCTGGGGTGTATACGATCCAGCTAAAGACACCGCTACAGCTTGTGATGAAGGTGGCATCAACAACTGTGGAGCCGGTTGCAGCTGCTGACTTTGTATTAGCTGGGGCTGGGCAATCTGGACAAGCTGCGGAGTGCAATCTCCTGAGACTATTCTTCTTATTTGCCCCGTGGAAGTGGCAGATAGTTGGACTGGTTGGATTCCGAATCTCTGCTGAGAGGGTTGCGTAGACTTGGAGCTGTGCACCAGCTGCGGAAGAGACTGCACCAATTGGGGTGCTGAGGACATAATTTGTGACATCTGAGCTGTATCAACTAACTGGCCCTGAGAAGTAGTTTGTAGAATCTGCGAAGTAGGTATCACAATTTGTGATAAAGGCGAAACTTGCGAGACGGTTTGCACAATAGTAGATGTCGGAGGTGCCTGAGACGAAATTTGAAGTATCTGGGCATTTGGTTGCATTTGGGATCTAGGCTGAAGACTCTGCTCTTGAGTTAGTGAATGAACAATCTGGGAGTTGAGTTGAGCTTGAGGCAAGGGTTCCAGAATCTGCTGCATTGTTTGAGGCATAGGAGATGTCAATTGAGTTTGAGACATTGCTTGAAGTCCTTCAGATGCTGATTCCATCTGCAAAGTGGGCTGTAATAGATTTGCTTGCGCTTCTTGCTGTAGCATATGAGAAGTTATTTGATCGTCTAGGCCTTGCCCTGCTGAAGTTGCCGCATCTTGGGGACCAAGCTGGATTTGTTGCACAGCCTGTGGTGCCAATTGCTCTTGCATCAATGACTTGACAATTTGAGTTGGTTGCTGCATCTGTGGCAGAGGAGGAGCCTGGGGAAGCTGAGGAGATGACTGCGGAACTTGTAACGCTTCTTCCACAACTTGCTGAGTTTTTTCTAAAGGAAGCAGCGGCTCCTGTTTTCCAGAGTCAGAGGACTGTTGTTGAGATGCCAGCTGAACAAGATGAGTCCCAGTAAGCACCTCTGTTGAAGAGTGTAAAGATGGAGGAACATTTTCTGGTTGCGGAGAGGTCAGGATCAAAAGGTTTCCATTAGGCTGTTGATGCGGTTGGCTCATTAAGTCACTATTGCCCTGAGAAGGCTCCACAACAGAAGCAGCAGCTTTAGGTGGCAGCTGTAATTCAACAGATGTGGCAGGTAGCATGACTATAGGTGCTGTTGGGACCTGTTGAGTCATCATCGTTGTGGTTGGCGTTGTTGAAGTTGAGGAAGGCACAGCTTCTGTCATTGGATTGAAGAGTGAAGTTTCTGGTTGAAGTGACTGACTCAGTTTTGCAGGCTGGGATGATTTTGCAGATGATTCTTCAGCTTTGACATTTACTATTTGAATAGTTTGGCTGAGTTGAGAAACAGCTGCAGACATGTCAGACCTCTGCAATTTTGCTCTGTCCACAGGTGAGACTTCACTATCAGACACCTTTGGGAGGGCTCTCAGTTGGACAGTGGATGTAGGCTGAGCAATACTTAATCTTGTAGTCGTGCTCAGTATACCTGTAAAGGTGGTGGGCAAATGCGTTGTTGGCGTTTTCAGAGCCCTGGCCAGGAGAGGCGTCTGCGTTACAGGCTTGGATTGTAGAGCTCGCTCTAATTGAGAAACTTGATTCGATGCTGGAGCCAACTGCAGAATTTGATCTGTTACTTGAAGAGGAGGTGCAGTATCCCCAACTGGATTTTCAGAAGGTTTGACTGTCTCTACAGACTGAATGACTCTGCTGGACACTGTGAAAATTTGGTTCTCCTTTGAAGTTTGGACCACCACTCCCTGCGGAGATGCCAGCACAGATTCACCAGGTTTGGCAGATGATAACATGACCAGTGGGGCCAGCTGTTGGACTTTTGGCAGAGATTGCGTCTTCACCAATGAGCGAACCTTGGGCAAGGTTGTCGTCTTGAGAAGTGACGGAGGAGTCTGAGGTGTCGGCACTTTGGCAAGCACCTGAACTTTCCCTGCAGTCGTAGTCACAATTTTGGGCGGTGATGTAGCCTTCGTTGTTGTGGAGAGGGACAGTGCCACCGGCAGCATGATGGGAGAAGACACCACCACAGGGGCTGGCGCCTTGGGCAGGGGCTGTGGCATGGACTGGGGGGTGAGCTGGGGCACCTTGGTCACCATTTGCACTTTGGGGGGCGTCTGCACCTTCACCAGGGTGGGCCCCTTCACGGGACTGCCGGTCTTCGACCCGGCGTCCGTCGCCACATCAGAGGACTCCGTCGTGGTGGTGGTGGCCTTGGTGACCCCGGCGAAGGACGTGACTGCGCTGGACGCCGGCACGGCCGCCGCGTCCCCGGAGGTGGCCGCGGTGCTGGCCGCGGCGCTGGCCAGCGACCGGTCGTCGCACGTGGACAGCGGGCTGGTCGGGGTGGCCTCCATCACGCCGTCCATGACGCCGTCGGCGAAGTGCGACGCGATGCTCGAGTCCTCGCTGCCCATGGTGTGCGTGTCGTCCGTGCCCGGGCTCAGCTCAGAGACGCTGCCCTTCTTGTGCTTGTGCTTGCGCTTGTTGGTGGGGCTGGCCGCGGCGCCGGGCTGCACCTGGTTGCGGCGCCGCGGCGCCGGCTTGTTGTTCATCTCGGGCGAGCACCGCAGCTGCTCGTCGTACGCCTTGAGGATGTTCATGATCCTCGCCGTCGTCAGGTCGTCCTCGCCCGGCTTCTGCCCGATGTGCTTGGCCGTGGACAGGGTGCTCATCATGTTGGGCTTGAAGTGGCGCTGCTCTGCCGGGGTCGTCGCCGTGGGGGTCGCCGGGGCGGGGGCGGGCGCGGTCACCACTGTGAGCGGTGCCGTCACCACCGTCGTCCCCGGCGCGGCCACCACCGTCAGGGTCTTGCCCACCTTGGGCTTCTTCTTGGGGCTGCTCAGCGTCACGGTCGGCGGCAGGGTGGAGTTGACGGAGGACACGGCCGCCACCGAGACGGTCACGGGGATGACGCTCTTGTGCACGGGCAGCGACACGGGGACCGCGCCGACGACAGGCATGGCCATGGACACGGCGCGAACGGTGTGCACCACGGTCTGCGTGGTGGCCTGCGCGGTCTGCGCGCGGGGCGGCTGCGGCCCGGGCCCCGCCTGCACGCTGGCATCCGTGTGCACGGGCCGCGGCGCCGCCAAGGCCGGCGCGGTGCTGGTGGACGTCACGGTGCTGGTGGTGACCGCTGCGACCACGGCCAACGGGGGCGCCGGCGTAGGGGCAGGGGTGGGCGTCGTGGGCGCCGTCGACGGTGGGGTGGGCGCTGGGGTGGGCGCAGCGGGGGTCGGCGCCGCCACGGCAGCAGGCGGCACGCTCGTGGTCGGAGTAGGCGGTTGCGGCGGCTGCTGCGGGGGCTTGGGGTCGTTGTCGCCGTCCAGGGACTGCCGCTCCTTGAGCTGCCGCGTTGTGTGCACGTGGTGCAGCACCGACTCGAACTCCAGCAGCTGCTCCTTGAGGGTGTCGTTGGCGGAGGGCGGCGTAGACGACGCGTACAGCGGCCGGGACACGTTGGTGGGGGCGTTGGCAGCCTCCGCCCTGGCGGCAGCGGTAGCAGCGGCAGCGGCGGCCGCGGCGCCCGGCGGCGTTGTCGGGGTGGCGGTGGATGCCGTCGAGGTGGTGGCGGCCGCGTCGCTCTGCTGCTTCAGGTACTTGCCGAGGATGGGGTTGCTCACCCTGGTGCGCGCGCCGATGCCGCGCTTGGCCACGGCCACAGCGGTGACGCCGGGCGGCGTGTTGACCGAGGGCAGGGCGACGGCCACGTGCTGGGACCCGGTCTGCACCAGCGCGGGAACCACGGCCAGCTTGACGGCCTGCGCGCCCACGGCCTGCACGATCTGCACGGCGGGGCCGCGCACCGCCTTGTCCAGCGACGGCGCGCTAAACGTTCTCAGTGTGGGCACTGGACCAACCACGCCGGGCGGCCTGAGCTGCGCTGTCGGCCCAGCAACCAGCACAGCCGCAGCAGGAGCCTTGGTGCTGGTCACCGTGACAACGTTGCGCGCCAAAGCCAGGCCCGTCGACGTACTGGTGCTGCTGGTAGTACTGCTGGCCGTAGACTGGCTGGGGGTGGTGGTAGGCGTGGCCGTAGTACTGGCCACCAGGAGCAGGCCAGGAGGGGCTTGACTCATAAGGGTTCCACTGCTGGTGGTTACTATAACCTGCGCCGTTGTAGGGGTGGTAGTGACTGGCGCTGCTGTTGGAGTACCAGCCGACAGGGGCGCTGGTGGGAGCGGCGCTCCAGCCACTGCCAAACTCTGGAGCAGCGGAGCCTGCTGCTGCAGGCCCGGAGGCTGATCTTGTAGCGGCGTCGGCGGCTCCGGCTGCAGCGGCAGCGAGGAAGGCGACGGAGGCGTCGGGCGCGCCTGCACCGCCTGGAGCGGAGGCAGAGGCGTGCTCTGGGAGGAGGACTGCGTTGGCGTCCCAAACCCCGGCGGATGAGCAGGGGCCCCAAACCCCGCCGGCTGGGTGTGGGACCCAAACCCCGCTGCCGCCTGAGCGGCCGGTGCCGCTGGCGCGGGGTTCAGTTTGGCTAGCCTGTCGCCGCCCTGCGGGGGCTGCGGGGGCTGCGTAGGCGCGAGGAGAGCCTGCTTCAGGGCGCTGCTGCCCGCGGCCGCCGCGTCCATGCGGTTCGAGCCGAAGGTGGTGGAGAACTGCGGCAGCGCGGTGGTGGCGGGGCCCGGCAGCCAGGTCCGGGACTGCGGAGGCCGTGGGGCTTGCGTCAGGCCGGGGGGCCCGGGGCGGACCATGCCGCGCGAGTTGGTGAGCGGCGCCAGGCCGGGCGCTTGGAGGCTCATCCTGCCGGGGCCCTGGTTGAAGAACGCGGCGCCCTGGCCCGCCTGCTGGCTGGACTGCGCGCCGCTGCTGCCGCTGCTGCCGCCCGCCTGCGTCGGCTTGCCGTTCACCTGCTCCGTGGAGGCCGTGGCGCGGTCCGCGTCCTCGGGCCTGGTGATGGTGCTGTTGGCTGTCCTGGGCGGCACGCTGCCAGGCACGTGCACCACCTGCACCGTGGTGCGCTGCTGTGCGGGCAGCAGGTGGTCGTAGGACATGAGGTCCATGGCGGGGTAGTGGTAGTCCTGGCCCAGCTTCGACATGTGCAGCGACTGGTCGGGCCCGCCCATGCCCTTCTTCGGGTGCCGGAAATTCCTCAGGGACTGCAGGGATCCCTCGTCCCGGGGGCTCTTTTTGACGAGGTAATCTTGGAGGCTTTGGTAGTTGCTGCCAGGTGAACCGACAAAGCCCAAATCCTTAGGACTAGAAACTTGAAACTGGGTGAAAGATGATTTCCTAGACCTTTTGGCATCACTTTTCGGTGTTTTACACTTAGGTTTTCTTTGGCTTTTCTTCTTATTGAGAAGTGATTCATTAATAGTATGTTTACTTCTACTCTCTTCAGACGATAGATGATAGGGCTTTTGTGTCCTTGGCGCTTTGCTCTTCTTTATTCTTGGATCTGTTGGCTCTGAGGGTTTTGACTTTTTCTTTATTGTATATGATGCATCAGAACCTTCTTCCAGAGATCTATGGTTCAGATCACCTGGTTCATCACAGTCTTCATCAGCAGTACTACTGTCAATCTCATAGCCTTTCTCAATGCCATCATGGTTTTCATCTTCAGCTCGCATGTGCTTGAACTGACTGTAGTCTAATTCCAGGTACTTGAGTTCCTTATTTGAGGGTCGCTCTCCTCTTGTCATTTCCACAATATGTTCTTCACACCTCTTCTTGAGATCTGGCCATTCCAGTTGCCAATTTAGAGAACGATTACGAGGAGTTTTTAGAACAACATTTAAATCATCTTGTAGAGATTGATCAATAGGAGCCGCAGCAATACCATTCTCCACTTCACTTTTAGTGGGATCGGTATCCAAGCCATCCTCTACTTTAATTTCCATGGGAACATATCTGTCATTTATGGCACTCATAGACTGTTCATCTGGTTGACCAGTATCAAGAACTTCTTTCTTTATAATCCCACTAGACATTGCTAACTGTTCCAGTCTTTCAAGACACTTAGCAGAGGGGTTGAGTGAGAATGCAGTAAGGACACATTCTCTGCATGATTCCAAACTATCTGACAGAAGATCAGCTAATTGTAAGAAGCCTGCAGACAGGTGCTCCTCAGCCGCACGCAACTGAGCTTCATTTCCTAGGTTCCGCAGGTCATTTATATCATTAACCTCTAATAAGAAACGCTTGATGAAAAACTCTATGCATTTTGAGCGGTGTTTTTCATGGCACTGTAAAAAAAAATTACAAGATAATAATACTTATAGAGCAAAACAACATACTAATTCTAATAAACATAATGTAGCTGTATGTCAACTCACTTTTAGTTCAAGGGCTTCGGTTAATGCAAATAAATGATCAACTGAAATTGACAGCTTAGCCAATTTGCCGATCATGACCTCAAACTCTGGATCTAGGCAGAACATTTCCACCCACTCGGCCATTAAGTACTTCAGAGTGCCGCGCACATCTTCAAGAGGCTCTCTTATTGCTCTTGTTGCTAAGAGCTGAAATTAAACACAAATTTTAGAGAACACTCTGACACAAAACCTCAAATATCAAAACAGAAAAATGCGCTTTACCTGCACCACAATTTCAAGAGCCCTACGGCTTTTCTTCCACAGCTTGTTTCTGTCTGGATAGTGGTGATGCTTCAGCCTTTTGATGAACTGCGCACCTTGCTGCATGGGCAACTCTTTCATCTGGAGAAGAGACACCATAAATTGGTTGCTGAGCTAAGTTCATTTGAGTAGGATATTCAACAACGCCCTTCAAACTTACCTGAGTTATGATATTGTTTTGTTTGCCCTGCCTCACAAGCAAGATTAAATGCAGGTCTAAAATGTAATGAAGGTCGTCATCACTGAAGAACGACAAGAGATTTCTGTCCCGCTTGTAGAACAACCAAACAACAGCTGCTAACTTTTGTGCCAACTCAAAGCAGTTTTTATCTTCACACAGAATGTTCAAGCGTGTCCTTAAAATGTGACGGTCTGACTTCAGTAAATTAAGAGCTGTAAAAACAATAGGGACAGTTTTTATAAAAATGTTTCAATACTATTCAAAGTCTATTAAAAACAGGGTATAATTACCTGCAGCGTCATCAAAAGGCTTGTCTTGAAGAATGTCTTTGAGCGCCTGATCGCCCCAAGGATCATCTAACAGGAGTGAAATTAAATGGCACTGTGAGGCGAGAGGTTGGTCCTTGGATTTTAAAGTCTGGGCAAATGCCGAAATCTGCCGTTTCAGGTGGGCTTTTAAAGCTGCAGCTACAGTTTTCCATTCTGCTCGAAGTACCATCTGTACAGTGCTCCTGCAAGAAAAAGAGTGGGGATCAGTCAGAGTTATTTAAGGTACTACGTTTTTATAGTGGACGCACGTAACCTTACCCCATCAAAGACTTGGCATTGTCTTCCTGCTCCTTTGAGTCTGCCCGGGCCCAATGTGGTTTGAGGAAAGTCCATGCTTGAGTTAATTTTTGTATCTTATCTGTATATTTTACAGTGACGTCAAGAAGCGTCTGTTCCAGATGCTGCAACAAAATTGATAAAATATAATTAAAAACTGAAACGAGAAGATAAGACAAATGATTTATTGCACTTATTGCTGAGTCAATAAAAAAATCTAAGTAACTGGACCAAATAGGATGAATAACAAGAGTAATTTTATTGCAATCAGGAGGCCACCATGGTAGTAAAGATGGCATACACAGCAGACTAATTCTGCTTCCAGAAGTGTGGGGCTGGGATAGAGCTCCAATGCTGTGATAAACCCATTGTTAGAACAAACAACAGCAACACAGACTGATTTTTAGGTGACTACATTATGCTTATGATGAACCACCAACAATCAAGGCTACCAAAAAGCAACACCACACAAAAAAAGACAACACAAACTAAATCTACTAAGTCAAACTCACACACAAGCCTTGCAAGAAAACAGCACATTTACTGCAATAAAACCATGCAAGTTACAAGTAGCACAAAAAAGGATTTGTCAGGATATCCAAAAACATGTTTCTCACCAAAAATTCGAGACAACAACCTCCAAGTGTAAGACAATGAACTTACTTCATGCCGGTATAGTACTCAGATCACTGCATTAACACATTAGTGATGAATGAATGCATGTTACTGATCTTGCTGCCTTGATCATCAGCAAGGAAATTTGACAAGGAAAGTACAGGTTAGGTCAGGTGAACGCGAGGCAAGTCTCTCGTCACACCTTGGCCCATGAGGGAACCAAGAAGGACATTGAAGATGAGAGTAAAGGCAGTACAAAGACAAGAAAATATTGGTCAAAATTTACACAAAAACGCATGAGATTGCACAGGTGTCATAAGAACGCTCTATGTTTGATTACTAACACAAGCACAGAAATGCAAGAAGGGAAATGTGAAAGAGAGAAAGGAGACACAACTTTAACTCTGAATATCAACTGGGAGTCATGAAATTTTTGCATGACTGCCTGTACACCCACACCCACTTTACTTCAAGCCTGTGACACCAACTATATGAAACAAGTAAATTAGTGGGAACTCCTTGCAACATGAACAGTTACGGGAACGTTACCTTGGCATTAGGCAGCAAATTCATCGCCATGACTTGGATATAGAGGGTCCACAGCACTACCACTGGAAGAATAATGGAAAATGAGTTTCTCAAAGCTGCATTGCAGAAAAAGAATGAAAGAAAGAAGAAGTACAGCTAGTTTAAAATAGAAATGGCCTAGCAAATTCTCTGCGTCGCATCTGCTTTAATCTGAAATTTAACTGTCTGGCTGGAGGTTTTAAAACACAAAGCAGCTTTGGTGTTAGTGGGATTGGAAATGTAAAACTGACACTTCTCTATGAGGACACTCGATCAAGAAAGGTACTTGCACACCACTAAAGAGCAAATGTACTATGAAGATTAACACATGAGAAGATCTGATGAGCCCTCAGATCTGAGCCCTTGCAGGTTATGTTTGCCTTACACAAATGACAATGTTACAACAAAATAAGGGATGATAAATAACAGCAGCATTGCAATGTGTGAAGCCTAAAAATGCTTCACAAACAAGCATTTAGATCTACCAACAAAATGTTTCAAAACATACGAGCAAGTCGAGAAAAGTAAACAAACAATATCTAGTTTCAAATTATGTGAAGCAAGACTTCAAACTGAAATGGGCAGTACGGAATCAAACAAGCAATAAAACTAGCAAATGAAATTAATAAAATAAGTCAGCTGTGGAAATAATTAAAAAAACTCTAAGGGTGCCAGATTAAGTCGAGGAAAATTAAAAACAAACATTGGCGTCAACATAGCTAATGGCCTAAACATGTTGTATGTACTTGCATTCCGAATTTTCAGAAGAGATCGACATACCATTGTGTGTTCATCGCCCGTTAGATCCTCAATGATGTCGTACAGAAAGTCATAAATGTAAAAGACCATACTTAGCCCAGCTAGGCCTTAGAGGCTGTAGGGGCTGCTGGTCGAAGTGAGGTTTGGAGGCTATCTGCTGCAGATTCCTCCAATATTTCACCTCGCCAGTGAGTCGCGGGTACGAGTCACACTTTAAAATACTCGGTGCACCCCGGCACATTCATTCCTGAACACAAATTCTGTATTCAAACTTAATATCGAGTAAAACTACCAAAACATGGCGGTGTCGTTTAGAGCATTCACAGTCACACCAATCCCGCACAGCTTCGACTTGAATCCATTCTAAATGACGGACTTAATGACATAACTAAAATAGTACTTGGTTTACCCTTACAGAAATTTGTTTCTGAAGACTATTTATTGAGTAACAACGTTGTGGATCTTCCGACGCCATCTTTCCTAACTATGAGATGACGAACTAATCTGATGCAACTGCTGCCAACATTGTCACGCCAACCTTCTCCGACTGTGTTTGTTGTCTTTGCAGCTATTTTCGACACGGGAGTCGTTTCAGAAGGCGTTCCGCCGGCCAATGTTCCTATAATGACTGAAAATAATTTTGAAGACCTTCAGACTGGCTTTGGCGCTCCTATTTTTGAAGATTGCATCGTCGTTGTCGCTTGTGAGAAGTTTTATCAAAATATTGTCTTGGATGTTTTTGTTTGTTTGTTTCCCCTTTCGGCGGATAGCGTCTTTCCACTTTGCCAAAGCGATACGTCCAAGAACAGAGAACCGATGGGAATGCTCGATTTTGTTGACTGAGTTGATGCCGCTTTTGATTCCGGGAATAAAAAAGTGGAGAAGACGTTTGTATTGCCGTTTTGCTGGGTTAGAACGAAATCTTTCGCCACCGCCCACCCCCGAACAAGTGAAGGTGGTGCGCAGACGACAGTGACAGACGGAGCGGCCGACAAAAGAGTCTTTATCGACTTTTACTTGGTTTTGCAAACAGCCCGAAGCACTTGCATCGGGATACACGGGTTGCCTCCTCGGGTGAACCCCGACTTTTCCTTCAGTGTCCATCCGACTCGGCAAGCCGATTCAGACGAACAACTTCCGTGAAAACTGGATTTCCGCCTTTTCGGCTTTACCGCCAGCAGACAGCCTAAACAGCACGAAATACAAACGACGGGCATTAAAACCACCGCTGATCCATGTCACTTCAGTTGGAATTGCAAAATCCAAATTTAGTTTCATGCTTTATTAGAAAATATAGAAGATTATTGAGTAGGGGGTGGTGTGACGGTGGGTCCAGCGCGACGAGGAAGTGTAACGGAGCGCGCCCTGATTGGTCCAGGAAAAGGGGAGGGAAATCTCTCGACAAGTGCCGGGGGCGGGGGAATCTCCACCCTCACTTTTTTTTTTTTTTTTTTTTTTTTTTTTTGCACGGATATAGATGCATTTTCAGGAGAGGGAGAGATCACATTCTCTTTTCATGCACACACAGTGGAAAGTAATTGGGCGACAAAACGACATTAGGTTGACTAGAAACTTAAAGCGCCATTTGAATGTGTAATTTTTTGAGATTTTTTTGGCAGTCATATCGTGAAATCCACGACGCTTGGGTCGTTACAAACAAAAAATTTCCGCCGCCTGCCTGTATCAAGATTGTACCCACGACGCTACAGATGGGTCATTTCAAAAAGTTTACGAGTGCACTCACGAGAATTAAATACAAAATTCGAAAGATTTCTCTATATTATATTGTTCTGGCAAGGTCGGCTGGAAAAAGGCCTTAAGGGTGCAGCTTGAGCGCCGGGACGGCAGGCCACGCCCCCATCACGGCTGCGCGGCGGGTGGGCCTACCTCACAGGCGAGCAGCAGTGCTTCCTCGGACGTTTCATCACATCGTTAAAAAATTATGGTTGCAACGCGCGCATTGTGTATGTGTGTGCAACAGCTGATGACAAGGACAACAACACTAAAGTCATGTTTTATTCTTTTATTATTCTTAAAAAAAGTCAAATCAGAGCAATGCGCAGTTTGGTCGGATCGGCCAAAGTCACGGCATCGCAAGCACTCTGAGTGTTACAACAGTGGTGGGAAAATATTGGAGGCCTCTGGAGTGTTTCAACCACCCACACATACGAACTGGAGGTATTCTGCGTGTTAAAATATACAAAACTGTTGATTATAGAGAACACCTGGGCATCTCCAGTGTGCTGCCAGGCATTCTCTTTACATATATTAATTACTATGGTAGTTTGAGCACTGGATAACTTAAGGGTTACACTGTCTACTACCACGTAGGATGTCCTCTTAAGAGCGAGTTTTTGTTTTCATTCACGTGAGAATGGCAGCAGAAGGAGTTCATGATTGGAATCTCACGGAGCATACAACTGCAACTCAACAAAGGAAATCCTACAACGGAGAAATGATGACTAAAGGAAAATGGGCGATGATCAAGTTTTCGCTGTCCGCGGTTTGACTCGCCGCCCGACAGCCACAGGAACTTGGAGGAACAGTGGTGCCAACGAACATGCGTCTACCTTGCATTCCACCATTCAAGTTTCAGATTAACTCTAAAGTAGCCTAGAAGTCTTCACCAGCTTTTAAATAAAATAAGTTTTTTCCTTGCTTGGAACACAAGTCGCGTTACGAACGAATGCCTTCCAAGGAAACATAGAAAGCCGTCAACACATGCCGCTGGCACCACTGGCAAAACAACAAAACGGCCTTAGTTATCCCTTACACGACATACAAAACATGTTGCTTATAGTCTTGTGAAACGGTAACCCTACTATACGAATGCTAACCGTTCAAGGAAAATGGGGAGGCCGGGCCGAGTCGGGGGCGAGCGAGGAGAAACTAAACGACTAACATTAAATTTCTTCGTTCCCTTAAACTTTTGGCACATGGAAAAAAAAAGCGCTCGCCTCGGACAGGGCCCCGGTAATCTCGTCACGGTCTTGCGCGAGCGAAATAAATAGATTAGTAAACGAAAATCATCTAGAGAAGCCCAATAAAGTGTTTATTTACAACGTCACCCTGCAAGACCGTGAGCAGATTATTGCACCATAAGATTGAGCTTATCTCACGCGAGGAACCGAAAAGTCCCACCCTTTCATTCGCCGGCTCCGAAAGACTTAAAAGTATTTCACGATATTGTCTGTATCAACTTCCATCTCTCAGCCAAGAACCGCTGCACACTAGTCCCAAGGGGAAGGCAACACTACAAACACGCCCCCACCAACAGGACTTGAAAGACAACAGGGAGACTCGGCCCAGCCGCACAGATCCACAAGGCGTTAAACACACACGTTAATACCTCAGACTAATTGTCACCGTGAACGTCCCAATGGGCGAATGGAAGCATATCTTTTGGGCCTCTACAGGTACGTTTATTTTGACAGCCATTCTGTGCAAGCGTGGTTCTTGGTTTTCGCGTGTAGGGGGCTAATTATGGGACATTAATTAACATTTTTTCCATCTACTTCATCACTGCTATACAAAGTAAAATGATTAGTTTTAGTAGGTTGGTGGTGCTTTTCGGCGTTCCCCACTTTCCTCTAAGTCTACTGTGTGTCTCTGATCCTTCAGCACCCCTAGAGGCCCTAGAGTCCCTAGAGGCCCTAGAGGCCCTCACGCGGGAGCCGAGCCCTACCACCGAGCCCTACCACCGAGCCACCCCTCCCTACCGAGTACCTCTTCCGGGCCTTCCAGGCAGAATGACACTTTTGGAGCACTCACTACTCTTTCTAGGAGCCTGGCAGTGACATACCCATTACAATATTTTTTTTTTTTTGTTTAAACTTTTTAAATCTAATCTTTGAAAAGTTGGTTACTTGGATGTAAGAAAGTTAATGCATGTTATTATCGTTAGAATAATAGTTATTATTATTGTTATTTGTATTAAAACTGTTTATTTATTTACATAGACGCGGGCGTGCTGGACACGCTTCTTGTTTTACGTCGCTTTTCTAAGACACACACTTTGGACTCGTAGTGCCTTGCCTTAAGAACGGGGAGGTTACTCTGTGTGACATTTACCCTGAAAAACTGTGCCGCCAACAAATAAATGGGGCAAACTTTTTTTCTCATTGTCTAGAGCGATAATTTGGAGGCTTTTTTGAGGCAATGCATTTTGTTGATATGAAAAGAAGGACCGTGTTTCGAGACTCGCGGGGACTTCCCCTTCCCTCGGATGCAGTGCAATCTCTCTCGCTCTCTCTCGCTCACACACGCACACACTCACACACACGCACACACTCACAGACACACGCAACCCATTCGCCATTTATGTTTCTACACATGCGGCTTTAAGGCAGAGCAGATTTTTCGCGTGGTCTGTTAATTATAAGCTGTACCGCGCAAATATTATAACAAGTTTACAACAATAACAACAAAAGCATAGTGAGAAAATTTGTACCGATTGCTTGACAGCCGAAAAAACGGACTGCACAAGTTTCTGACACTTTCAATAGGAACACGTTTTCGGTGACTTTGCCATAAGTTTTGAAACATGAGGTGCATGAGGGATCTAGCAAATGAAAGTCACGAGGATTCAAATTTAAAACATGAACATAATTGAGGTCGGCATTATTGGTACGGATAACACAAAGAGTGTCTTTACAACGGCGAATTATGACAGAACAGGTTGCGGAACTCAAGCAGCCCCCGCAGCCCTCTCATCTTTCATATTTTAGTAACTAAACAACAACAACATTCACAGCACTTTTACATTACTAGATAATGCATCGCAGCGATAATAATTTAGACAAATTTAGCAGTGATTTTGATAATGAGTGCGACTTTATGTACACATTTTTTTTGTTAGACGTCGACTGGTTTAAACTTTTTTTTATCGTTGCGGTCTACGCTTTTACGTTCAATTTAGATGCGAATATTTAGTAAAAAAAAATCTCTTTACCGTAGTTAATTTTTGGGTTTAGCAGAGTTTGGCTGTATAGCATGAGTCATTCTACATTGATTAATGTTTTTTACGATTAGTGTTTACGTTGGTGCGCGGCGTTCGGCTAGGCGGGGTCCACCTCAGTCTGCCCGGTAGCGCAGCGCACCTCAGGGGCAGTGCAGCCAGGACAGTCTTAGCGAAAGGAAGGGGACAATTGACGAATCGCGCTGCAGAGCTCTGCAGGAGGAAAGTGGGAAAGCGATTCGGAAAGCAAGAGAGAGGCGGTGTTCTGGAACGGGCAAATTGACATTGGACGACGTGGTACAGTGGGCCGTCCATTAATTGCGTAACAGGCCGATGGATAGGGAAAGGGGGCAAAAGCATCAGGCAGCGAAGGCCTCGTTACATGTGGGGTGGGGAGGGGGATAAAATCACGCAACATTTTCCATTGCTCTGTCGCTCCTGACGGAACCAACGAGTGCGAGAGAGACAATGACGGCCCCTTACGACATTACTGGACGGCCCCTTGGTTGCTCTCCTCATTCTAGTTTCCGTTTCTCCACAAGCATCACAGCGAAACAAGGACTCGTGCCGTTTGCGAACACAAGCCACCGTCTGGCAGCATCCATTCCTCCTACACTCTAAAAAAATCACAACCTGTCTCACCGAACGGCACGACAAACGGCAATTACTTTGTGCGTTTCTTGAAATGGCCGGAGCGGCTCGGGGTATCTCAGAGAAACGGGCAAGTCTTTGTGCGGGTGAGACGCCTGCTGGGAAGGGGTGGAGCAGAATCCTTTCTAAAGCTTGAGCGGGTCCTTGGCCAGGCGTTGGACGGCGGCTAGACTGCAAACTGTTTCAAAACGCTTATCCGAGCCGGCCGCATCAGGAAATTTAAACAATATGTAGTGAGAGAAAGGAGATTTGTTTTGGTCCATCGAGGAGTAGTTAAAGTGGACGAACACAAACACATATAACACACACAACAATAATTAACAACAACGCACCGGGACACAAGTGCATTCGGACCACTGTCGTGCCTCGAGTCGAGAGTCGATTCGAGAGTTAGAGAGTCGATTCGAGAGTCGATTCGAGAGTCGCTTCACTTGCCGCGGTATATCTCAATGATACGGTCCTGGTCCACGTATTCAAAGATGTGCGGTGCGTCCATGAGGATGCCCACCGTGCCGGCGAGCGTCACCAGGAAGAAGATGTAGAGCTGCAGCCTGTCGATCACCATGGCGACGTACTTCCAGTCCTCGCGGATCTGCAAGGACGGCATGCTTAGTGTACCAGCCAACCCCGACCGGTGTCACAAGGGTTGCCCACTTCAGCTTCTGGAGCTTTGCTTTCGAGAAGTTGCCTAGTGGGCAGGCTGAAGTTGGCAATCCTTGCAACACTGGAGCATCGTGGGAATTTCGGCCTGCATTGTGGCATTTCGCCACTAGTGATCCAAATCACCAACACAAATAACCCTGCCTGCATCCCACGCATTCAAGATAACGCCACAGTTGTCGACACTGACCTGGATGTACTGGTCCTCGTTACGCAGGTGCTCGGCGATGAACTCGACGGCCTCGGTGGCCTTGGAGGCCTCGGGCGAGAGCAGCAGCGAGTCCGAGGACTCACTCTCCCGTCGGCCGCCGGCGCCGAGCCCCGCCACGCCACCGCCCAGCGAGGAGCCCCCCACGGCCAGGTCGGCGCTGGTCTTGCGGTTGATCTTGCAGTTGGGGTGGTGCAGGTCGCTCAGCTCCATGGTGTTGCTCTTGCCCGCCATGCCCATGCCCATGCCCATGCTGGGCTGCAGGTGCTTGGGCAGCTCGGCGGGCGAGCCGTACTGCGGGTGCGGCGGCGCCGACATGCCCGGCATCTCCATCATCCAGCGCAGCCGCGTCTTCTTGGGCCGCTTCATCAGCAGCACGATGGGCAGGTAGTACAGGAACACGGTGCGGATCCAGGGCGGCATGCGGTGCGTGCGCGGCCCTCGGAAGTTCCAGTTGATGATGATGACGGTCACCAGGATGGACACGGTGTTCATGATGAAGGTGAAGAGCAGGTACTTGGCGATAAGCGGCAGCACCAGCGACGTCGGCGGCAGGATCTTGCTCACGAGCAGCAGGAACACAACCAGTGACAGCAGGATACTGATGCCCAGGGTGACTTTCTCGCCCGCCTCAGCCGGCAGGTAGAAGACGAGCACGCAGAGGAAGGAGATGAGCACGGTGGGCAGGATCAAGTTGACCGTGTAGAACAGGGTCTTCCTGCGGATGATGATGTAGAAGGTGATGTCCGTCTCGGTGGGGTGTCGCTTCTGCTCGTCCGTGTACACGTTGAGGTACGCGGGCACCTCGATGATGTCCCACGTCCCCGACTTCCAGTAGTCCGACAGGTCCACGAAGTTCTTGTTGTTGTACAGCGCCAGCGAGACCTGGTCCCCGTTGAACGTCCACGACCCGAACTTCATGATGCAGGTCTGCTGGTCGAAGGGGAAGTACGTGACGTCGATGGTGCACGAGCTCTGCGCAGGAGGAGGAGGCGGTCAACAGCGAGAACAACAGTTAAAGTCTTAAAAGTGTTGAAAGTGTCACAGTGCTCACCTGGTAAATGGCGGGCGGCACCCAGAGGACCTCGCCGTTCGGGTAGATGAGCACGTTGGACTTGTAGCGCACCTCGTAGTTGCCGTCGGCGCTGCAACACAACAAGCCGTCAGTCGGATCGAACTTCCCGCGCCGCGCCTGGCCGCCCAGCGTAGCGAGATAGAGCGGATAAGAGCCGCCGGCCGGGACACGTGCACTCCACGCGGGGAACACCGCGATCCCGCTCCCGCCTTCGCGGCCAGGCCTGCCAACCCGCGCCTCCAAACGTCTCGCGGACGCCTCCCCCCCTCCACTGGGGGGCCCGCGACCGCGCCGCCGGCCAGCCGGTCGCTCCTCTCTCTCGCACCTCAACGGGACGCCGCCCGGGCGGGACAGAGACAGCGCGACGACACGCGGCATGTTGGCAGCCGTGGTCGGCGGGACGGGTCGAGCTGCGTGGACCGCTTCGAGTCGCCCGAACGAGAAAAGCATTTCATACTCACTTGTTGAAAAGCACTATGTCCGGTTTCCACACTTTGTCGGGTGGCAGTCTTAATACTCCTATGCCTCCGTAGTCGGCCTCGTCCCACTGTAGCTGGTAGTCGCTCCACACCTGTAGCAAAGGAGAAACACGTCGAGGAGTCGAATTTACAGACACAGAGCTGAAGAACGAGCGATAATGCAAGCAATACTCACCAATCTCAACCATACATTCGATTTCATAATTTGGTTCTTTTCATTCTGTGAACACACAAAAGAGGCCAGTCAAAACATTACGCAATGAAAATAACGCGCCGTCAGGAACGTTTATATTTTTTCTCTGGGCGCCTGGGAGGTAGGCAATACGTGACAGAGGCGCCATGCGGTACGGCCTACCCATCAGGTGCGCTGCAGAAAGTCACTGATATTTCTCAATAAACTTTAGCTATCTGCTCTCGAACTTTTGGTTTTTATTTACGCCCCTTTCAGAGTCCCCACCCCCCACTCACCACGTTGATAAGCTGCACGAAGGCCAGCCCGAATCTCACGTCTACTTTCTGCGTCATGTTCTGCACTGGCCGGATGAGTTTGTTGTAGCCTCGGAAGAGATCTCGGACCAGCCGTTCTTCGTCCTCGGAGCACAGCCCTGCGCAGCGCCAAACAGAAATATCAATCAACTGCCAAAAACGAACCCCCAAATGTCACGTTCTTTCCGTCACGTTTTTTTTTTTTTTTTTTTATTTTTTTTTTAAATTTTTTTTTTCATTTATTTAGAACATATTGTGCATGAAACAGGTGTAATAAAGGACAACAAAGTCCCCCTCTACCACCATCTTCTATTTTTTCCCGGGGAGGGGGGCTACACCGTCACGCTGTCGGTTTCAGACGGCATTACTGAGCATTGCGTCCGCCCCCCTCCCTTTCCCCACCTCCTTTTGATCTTGACGAATTTCTAGCGAGCCGAGCGGGGCGGGGCGGGGCGGGGCGGCGACGGGTAGCGGCATCCGGGGACTAAGGGAGTTGGGCGTGGCGGGTATCGACCGGCTGCACGGACCTTCAGGGTACCGAGAGAGTACCGAGAGAGTACCGAGAGAGTACCGAGAGACAGTGCTGCCCCATAAGTACGAAAAGCACGAAGAAAAAAAATATCAAAAAGGCTTGCCAGCCTCAGACAGTGCGACTGACTCCTTTACTTATTTGCAATTTATTTATTTTTAGAAAAAGTTCTTATTAGGATTTTTTGGATATTTGGCGCGAAAATGTTGTCCGTACACTACAGAATCGCGGAGTAACGAAACCACACCTCACCGCGCTTTGTTCACTCCAGTGGCGAAATTTTCATCTTCCGAGGGACGAAAAGGAAAAACAGCCGGGGAGATAAAAGCGAAGCCAGATTCTTAAATGTGGGTCGCTTCATTTTCCCCCCCATTTTTCCTGGTGCCCAATCGTCGCCCCCTTTTTGCTGCTCCTGCGGGATCCGCGAGGGGAACTGCAGCGAGAAAGGTGCACAAGAATGGCACTGCTTTTTTTTTCTATTCCTTGTCACCACTTGAATGGATCTGTGGCGGCACGTTGGTCGTCATGGAAGAGGGCAGCGTGCCCTATCTGCATCCGCTTCCGGGCTGTCGTGCCACGCTGTTGGCGAACCTGGCCGCTGGGCAGACAGAACCAGACACGTTTGCCTCTGTGCCACGGGCCGCGATGGGCTGATTCCTCATGGGCCAGACCGCCTTCGGAACGCCTTCGGGACGTCCTCGGAACGCCTTCGGGACGCCGGCAGTGTTCGACGAAGCCAGAACGGGAAACACGGGGAAGCGAAACCGAGTGACGACAATTCGGGTTCGAGGGTAGGATCGGAGACACAGATAGGAAAAAAAGGACGACCTTGAGGCGGGAAGCGAACCCGCGTGCGTCTTACAGAAGAGGGACTTAAGCAAATGAAGAGGAAGAAAGCACGTCGCGAGAATTGAAAGATAGAGCAAAGGATCTACGCGGATGCGAAAGACTGAGGCAGAAGTTGAAAGCGGACCGGAGGAGGAAGGGATGTGGGGTTAAAGAAGGGCGGGTTAGGTGGTTGAGGAAGGCCCCAAAGAGGGATGGCACGCCGATCATGTCAATGCGCCGCTGTCTGGCCGGCCGGCAGGGCGTGGCACTCGGGGTGGGGGGCTCGAGGGTGCGGTGAAAGGTGTGGAGTGGCGCGGGGCGGGGCGGGGAGGGGGCGTGGCAGGGCCGCTATCGATCCCCCACCACGCAGCGGGACAGCCCTCACAAGGCTAGCTACCCGGCCTGAGACAAGCCCACCCCGCCACGCCCCGCCACGCCCCGCCACGCCCCGCCACAACCCTGGACCGCGTGGGGACCGGCCAACCGACCTCCTGCGAGCACAACCACTGCAAAGTCTTGACTGAACAGGGCTCTATTTAGGAGGTCGAAATGAGTTTTTATTATTTTATCGAGATAATCACAATAAGATTCAGAGAGAAAAAAAATCAGAAACATAAATTTGAAACATGGAAATTTTTGAAATGAGCGCAAATATTTCTTGATAAGGCGTTACCCATTCTAACGGAAACGTGACAGGATGTTTGACACCACTATTAAATCTTGGAAACAGTCAAGAGCAACGTCAATTAGCAGCGGTGCCCTGTGCCTCGTCAGGTAACCGGTCCCCACCTCGGCAAGCTCTCGGACCGACTAAAAGTGACAGAGTCGGGATAGTCGCTTTGCTAAATTGGCAAGAAACGCCAATACTCAGCTGTCGTCGCCGTCTGTCTTTGGAAAGGGATTACGTGCTGGGGCCTGGGGGCGTCAAAATCAAATTCTCATTACCAACTTCTCGGCGCGTCGCCGCCGCCGGGTGTCTAAATTACAAACTGGCAAAGCACATTTAAATTTAATCCAGGACTCGGGTTACGCGGACACTGCCCGTGTCTCCTGCTGAACATTAGGAGGACACTTTCTGTTTTTGTTGCACGTTGAGCGCGTTTACCGCCGAGTCCTGACGATGGCATGCAGGTCTCCGGGTAAGTGAAAGCGAGAAGAGTGAATTTATCTTTTCATTCGGGACGAACAGAAGTCAAGTGATGAGCATGATGGACGGGAACCACGCAAGCACGCGAGCTCGGCCCGCGCCAGGGCTGCCAGCCGACGGCGGGGACTGTCTGTCAACGCGTGCCACGACGGCCAGGAAACGCTGCTTGCCTGGTAACAACTTCTTTGGTTTAAGGTAATAATATGGTTGCCCTGTCAACGTAGTCAAAGGGAAATGCTTATTACTTCGCATACATCCACCCTCCCTCCACCCTGAATCTCCGAGCAACAAAATATTTTGAGGTTAGAAGGTGTTTGTTTTTGTTGTTGTTGTGAGGGTCACAGGCGCACAGAGATGTGCCTCATTTTATTTAGGCCCTTTTTCACTTGGAGGCTAGGTTTTTTTTTTTTTTTTAAACGCATTGTGTTTGAAATACTTGAAGTAACTTTTGCATGTCAAGGTTCAGTGACCTGCCGAGGTCGATGGACCAATAGAAATCTTGCTTCAATCATATTTTTAAATAGATACAAAAATTATCAACAAAACAAGGTTTTCCTTTGGGTGCATCTTGAAGTAGGACTCCAAGGGTGCATTCGCGGGGGGTATAGATTATCCACATCAGACGACGGAGATCATGAACGCGTGGGAAATGAATGAAAAACGGCTGTTCTCCGAGCAGAAAGGCCAAAACAGGCTTTCGAGTACTCAGGGGGAGTATCAAGCAAAAGCAGCACTTTTTAGGTAATTGACAGAGACCACATGCAGCTCAAAATAAACAGCCACCGCCACCCCCGACAATCCTCCTCGCACACCCTGTCCGACACTTGGGGGGTGAGGGCGGGTGGGTGCGCGAGGGAGGGAGAAAAGCAAGAGGAGCAGAGAAAGAGGGACAAGGCCCTTGGCAGAGCAGGAGCTCAAGGTTGCAAGCATGCTCTCCCCGATCGCAAGTTTCAGTTTAGTGACACAGATAAGACCTGCCAGCGAGACTCGAGCTGCTCGGGGCGAAATGAGCGCACCGTAGCACCGCGAGGCGGGGTGGGCCGACCTAACCCCACCAGGGGCCACCAGCGAGCACCAGGGGGCACCAGGGAGCACCCCCGGGTGAACCGCGCCTTAAGCCGTGGGCGTCGCGCTAAGCGCAGCTACAGGGCATTCCTCACCGGCGACGAGTACGCAAGCCGCCACCGGAACTGAGTAGGCAAGGTTCCGAACGGAAACACCAAAATACGTACCCAGCAACGGTGCCAGGACAAGACAGGTCACGGCCACCAGCCATGCCTGCGCGCTGGGAAGTATCCTCATGGTGCTGGTATCCTTCGTATCCAATCGGGTACCGATCGGGCACCCCCTCCCACCCCCCTCTCTGGCCCCCTCACGTCGCCATGCTGCGTCTCATAGACTGGGCCGGAGCGCGCAGTGCCCGGCCCGATCCTCAGCGCAGTCGGGCGCAGGCAGTACTGAAGCGTGCTGCCTCCCTGGCGCCCCGCCGCCCCCAGCCCTGTGGGTGGCCACGCCGGCCCCCACCCCCACCCCTATCTGCATCTCTGTCTGTCCTTTGTCGCTGCCCGTCTCCTTTCGTCCCCTTTCTTTTCCTCCTTTCGCTGCCCGTATTTACTCTCTCTCTCTCTCTCTCTCTCTCTCTCTCTCTCTCTCTCTCTCTCTCTCTCTCTCTCTCTCTCTCTCTCTCTAACGTCATTTTCCGCCCGTTTTGGACCCTTGCTCCCGTTTGCCTTGCATCCGTACTCACCGAGCTCCGGCCCTTCGCAACATTACCGACTTGCGTACCCCAACCTTTTTTCGTACCCGTGGCTGACACCAGGTCGTGCCGCTGCTGGCCTTCCCAAATGTGGCGGGGAAACAATTTTTCCCTCAGAAGGTTGTAAGTCAACGGAAGCGGACTGTTCAAAGCGCGTAAAAAAAAATTGGCCTTTTGATTCTTTTTTTGTTTAACGCTAGCAGCGGGGGCGTTGCCTGGATGTGAATGGAACTGCAGTTTTCGGTGAAAAATCTTGAATCTCGCGAAGGGACCGGAAGCAAGCTCATTGAGAGGATCCCATCGGACTTTGTTTTATCAAAATAAAACCGAGAGCGTCATTTGGCAGTCGGTTCGGTTCGAAGGTTGGAGGCGGGGCCGTAGGAGGGGGCGGGGCAGGGGGAGGGGGAGGAGTGGGGCTGCAGTCCTAATGGCGAAGGTATCGACCCGCCTGGACCAGCGCGGCGCAGCCTGCCTGGGGGGGAGGGGGGGGAGGGGGAGGGAGCAGAAATGAAACATTTGCAATGATGCGTGTGGTGTGATTTAGATGATTGATTGCGGAGGTCGTTTTGACGACTTGTCTTTTTCGTCTTCCTCTTTGAAGGCTTCCATCTCAGCGAGTTGAGTCCCCCAGATCCGGCTTAGCTGATGTGAAAGGCGGATGAGATCCATGCCGAGTGGATACGCAAAACCAAAAAGGGTGTGCACAGTAAAACACAAAAAAGGTCCAAAAATCTGTTTTGCTTCATGAACATTCATGGAGTCTTCACGGGCTGAATCTGGACGTAAATGCAATTCTTAATACTTTATTATATAATTTTCAGTAGTAACAATATTTTATTCGTAATACTCTCCAATAAAAAAACAACACATAAATTAATGAGCATTCATAAAATCTACTAACACCATGTCATCTGTACATTATAATTTTAACAATTTTAGATGAGCTAATTAATCTCACCCTTCAAAAAAGGCACCGTAGCGCCGTGTTCTACGCGATTCCTCTCGCCTCATATTGACTCGTCCCTCCACAAAATGGAAATGATGACATTCTCTCGAGAAGACTTGCAAAGGGTACCAAGATGTCAGCAATGTGGCCAGACCGATGCCACCCCAGTACCGTTTCGCCCGTCACTTCGGTTCTCCAACGGGTGAGAACGGACAGCTGTGCGAATCAAAGCTCGCAGCGCGGTTTGGAAGACTAAAACTGCGACTTGGGAAGAAAGGGTTCCAAAGACAAAATGAAAGTAATGAGCAGCACAAAGAAAGAGATTGGACTTATTGGTCTCACAAATGACTCTACGGCTGGTAAATAACTCAAAGAGTTGTTTCTCAATTCAAATGCTTCTAGTCATGCTGTATTGCAAAGCAGTGTGAAAACGCGATCACTGCCATCCCGGGTTCAGTTCAACAAACTGTCCAATACCCGGTGTCAAGACGTCAACGATCAAACTCAGGGAGGCGAGTCGAGTGAGGCGCCACTGGCCACAGGCCAAACAAATCTAGATACACAGAGCGAGTGCCTTGATGTACGATACTATTGGGAAAGGTCAGCAATCACTATGTTCCTCCCGAATATGCTGCCTTAAATGTATAAATCTCCTCAAAAAGTGGTGCATTTCCTTTTTTTTTGGTTTTTGTTAAATCAAATTTGGAGAAACTACCAGTCGTTTCTTGAGTTTCGCACTGAGTAGTACTACAATCATAAACACGATATTTACATTTGTTTCACTTTCTCTGCACAAGGCACTAGGTTCCCTTTATTTTATAAGATACATTAAATGTGTCTTCATTTCAATGGCAGTAGATGAGGTATCAATAATAAAATCCAGGATGATTCACTACCTGGCTTCAAGAAATCAACTACTTTAAGGATGATTGATGCAAAGGTTCCAAGATGAATAGTGACTTTGGTGACAGGAGAGATATCTCCCCTTGCACCTAGGAAAAAAACTACGCGAACCTAAGATTATACAATATATCATTAACATTTACAGGGTTGGCCCATAGCAAATGACCTTCAGTCATTGCGTCAGAAGCAATGACTAGAAACAAGTTTCATCACCTGAATTTACCTAAACAATAAATATTCACATTGCTCAAAACGAAGAATAAGACATTATGTGTACAAAGAATAAAACTGAGGTGTACTGACAAAGATCTTATGCTTTTCAGGATACCTTCAGTACCCGAACACACTGGTGCGCGTATTGCTTAATTGTTAAAAGCGAATTAAATTAGAAAAGCCTTCTGTTTATAGCCAGTTATATTAAGACGTATTTACGATTTATTGCATAAGGATTAAGTTCTCTTACTTTTTGAACAAAAGCTGTTTAACCCCTGTACCATGTTAATATCCTAACATTATGTGGTCGAAAGTAGGATAAATAATCACAGCTCTTTAATCTTGACACAAATGATAGAACCTGTTTTATTGCAGTAAGAGACAGAGCTGTGGTTATGGTACCCAACAGACTACCGCATTCCACTTGCCCCTAAACGCGCATCATAGGAAAAAGTTCTTGGCTGTAAGCCAGGGACTCAGTCTTCAGAAGGTTGGGGTAAATGTCTTAGGAAAAAGAATTTTAAGTACACACGTTAAAGAGACAAGTTACCGCTCTTGAAACAATAAGCTAATTGGAGTATTATCTCCTACTCTAAGAACCTAACTTTGAGTCCCAAACAATCACTTTTTTCAAGGCAAACACGAGAAATGGAAAGAAATGTAAAGCAAAGCACACGTTTTATCGCAAAGGAATTTTCATTGCAGGTACAAAATAATTCCTACGGCGGAAAAAACGAACGTTTAAGTAATGAAAATAGTAATTCACAACAGTGACTTGCCCTCGTTTAAATTTAGCTTGATAAAAAGAGAGCAAACGCCCTCGTTTGACCGAACCACTTTGAGAGTTAGTGCGGGGAAAATTTAGGATAGAGAATCACTGTTCATATTCAATAAGGTGCTGAGGAAGTTCCAATGATAAGTAGAAAAGAGAACCGGAAGATTAATTTCAACCGTAAAATCATGCTCGCCCTGAGGGCCGTCTTCAGTGGCATCTAAACATAAACGCGTTTTTCAACTCGTTGTCGGGGAACCTATGCATCAACACTAATTTCGGCGAATTTTACAAACTGCCCAAACCCGCTCGGAGAAGAAGCTCGCCTGCCTCGTTTGGCTCGATTCGCACGGGTATATTTGACGCCCTATATTAGTTTGCCTTAGAAAAATAGTTGTCTGGTAGACGGTTATACTAACTAAACGGAGCACCATAGAACGGCCAGTCGCAGCATTGACCGCAGTGTGACAGTGACATCTCACTAGTTCCTAAAGAGCGCATTTAAAGACATGAAAAGATAATGAAGAGCAAAGTAGTGATTAGAAGGATTCAATTTAGAATGGTTCAAAGCAAATAGGTTGACAGTGGGGAAAGCAATTTCAATTAAAGTCTTAAATCAAGTTCGTTTCAGTCAATTGCATCACAATTCTCTCCACCTTAAAATGAAGTTATAGTAAATGAGTGGCGAATTTAAACAAAAGGAAGCGACGACGCAGAATATAAATCAAACAATTTCCCAAAACAGACGCAAAAATGACTTCAATTCCTGTAAAATACTAATTCAAATTTGAACTCCACCATCCAGTCATTGGATTTCAAAAGAGAAAGCTCCTTCAACGACAGCTTGGAAAATATAGATATGTCAGATACACTTTTGAGAGTATGACCAACAACCGAAGGCAACGCACCGAATCGCGGGTAACGGATCAAGAGAACCGAAGAGAGCACCTAATTATGAACGCAAACAGCAAGATAATTCTACAAATGAATTCCACCGGTTTCTTTAAATAGGAAGACACTAAAACCCCCTACTGAAAAGAAGGATGTTTCACTTGCGAATTATCCTTAAATAGCGTTCTTTAGTACCCCAAATTATAACACCGATCCTGGTGTTCAGAATGTATAGCAAGACAACAAAAAACTGACAAAAGAGCGCCAGTGACATTCAGAAATAACCAGCCCGCAGTCAAGACTAGCCGATCCAACGCCATCTCCGAAAGGTCTCGACAAATTTCACGTCAAGCACATTACAAGGAATGTATCCAAGCTTTAGAGTAAGGGAGAATCTAAGTCACGCTGAAAGACGCCTTTAAAATTGTTTCGATTGTGTGCGTTTGGCAATCTAGCAAGAGTGACTTCACATGTTACACGGCTCTACGTACATGTGCAGCAAAAACCCCTGACGTGAGGAACAACTATAGAAATTAACAGACTTAAAGCAGCGTAGTTTAAGCTGCGACAGGGCCACGGGTTAGTTTTCCACATGATTAAAGTTTTGGCCCTTTACAATCAGCTTCCTATATTTTATTCGTCACGAGGAGGTCGCTGTTAAGGCATATAAAACGCCTACAGGACCTTCTTTGCTGCACACATGCCTGTCGAAAGTTACTCAAACTGATTAACAACCAAGAATACCTGTACCTAACGAGCAACTCTTTTAATTTATCCTTTCTCTTCCAACCGTTATAAAATTATAATTTAATTTGAACAGGTTTATTTAACTCAATAACATTAGATTTCGTAAAACATTAAATCTCTCATAAATTAATGTCAAATATTTGCTACGCAATCCATAAGGTATTCCGCAGCCGATTGTCTGATCTGTTCTCACAGGACAGCCCATTTTGTTTTGAGTTAAAATATATTTGTATCAATCTTTTTTTTTCAGTTTGTATGAACTATTCTAAAAGACTACTCACAAAATTCTGAGCGCCCGTCAATCTGAGATCAATTAAAACGGAAATTACGAGTGAAGGCACGTAAACCGTTTGGCCAAAAACAATTTTTTTTTAAAAAAAAAGAACTTAGTTTTGTGCGGAAATGACTTTTCGAAACGGAATTGTAGGGCGACTTTGACCGACAGAGGGTACAGTCTGTATGCGTTAAAAAGGAAATTTAATAAAAACTAAGAACCCTCTTACGCGCTTGTCTGGTGACGTGATTTTTAAGACAATAAACTGACTTTAAATGATACGAAGTTTTTTTTAAGGCCAAACGACGCGCCAAACCAACATTCAATTTCAATTTTCGAGGCAACAGGCAATTTCTTTCTACGAATTTACACGATTAAAGTTATAAACTGTACAAGAGCTACGGCAGAAAACAACTTTTTGGTAAATAGGTCATACTGTACAAAACGTAAATATATAAATCGAACTTTGAATTGAGTTTGAATTAAGTTGTCGAGAACACTAACGGTCCATACATAACAGCACAACGATGAGCTGGTTAAGTGTCATGACCCACCATGAATAAAAATTAAATGAGATTCATAATAATATATACACACACCGTCGCATTTTAAAAGGGTTAAAAGGCAGTGAATGTATAAGGGCGTTGGAGATACACCTGACGTGCATTCTAAGAAAATCCACACCAGGAACCTTGGCTACATCCAACCGAAACTGGATTCTAAAGAGAAACAAGCATGAAGAGGGCAAGGTTGAGCAACTTGTAGCTCCTCTGCCAGGGGCGGAAAGGGGGTGGGGGATAACTTTCTCGATAAGACCGCGTCTATGCTGTGAAGGAAAATGGGCCCTTCTTGAAGGGACGGGCAGTATGAGAAATGGGTAGATGCGCGAGGAGCACTGTACAATTGGTCGATGTGGCATGATGAGTCATGAGCCTAGTTCCCCTCCCATATAACGCTATGTTAGGCGCAAGCTTTAATGTACATAGCGGACCACAGAGCAGGCGCACCACGCTTATGGACACCTCAGAGCCGCTAACGGCAGCTGAAGGCAGTGCCTTAAGGCACCCCGTGGGGACCCTCACCGCCCTTTCTCGTTTAATCCTGATATTTTAGTTAGACCGGGATTACTTCTAACTCATTACGGTTTTATAACTTTTTTCACATTCACATTGCAGGCAGAGCGAAGCACTTGTGCAAGTGTGAACCTTGTAAAGGGCGTTAGTAAATTACAAAAATATATATTTTGGGGAATTTCGGGGAATCGTAAAACGTTAGTGTAATCCCTAAGAACCAGGACATTTAGCACTCCTATCATCTGACGCACAACGTTTATGCGAGTTTTAACTTTAATTGCTTCACATACGCGGTTTAAGACAACAGCTACCATCCACGAGAAGGCCAGCTCCTCGGGAACTAACCATAAAAAAAATCACAACAGTTTAAATTGATTAATGAATATGTATATTAGGAGAGAATAACCAGTTTCGGCCATGGAATTTCTTAAGGGGGGAACATTAAGGAGTCACGGTTGGAGCCCATAGTTGTGAGCAACTTTGTGCACAGAAGTACAAAAAGTTAAGATATGGCGAGTTTAACGCTTTTGTGAGACTTTGCACTAAACTATAGCCAGAAGGCACAGTCATTTTAGCCGCGAAGTTCGGCTACATCAGTATTACTTTACAAATCAGGCAAACTACAAAAATTATTTACAAAACGCGAAAATTCCAGTTTATACATAACAATTATTCGGATAAACGAAGGTATTTAGTCGTTGTATTTTAATTATTTGGAATGCAGTGGCGTGTGGAATTTGTAAACACGAATTAGGACAGAAGCAGCCTTTTTTTTACAGTTGAGTTATCAGAGTTAGATTATCAATTGGTTTAATTAGTTAGATTAGTTAAAAGTTTAGGTTTGGTTTGTTTAGAATTTAGTTACTTTATCACAAGTTATGGGTAAAGACTGCCACTATCCCTTTCCCTACGCCTGACTTGTTATCCACACCCGACCGCGTACCACGTGATTTATTCAGGAATTGGTCGTATACAGTTAAAGCTTTATCATAATGTTTACGTCTGTGAGCAACAGTTGGCAACAATAAAATACTTAAGCGCCGGGTGGCGCGCCCGCTCCCCCAAGTCCGCTCAAAATATCCAGCAATGCAGTTTCTCACTACCATCATCACTCCAATTGAATCTTAAAGCTACAAGTACAAGACAATTTAACCATAACCATCAACAAACAGTTTACGTCTATCTAAGTCTATGAAATACATGTATTCATACGAATACAAAGGTCACTATAATCGTCAGTGTTTTATGAAAAACGTACTTTTTAAAAAGTCATCGAATCGATGGCTGTTACATTGAGAGTTATTCGATTGATAACAATTCATTATAAACAACTTGAACTAAACGTAGTTTTGAAAACCCAGAAAATGCCGTATGTACAGTAGCAGTATAAAAAACAAGAAAATACAAATAACATTTAAGAAAAAACCATTATTAAAAAAATGTAAAACTTGAATCACCCGTTTGTCGTTATGTTTAATGATCCTACTCTACTTCAAGGTTGAACAGTTGGACGATGGTTGGCCTCGCACCTAACCACCCCGCTCACCTTCAGAGTTGACTCAAGTAACACCCCGCCATGAGAAAGGCGCCTGAACTCAAGGGATCCAGACCAGAGAGAATCACATTGCATATTGAGAACGATTTGAATAATTTACAAATCTTTTTTTTTTCAATCAATTTAGTGCACGCTCCGCTAATTCGCGATGGGGCGAAATCGGCCTGGCGATGATTGGTTGAGGTTCGACACGAAATTGCTAACATTTTGTCAATCTGAACCTCTGCCAGCACTTTTCAGCTTACGCAAAAAATCACTTAATGTAGGTTAGAGCAAGAGCCAGGGCAAGGGCGGCCAGCGGCATTGAAGAGAGCTTTTCAAAATATGTGAAAATAAAAATGTCTCGGATGAGAAATTTGATTAAATTCACAAGGTTTCTGATCAGTCTTACTCAGCCCAGCCTCAAGGTCACCCTATGGCATTCTAACTTACCCCTACAAAATTGTGCTAAATGCAGTATGCTGGGAATAACTAGCAGTTACGGACGGATTTTTGTTTTTCTTTCTGTGTGTGTGTTTACATTAGTACTACTAGTACTATTGGTCATTCGGAATAGTAGTATGGAATTCGACGGAAAGTACTTCACCTCACCAGAACCACACTGTAGAAAACGTGTCACCATTACGCATCTTGCTGCGTTCTTCAGCGCAGGATAAGAAACATTATCCAACAACAGCGCAATAAATAAAACAATTTTTTTTAAAAAAAAACAAGAGTGACAAATTTTCTATCAGTGTAGCGCGCACATAGCCGCTGCGAAAAAGCGTTGCGTGCTTTGTTTAAATTAAATTTAAGCGCACCGGCTCAGGACACCATTGCGAAACTGTGACCAACTACCTGCCGTTCGTGTCCTGAGTAGCCACGTCTCGACTCTCGATTGGCAGTTAATTAATCACAGACCAAATTAACACTTTGTCAAACAACAATCAATTGATAAACAAAAGGGACAATTACACAAACAAACTGTAATGTGACACATTTCCTTTTTCCTCTTAATGAATAAAATTGAGTTACAGACTCGCCATAATTTGCCTTGCTCTGATTGGCCCAGTCTTTGGTCGAAACGGGTTGGCAGGCATGGCTGCCATTCACGGCGGGCCTTGGGCCCCGCGGCTCTGGAGACCAGCTCCTCGCGCGCGGCGCCGACGGGGGCACTGCGTGCCCCGCACAACAACAACAGCAACAACAACAAAGACTTCACGTGACGATGATGTGCGGAGCGGAGAAGAGCACGGCGATAGTGGCGATGACAGTGAAGAGTGTGAAGATGAAGAGGCACAGGCGGTCCACCACCATGGCGGCGAACTTCCAGTCGTTTGTGATCTCCTCCGCCTCGTCCGTCTTGCGCAGCTTGTCCGTGATGTGGTGTAGCTCCTTGAGGATGAGGGTGAGCTCGCGGTGGGGGCCCAGACAGCCTGCGCCAGCCGCCGCCGCGGCGGCGTGGTGCAGCAGCGTGCCCCCGGCAGCTCCGTCGTCGGCGTGCCGCAGGTACCCCGTCCCCGGCACGCCAGACGACTGCAAACCACGAGCACCGTCAACAGGCTTTGCCAGGTGACAATGGGCGCAGAGCGGCGCGGAGCCCCCAGCCACACTCACCATAGGGTGGCCTTGCAGTGTGCCGTGGTGCCGGAAGTCGTCGTCGATGTCCAGCACGTTGGCCAGCAGGCTCTTCGACGAGCGTTCTTTCAGCTCCAGGCTCTGCGGTGACTTCCTCGAGCCAGGGGAACCACCGGCCTCGTTTTCGGGCACTGGCCTCGACATTCTAAGAATGCAGGGCAGCCACTGGAGGAACAAACATCGCACCTGTAGGGAGCGACGGCATATTAGTAACGTTTTTCTATAAATCTTGGCTTTACTGGCATAGAAATTATACGGTGTAAAGAATCCTAGTCAAACTTAAGACCCGCTTTGACCTTTGACATATTAGAGCAAAAAAGTTTTTAGAAAGAAATTTTGCACTGCACAATTTTTACCGGATTTTTCATAAAGCAAAACGTTTTCTTACCCAGGGAGACATTTCATGTGTATCCGCACTGCGATGGTGGTAGTTAAGAATAAGGATTGTTGAGACTACTGACGATGCCACCATGAACATGATGCAGTTGAAGTAAGTACCTGTCATCACATTAAAAATATTAGTACCAACGCAAAGGAGTTTCTCACAAAGGAAGGGGCACAAATGGTTTCTTTTAAATCCCGCGTTAGCACTCACAAATGACAAAATAATCAAAGAAAACTGAGTGCCTAGAGTTAGTCAATCATAAATATTTAGCTGTAGGGTAGGTAAATATCCTGCACTAGAACAGGGAATTCTTTAAAAATCTTATGACGTTATCTTAAAGCCCAGGGAGGGAGAAAGTAGACGTGGCAGACTTCACTGAAACAAAATAAAAGCACGAAAAACAGGGGAGAGTAGAAAAATAAAAAGGAAGAAACAGGTAAAAAATAAAATTAAATCCCTGGGACTGCTTTTTAGTTAAAAGTATGTCTTATTATTTAATCAGTCAAACATAAATTTAAATTCTAAACACTTATATAAGGTGATAGCGAATCTGTGTCGCAGCACATCTCTGCTCTTTTTCCGAAGAAAAATCACGAGATATTGTGCCTTTAACACAAAAAAATCACCAAAGCAGTATAACCAAACTACAATGTTAAGGTGATAATGTTTTGCATGCAGTGTGTGTGGTCTCCTAGCTGTTGCTAGACCTTCAAAACATTTTCCATTGATATGAGTGCTTAGGTGCACGAAATGCTTGTGTACAGTTAGAAAGTGAATGAAGATTAGAGCAAATGTTCTATGGCTATAGTCAAACACATCTAGGAGAACCACAGGGTGCAACGCATCATGGCTGATGCCTTGGTGCGTTAATGCACTTAACTATTTATAGAACTAAATTGTAAACCAGTAGTAGGTCTCAACGCTATTGACTTCTCGAAGTAGTGTCATTACAAATTACGCTAAAAGCAACTTCTTTCGCGATAAACGCGAAATGAGTGTACAGATGTGAAATGTTTCAGATAGATTTCTTCGAGACGCGCGTATCGCAATGAATCTGTGAAATACACATTGTTGGGCTAAGAATGACTCAAGCATAATATTTGACCAACACCATTGTATACAACCGGAAATTAAGACAATAAGCAACGTTACGAGTAACAAAATAATCTATCTGAAGGAGGCAGAGTAAACGCCACATTCACACCATTGCTCAAATTTTAGCTTAAGTTTAGCTTACATATCTAATTAGAAAAACGTAGTTTATCATAAGCGTATCCATTTGTTACTTGGAGGCAGAGGGGCTTCATCCCAAAACCAGGTCACCTGAGAACACGTGGGTCGAATTGCAGTGGAGTAACCACAGCAATGCGAACACATTTCACCTGTGAATTCAAGCCGCATGCCTGCAGTGTCGTCACAGCAGGCACTCGAGGCACCGAATTCAACGGCGTGTTCAAAGCAGGCATTTTCAATCGTTTGTTAAGATACGGTGCCATGTTAGACAGGTCGGTTTAGTAATGTTCTGTTGTGGTGGTGCATGGCTGGTGTATGGAAAGGAAGTGGAGACAGGTATTGGGAACAGGGTGCAAAAAGGGTACCAACACTTGTTTCAGAATCAATTCATCTGCAAGGAACGCATTAATTAGTTTTGCGAAAATGACAAATAGAATCCATCCACGTCATTCTGCAACAGAGTTAACACATACTCAGCACAGAAATAGTTAAAACACATTCATAGTTAATAGCATAGGCAGAAGATAATTATTCATATGTTTTGGCATTTAGGCACCGAGAAAAAAATCGTTGGTTAGAAGAGCTACATCACACATGCCTGAGCAATGTGCACTTACACTCACTCGCATTGTTAGTTACCGACTATAAGAGAAGGCAGTCGAAGAACCTCTAAATTGGAAAATTCTGGCTACAATTTAAAGCTTCTATTCAAAATGAGTAATTTAAAAATGTACAAAGATACCTTTTCTAAAAGGATTTATGTTGATGCCCTTTACCAAAAAAAAAAAAAACAGTTGAACTTTAGAGGCTCCTGCGACTGAAGTCACAAACAGACATTTTCAGAAGGCAAAAAGAGAGATACTTAGAGGAAAGCATAGCAGGTCGAGGACGAGGAACGGTTGAACAGAAATGGGCCAAACACGTTGGTATGAACGGGCAAGGCCGCGGATGAAGGTACAGACAGAAAAAGAAGACACAGATAGATGCGGATTGGAAAACAGCGCCTGAGACTCTGTTCTAGTCGCAGGCCCCTCGGGAATAACAGCTTTTTAAACTGTCAGTCATTGGGGTCAACGATCTTAATTAAGAACCATCGGGGTCCAATTCAGTACTAATCGCACGAAAATTTGAATTTTTAATGGCAAAGATATCGCCAATGCTTTTAAACCTAGTGTTAACCCATAGAACAATTTTTTTTTTTTTTTTTTTTTTTAAATAGTGAAACGAACAAGTTGATATGAAGTACCAGAAAAAGCCTACCGCCACATGTCATTTAAGTGTAAATGTAAAATTTTTGCCCTTGGCATTACTGTTATTGCAGAGGTCACCTGAAGCGTCACTTAGCTCTTTTTGACGAACATTGTGGCGACATGAGCTTTAACTGGAAACATTGGATTTCAAGGCTATGAAACGGGTGAAACGGTAAAGAACTTCTTTTCGATTAACAAAATTAGAACCGATACGAAACGCCTGACCTAGCCACCTGACCTAGGAGAGGTATAGCCTCAGACGTCTGCGGCAGGCACTCAGCAATCATGAGGGAAAATACTGACAGAGACAGCAGAATAGTGACGCCTGGAACAAAAAGCATCCACCCGAGTCACCGGAGTCAAGGACATTGTGTCAAACATGTCTGGCCATTCCTGAATAAGGTCCCTTGGCCGAAAGCTTCTTCGCACATCACTGCAAGCTTCACTAAATACCATTACTCGGTTTGGTCCGAAATGAAGGGTCTGAAAAGAAGCTTCATCTTAGACACGACGCTCGCACCAAGGCAATCTAATGAAAGGGCATTTATTGGAGAAAAGTCTTGCCCAAAGTCTACACAGCGCGATGAATCGGAAGGAAAGTCTGAATGAGCTACTCGTGGCTGCTCGGTGACATGCAGGCTACCGCATTGCTACCGCAGCGTTTGCAATCCTACAAGCGGCCAGAGAGAAGGACGCCGCAGAGAGCCACACAAGCCCATCCACACGCAGAGTCTGAGTGGGCTGCTCATTTCAAGCGGAGGGACGTTTCAATAAAAATGTAATGGGGTAACTTCACGTCGTTTCAGGGGAATGAAATCACGCCAGTAAGCGACGCGATTAGAAAGGCACGCCAATATTTAGCTTGAACTTTCCTGTGTGTCGCTAGGCATGTGCAACCTTGCTTGCATTCAGAACGATTTAAGATTTGTGATTTGTCTAATGTGCACGTGGTGTGTGCTGCATGTTGGCGAGGATGGACCTGTGTGGGTGGCAAGCTAGAACTATTTCAGTGGACTTGTGCTACCTAGCACAGGCATAGCATCGGACACTTGGGGCAGAGCGTCGGCGACAAGGTTATGAAACACCGTAAGTGAGAGCAGAATGGTGACTCCTGAAACAGTCAGATTCAATATTAGCACCGATGTTTGGTTTGGTCGGAACAGACGCCAACTAGCAGAAGCCATATTATCTTTTAATGCCAATTAGTCACGTGACCTGCGTGACCCGATACTTACAGTCCAAGGACCCTGTGAAGTAACATAACGTTGTGGCTACAATATGTATGCTACGCAAGGCCAAGATGAATAAAATTACTTTTTAGAAAAATCCTTTTGAGTTTACTCTTTGAAGAAATCTAATATGAGCTAAGCTTTTTTTTTTTTTTAATAAAAAAAAAAGCAAAAAAAAAAAAACATGTTTAAGAACCGAACCAAATTGACCACTGTGGTCCCTCTGAAAGATATCTGTAAGGAGGGAAAACATGTAAATCATTACACGCGCCATACTGGTCTTAAACTCGGTCCCTAAAAAGATGGCTAAAATGAACCCAGTTAGCGCACGTTATAATCTGCAAAGGAATGCAGCATTATTTTAATAAATTATAAGCTAGGGTGAAACGGAGAGTTTTCATCCAATGATTCTATAACAATACGGTAATTCAAATCACTTTGAAAACAAAAGAGCAAAAAGGATTTTTGAGTTGGTAGATTAACGCAAAAGGTTTTGTAAAACGATTATTGGCACACAGTAATAATGTCTGTGCAAGAATGTGTTCGGAGAACTGTTAAGAAGTCGACAATCTTAAAAAAAATGGAACTCTCCCTTCACACTAGCTGTTACAAGAAACTTTCGAAGTCACTCAGCTCTACGGTAGGGGACAACTTATGGCAGAGAGGGCGGTAAGAAAGGTTGCAATTTGCGGAGTTAGTGCTAACTGAACTATAGTACGACAGTTCCCCGGCGAATGTTGGCCACAGACATCTGCTTACAAATTTGCAAGTAGATAACATGGATTGTTTAAATATGAGACTGAAAATAACGTCACCAGTGGATACTTTGTAATGTGTTACTTTTTTGGTGAAATGTTTTCAGCCAGAACGTCGGAAATCCGTCATACTACAATGCTCGCGAGAAAGAACTCAGTTGACCAAGTTTAACAAATGTCTGCCTAATTCATAGAGAACCACGGTTTAACTGCTTTTCGTTCAGTCGCAAAACAGTAATTAGTTATGAGATGTTTTTAAAAGGTCTGTTTAAGATTTTGGATTTATAATTTTAGAATATAAAGCCTAGCTCGCTTGCAAGAAACGCAAAAGAGCCTTGCATTCTTTATCCCGTTTGAATTGGCTGTTTACGGAACACGCACATATTTCTGGTTTTAGCTTGGTCGCTTACGATCAGGCAGGCATTTGCTGGATGGCATCGCGCCTGAAATTATGAAGGCTATGCAAGAATATATTCAGTACTGCTCAGAGTATCTAGGTTTCTGCCGTGATGTTCTGAATCGTACGCAAACTTTATTGCTACACAACTGAAGCTACTTGAATTCAGCCAAATAATGCGCAATAAAACGTAATGTCTCGGTACAAATTAAGAGAAAAGAATTTGAATGAATATGAAGCAGTTCGTACTGAATTGCGCAAAATGAACCAGAATCATCACAATGACATCACACAAAAATGTGAGACACATGAAACGTTAATTCAACTAGCCCGAAGCCGGGTTATGCCACAGTGCAAGTACAAAAATAAATAAAAAGAAATCTTAGAAATTTACACAGCACGATATTAACAGTGTAATGCAAATTTTGAGCATGTTCGAATTTAGTCTTCACTTCATATGGAATTTTTTTGTGAAACGGCACTTTGTCAGGTCATCACCTAAGAAAGGTTTGGGTTGAAGATTTGGGGTGTTAGATGATAGTGCGTTGAACGATTCAGTTCTGATCCCTCTGCGATCCAAGTAGCAAACACGTTCTCAGCAAGCACAAGGATACATCTGAGAAACGCGAGGACAGTGCACCGCAATAATGCAGTAGTCAAAACCTTTACCAAAACTTTGTTATAAAAGGGAATAAAAGTAATTTTGCTAGATAGCGTTTATCACACATGAAGTTTTATATGATGGGGCAAGTCTAAAATAGCAATTTTTTAGACGGTTTGTCCGCGACTGCCTTTTGACCATTTTGGCTCTTATCGTAGTTCAGCACCAGGACATGGGCAGATGAACTGAAACCGACGGACAAGCTATTAAAATTTTGAAGAAAACAAATGCAAGATAAATTAGGATTAATTATTTTTATTTAATTGTTGCCGGAGTGTTTAAAAACAAAGAAGGTAATAATCGACGAGAAGGTACAGTGTCCTCGCGATTTTAATATTAATTTGATCCTTCTAAAGGTAATACACAGGAAATGCTTCCTTGTGTTTTATGGCAGAATTTTGAACTACAATGGGAGGCGTGAAGAGACAAAGCATGCATCCTACAATGGCAACAGGTTTGTATTCAGTTGAATTTTAGGTGTATTATTTTAAAATTTATTACGACCATTTAAACTTTTTGATGGTGTGATTGAATTTTTTGGGAAACGTTTCAACAGACTGATATCTGGATGTGTGGCCTGTAGAGACTGCTGGTTTTGTTTGTCACCTATCCATTATCACACAAACTGTTGAAAGATATGAATAGGTTTGCTGAGAAAATATTTGTGTGTGTGAGAAAAACTGAAGAACGGGCGCATGAAAAATGCCATTTGTAGATTGAATGTCAGTAGAAAGTGACCTTCTCTTTAGTTTGATCTAACTAACTTGTACACGTGTTAAATGAAACTTAAAAAAAAGTAAAACCATACGGTTATTTTATTTTGAATTGGTATAAGTGAAATCACGCGAGATAGTTGACTAGTTGCCTTAAGAATCTGCAAATCAATACGGTTTTGCTGGCTTCAATACCATTACTGGAAAGCATCCACTACTCTAGCATTCAAATTTGCCGTACGATCAACAAGCAAACCAAATTCAAGAGAGCGAATGAAAGGTTCGCTTTACATACGGAAGGCAATCGTGAGCGATACCGCCTGCTTAATACAAATCAAAAATCAAGAAAAGCAAGTGTTATCATTTTGCAACATGATGTCAACTCCAGTGTAAAACTGTCCGTTTGCCTGTGTGATTTCACACTGTGTCCCAGCCTCCTGAATTGGTGAGGAAAATGTTACCCGTCTTTCCCGTAAATTCGGCCAAAATAAATAAACATAAAACAAGAACATTTTCAAATTCTGCTGAGAAAAACAACTGTTAACTTTTACTTTTTAATTGATTGTTACGAAGATCATAGACAAAAAAATATAGGGTGTAATTTTCATTTAAAAAAACAAACAAAAAAAACACGGACTCTTAATAACCCACTTGAATTAAATTATTTTACTGGTTTAGCCCTCTGAGCTAAGACACAGCGGGTGGCTTCTGCGGACACACAGGCAACGTGCGGAGTGTTATTTCTGGATGCTTTCTACCTCAACCTAAGGAGTAATAGGCAAGAGAGCTCATGTAAGATACGTGACGGAGGCCCAGCCGTCCTGCTGGCCGGTGTTCTAGGAGCTACAGCGGTCCAATGAGAAGCTCTCGTTGTCTACAGGAGGTGTAAGTATATCGACAGACTCTCCTGGTGTGTTACCTATGAGCGGCCTTTCAGAGGTCGGAGGCATTGTCTCGGATACCATATTTAGGAAAAAGGTTAACGAAAGAAGGACAGTCACATCTGTAGAAAAGAAGACAGAAAAGAACCCGTAAGCCTACAATGTGTGCCTACCGTACTAGCCTCTGGGTGTATTTTCCCAGGGGGAGCGTTCTGCCCCACTTAGAGCATGTGAACTATCATGCAGCATGGGAAGAACCTTATCCACATGTGTGATAGCGATATGGTAACATATGTGTCTGACTATGAACACGCCATGTTAAATCTTTCCATCGTATTTTTTGAAAACGAAACTGTCCATTTCTTTATGACCTTTGAGCAGCATTTCTCTTGAAATGAAATAATTGAGTAATGGTCTTGAGTGCTCGGAGGGACGGTTAAATACGAGGAAAACGAGGACGTGATGTCACACATTTTGAAAAATGAAAGATACAGTGCGTTAGTCAGCACTTGCTTCACATGGAGTCTCTAAGTAAACTAAACGAACAAAACAACAAGTGAACAGAACTGCTGAAACCATAGTATATATTACGTGATTTATATTATAACACTACTGCCAATAAAATTAAAATTGCATGTAAAAGCAAAATTGGGACAGGAATTATTTGAATGTTTTCCTTTTGTATTTTTAACCGGTTTAGTCGTGGGATGTCTGCTGCTTTTAGGGAGAGGGCAGTGAATGTACTGAGGCCTGAGAAGTTTTGCGTCATGTTACCTGGGCGTAGTGACCATATATATATATCAAGAGTAGCGCTGGTTAAAGTGTGATAGCGTCACGAAGGAACATGCGTGCACGGGCGTGCCGTTCTATGTTAGACTAGAAACTAGAATCATATAAATTATGTTGGTGTATGGTTTTGAAGCAGAATACCTTAACGTCGATTTCACAGCACAGATTAACACTGGACTATTAAGTAGTTATATTATTTTAGTTTAGATTATAGTTGAGCAGTTTAGTTTGCATTGCACTTGAGATTTATTTAGATCTGGTCATTGTAAGACAGATGTTTATGGTCATGCTGACCTTTAGTTTAACTCAATCCCAGGGAATGAAAAGCAGTTGAGCAGACTGTTAGACACAGATTGAAACAGAAGGCAAGTTTTTTAAGGGTCGCCTCGGCTTTGCGCGGAAAAGGGAGGGTTTAAATAAGAGGGTTTTCGAGGGAACGGGACGTTGCGAGGCAAGAGCACAAAAAAAAAACAAACAATGGAAAACATAGTTTGCAATCTAAAACCAAGGGAGCCTGGGGCAGAAGCGAGACAACAACATGAGCACCAAATGATGAGAGATGACCTTGCCGCCGACGGTAACCTGTGGGTGATGCAGATGTCTCCAAGCTCTTGCACGGCGGGGACGTGGCAGGCACTTCGTTTACAGACAGTCCCTTGGCACTCTCCCGACTTACCACACCGCCGAGGGCCGTCCCGAAAGCCTCACGTCCCCGCCGCCCTGTGGTGGAGGTGTATGGCAAGGGGATGATTTGGGGGTCCGTCAGTCAGTCGTCAGAATGAAGGCCCTCCTTCTCACAAGTCGCAAGTGGACACGGCACCATCAGATAGAGTTTACCTAATAATGGAACTGCGTCCGAAGTTGCTGGCATCGTCTCGGCTACCATGTTTAGGAAAACAGTCAGTGATAGAAGGATTGTAACGCCTAGAAAAACAAAGCAAGAACATAGTTTAAGCCGAGGTCTCACCAATGTGCGGAGGTCTTTTTTCCCTGGACCATGCTTTGATGTCCGATCTGTCTTTGCGACTCTATGTACTCTACTATGCCGTGTAACGAGAGTAGGGGATTTACTTCAGAAGCTATGAAGTAAAAACTTCGCACAAACCCACAAAAAAGAATAGATTTTGGTAAACAAAGGCGACGCTCGATTAAGGAGGTGGGAACCAATGATTAAAAGATTGCCTTCGCGATCAAGTAGGTTGGGACTCTTATGTATAAGGGTTTGTGGAATGTCATAAAATAATAGCTCGTCGCAGTTAAGTTAAGGGGTTCTTCCAGAAGACCACGGAACCTGCTATTTGACATGGCGACCCGATGGAAGCCAAGGAAATGAAAGGAAATTTATCACACTGTAGATACAAAAGCATGTAAATAAGGAATCCGCTCCTGCAAGACATTGATATATTGATTTTTATTTCAAGGCTCAGAGTCCCTTGAGGAAAAAAACGCGGTTACGCAAAATATAGGCTTGCCAAACATGGAGAAGATTCCAAAATTTTCATGCCTTATTATGACAGAAACATATAAACAAGTCTACAACACTCGCAAACACACACGAATGAACACACATAAACACCCACAGAGCATGCCAAGCATAAAACGAGAAGCACAGAAAATAGGACGTAAAAATAAGCAAAGGGAAAGGAAAAACGAAACGGCTACGGCTACCAACAGTCTGCCATGACAGGGCTACAACATCGAACACGAGCGACTAAAGCGGAGGGGGGAGGGGGAGACTAAAACGCTGAGTCACTTCTTTCACTTTGATCTGAATTGATAGAATTAATACGTCACATACAGAAGTACACTTCAAAATTTTTAAAAAATTATTTTAGTGAAATCACTCGCAGGTTTATTATCAAAATTACCTACAGATTGTCCTGAAGACTTTAAGGAAAATATTTTAATGTTTTTTTTGCGAGTGATCTGAAGTTTGTTTTGGCAAGAAAACGTAAACTCAACCTCCTTTGAAAACGGGGATTCACATTTGACGCAATTGAAGTGGCGTGAAACGCTCGGTTTGCTGCTGCTCTTCCTCAGCCAAACAAAGGGCAAAACTGGAGGCCAAATAAAGGCATCTAGCTGGTTTACAGAGGTTGAGTTGTATGACTGTCTTCTGCCTTTTTATTTATTTATTTGCTTTTAGTTTTGTTCCAGCCGAGGCCAGCCGTTACAAACCTAGAGTGAGCTTCTCTCCACACTCATGAGGCAATGTGAAACCGAGCAGGGTCATGGAAGAGATGATTACACAAGGAACGATCAAGTTGATCGTGTAAAACAGCGTCCGACGCCGAATGTGGAGGACGAAAGTAATGTCAACGTAGAAGTCGTCTGGGCAGCAAGTATAGTTCACTAGATGGCGAAACGCCGGCATGCCTGCAGGACACCCCAACACACACAACAAACAAACCAAAGAGTGATTAAACAGCACTAACAACTGTGGCCGTAAAACTGCTATGAAAAGTGTAAATGCGCACGGGGGAGCGGAGCGCCTTGCCACTGACTACCTGAGCCACACCGCCCGCAATCAGTCACTCAAACAATGAAAGGAACAGCCTCGACCATCTGTATTCCTTGTCAATTTCCGACAGTGTAGTCACAAGTAACAGTGGAAGGACGCTCGGCGGGTGAATACGTCTGAGCATTCTGGACGTCCGTCGCAACCTGAATCAAGGCAGCGAAATTGTACTCACGCAAACGGCAGAAGAGTTTTTACTAAGCGGCAGAATTGAAAGCTCTCGAATAAGAGTGTCTATTTGGAAACTGAACTGTAAACGCTTGATTCAGGTTTGACAGAAAGGGCCAAGCGGGACCACCGCTGAAGTAGCCGACTAGGGGCCCTACTAGCTCCAGGCGCGGCAGGGGGGCGTCGGAGTCGGGTGGGGCACACGAAAAGAAAGCCATCCTTGTCACGCTCAGCCATGCTACTGTGGGCGGCTACAGGACAGCGCAAACTCAACACAAAGAGAGGTACAAAAACGTGCACTTCCGGCAGCTCAGAGGGCGTAGCTGTGTCTGTGGGCGCAGCTAGGGGTTGTCATCATGGACCGTCAGGGACACCAAGGCTTGGTTTCGGACGCAGTGCGGCCGCATCAAATAGCAGCACATGTGGAGGGGACCGCTAGCGGGCGTGTTCAACGTCTCACCACTCCACGATAAGAATACCGAGTGAAGCTGGAGGAGTGCGTTCGCCGCATTGCGATCGTCAACTGCAGCCTTCGACATGCCGATGGCCACATTTTCGTAAATCGAGGCAACCCCAGTGCATCACACCGATCTAAGCTGCGGAAGTGTTCTAAACGGAATGTATAGAGAAATGGAAACAGGCATAGCTGGTTTACCTAGTGAGAGCTTCTCGCCCGAGTCCGGCGGGAGCGTAAAACCTAACACGGCCATACTCGCGATTAGCACGCATGGCACGATCAGGTTGAAAAAGTAGTAGAGTGTACGCCTTCGGATAATTATGATAAATGTTATATCTATGTACGGTTCCGGACAGCAATTGTAGTATATCTCATTCCTCTTGCCCGGCACACCTGGAACGAGCATATAGAAACAGGATAGAAGAGAGTCGAGCAACAAGCAATAGTAAAGAGATAGTAAGAATGGAAGAGATGCACCTCGACGCCTCTCAGCAGAATAATACTAGCTGCCAGTAAGGATACATCCGCACAGGCAGATGGGATAATTCTGCTAGGAACAGTCGATTTGTCTAAAGAAGAGTGCATTCTAATGTGCTCAAACACTGTGTTTGTAAATGTCTAAAGTTGCGGAAGACGGTATTTGTGCACATAAGTGCTTAATAAATAAATAAAAAATGATCTGCGCATAAAAATGACGTTGTTTTGAGCACATTAGGAATTTAGGATTGGATCGGAAAGCCAAAGCAATAAATTGTCAGGAGTATTTAAAATGAACACATGTATTTCTAGTAAACAAAATAAATGTGTTCTTTTATTTTTCAGAGAAAAACTCAAAAAATGTAGCTTTCCCGACAATTAACTGCAGTGGATGGGTGCAGATTAGCAGAGGACACTGACACGTAGGATACGATGCAGACTTCTAGTTATTATCGATTTCTCTAGACAAAAATAAGTATAAAATTGCTATTTTTTACTACGAGAAGAAGCTATGAAAAACGTTTAAAATAGCGTATCCCACGTTTTGATTAATGTCTCTCCGCTGGCTGCCCAGTGATTATTCATTTCGGCCCATGAATTTGGCAGAAGCACGTTCTCGTGCGGAATAGAGAGCGGAACGTGTGATCTCTCAAATCCATGGGCACTTAAACCACACAAAATTAGAAGTGAACTACATTCAAAATGTTAGTGTAATTAAAACTGCCATGTTATTTAGCCCCAGAAGGGGGTTGCCATGCGGCTTTACAATGCGTCTTTGTGTTTGTTCAGTGTATTTAATTTTTTGCGCCAAATGTGGCGCGATTTAACGTGAGTTGCGTGTTAGGGAATTCTTTTTATTAGATTTAACCGAAAAAGGTCATTTTCACCCGAAAAGAAGTTGTCTCCGGTTTAAATCATGGATTTTCCCGAGCCATATTTAAAGGACAGTCCTCCGTTTTGAGACGGATAGAAATGATGCTTTGCCAGGACCTCAGTGCATGCCTACAAGCGCATTATTGTGCATTCCGGTTCCACAGTTGGAAACCAATTTTGCGAAATTATGTTGTTGCTCAAAGCAAGACACCTGGAGAGAGAAGCGTAGCGGCTAAAGACAGAGCACAGTCGTTATGCTTGTGTGACCTGACTGCGAGTTTCCTCGAGCCACAGTGTTGCAGCTTGCTAAATGGCGGCGGCAGCAGGCCACCGCCTTGCGGGTTTGACCTTCACGCGGTCGAGCATGCTCAAGCAGCAGAGGTCAGGACCTCTATGAAGCAGAAAAAAGGGTACTGGTTGCAATATTGGCGGCGTTTGCGCGTTACGGAAGCAGGTGTGCTTCTGTCTAAGAGAAAGAGTGTCGCAGTGGGGATACCGTTCCAGGTGCGTAAGTCAGCAGGACTCACGTCTTTGTTGGGTGTAGAGGAAAGGTTAGACGTTACTTCCCTGACTCGCGGTGTTATTCATCGTATTACTGGATTTCTGTTTGTTTTATTTATGATAAGTCACCCTGATTTGCGTGCGGTTCGTTCGCTGGGGAGGCTCAGACGATTCTGGGGAAGCTTACGGGGGCTTCATGGCAGTTGTTTTTGATAATTTTGGTAGAGACTAATTTTGGCCAGTTTGGTACAGAGTTCATAACCAGATGTAAGATCCCGGATGTTCGCATGACTTTAACAAGAATTAGAAAAATAAGAAATTTTAACAGCTTATCGTTACCATTGAAGAAAGAAGATTATCACAATGAAAAAATTAAGAACGTCCTACTGGGGAGAAGATAAAGAGACTCCTTCAAATGGTAAAAGGACAAGCCAAACTGCCTTCCGGGAACTTAATACTGGTCTAACACACTTGAAACGATTTTGGAAAAATTCAACGTGTATTTAATGTTTGAAGAAATCGTCACAATATGATCTTGCGTTTATTACAATTCGAATAATTATCTTCCGACTGCAAGAATGTAACACTGATAAAGTGGCAAGCGGTTGAACATTTCCAAAATCGAAAATCATAACAACACGCCTTCTTTTCGCCATTCCTATTTTTTTAATTTACAAAAATTCAGTTCATGTTAACGGAAGAAGACATAATGCTTCACATGAAAAAGTAATATTGAATCCTTAATCTTTATCTTCAAACTAACTTCTGATTTCATTCATGTAATTATTATCCGAACCTGGGTGCCTGCGATACCTTACCCAGTAAATCCCATTCTCCGTTCGTGATGAAACTGCTGACATCCCCACCCGCGTCGTCTTGGAGCTGCAGATCCAACTGGAGGGACAACAACGAGACATTAAACCCCTTGCGCGTGCATAATAATTAAACTTCAAGAAGCAAAGTTTTTTCTGAGCTCACCTGAAAACCATCATACGTCCAGCTGCCAAATTTCATCTCACACTTTTGGTCGTCGAATGGAAACCAGGTGATGTCTATCTTGCACGTGCTCTTGAAGATGCCGGGTGGGACGTACAGGCAACTGCCGTTGTTTCTGACCACCACGTTGGTGGGGTACGTTCCGTCGAACCCCTCGTCCGCGCTGTACACACACACAAGGCATGAGCGGTCTGCAGGAAACATGGTGCTAACGTACACGGCGGGACTGATTTAACGAAAAACATAAAAAAAGGACACTGCATGTCCGATTGTATGCTCGCACAAATGGTGCGAATCACAAAAACAACAGGAAGGCAGTCACCGAGTCACAGAGCAACGGCAACAAAGTTTTGGAGTTTTTACCGTCGTTTGAACCCATCCTCCGAAATGCCCGATATTACCTGTTGTACATCAGGACGTCCGGCTTCCAAATCCGGTGCGGTGGTATCCTTAGATCTTTGACCCCGCCGAACTCTGATGTATTCCATCTCAAGTTGACGTCGTTCCATTCCTGAGTCAAACAAAAAACAAAACCACCCCGTGAAAAAGTGCATCATGGGAACAAATTTTAATCTACTCCACTCGGGTCAAAAATTTACCAGTTTGAGCCAGATGTTGGTGATGAGCAGCTGGTTCTTCTCATCCTGCAACACAAGACAGAGGCGCGTTAGTCACAGTGGGCCGGTCAGAGCGCCTGCGGTCGGCAGGATAGGCAACGCGCTGAAGAGGCAGCAGGGGCGCGTTGCCTACGCTGCCATCGGCAGGGGCTTCCATTTGCCTGCTCGTCACGTTGGCAGGCCAGAGTTCCCATACTGCACCCCAGAGTCGATGGGTTGCCAACCTCAGCCCACCCATGCAATTTCTCGGGATTGAAGCAACGATATTGTCGAGGCACGATGAGCTCGGCAAGTCTTCTCAGACCTTTTTTTTTTTTGTGTATCGTGGGAATTTTTTCCTCCTTAAGTGGCATCACTGGCGCCCACAATGCGAGCCGAGGCCTTGGAGGGCGATTCGGCTCTATCCAGCCGGGCTGTGTTCGCGGCATTCCTCTTTCCTTCAGCGGCCATATTTCACGGGCGGCAAAGCCCTCGCAACATCAATCCCCACTTCCATAGCCGATTTTACTCCGGAGGGGCACAACAGCCAATCAGAGGGCGGCCCGGCGGGTGCAGCCAATCACGGCCGAGGCGGGGCAGGGCCGCGGGGCTCCGCAGCGCTGCAGCCCGAGCACACGTTACACTGCCTAAAAATGCCGCGGAAAATGTGCGGAATAATAGAGAAGGGAAACAGTGAGAGACGGTTCCCCATACAACACGTTTGACAAAAGAAACGGTATCAGCATCAATCGGATCACATCTTTCTTTTCAAATCCTTTGACGCCCTGGAAGAGGAGCGGGGTAGAGTCCGGACTTCAAACTCCTATCCCAGTAAAAAATGAAAGATAAAAAAAGCCCTAACCTAACCTCAGCCTGCCTTGCCTCTTGCTAATTTTTGGCTGCTTATGTGGCTCCACTGTGCTGCAAACGTTGCCCTCCGAGGCGTGCACAGTGGGCCGGCGCGCGGCCAATGAAAACTTATTAACCACGTGGGGCTGCCGGCCACATGGCCAGCGTCTTAGCGAGTTGGTGTTGCACTAAACCGGCCACCAGGGGGCGGCAGTGCGGCAAGAAGCTGCCCGGAAAAGGAGCTCAGAATGGGCGCGGTGGACTTAGACCGGTATCCAAAACTTTAGCGCTGGGGGGTCGAAAAGGAGGACACTGGCTCCCCCCCCCCTCCCACCACCACTCCCCGGCGACGGTTAGGCCGGTGCGGTTTTGCAGTGCCCCAGCCGAACGAGGCGAACATCAATATGCCTTAAAACACAAGCCCCGCCGCAGCGAGGCGGCGAGGCGGCGAGGCGGCCCTGCTCCAAGGAGAGCTCGTTTATAATCGTCCGTTAATAACCGGGCCCAGGCAGCCGGATTGGCACGCTTTTCTGCGTCGGTGAAGCGCAGTTCCATCTCCCGGCAAAACTTTCGACCAAACGCCTCTCTCTTTAGTGGATTAGAAAAAGAAAAAAAAAAAAGATATGTTGCAACGTTTTAATTAAAATTTTTTCTATTTTTTGAAATGGCCGTAATTTTTTTTTCCTACATGTTTTTAGCGACTTCCTAATTTTTATTTAACAGTAAACAACAATAGCAGTTGGGTCTCCGACAGGGTAAGCGGGCTCACCGGGCCTGTGGCGGGCGGCGGGGCCCTCTGGTTGGGCCCTCTGGTGGGGCCAGAGCACTGGAAACACTGGGCCATTTGTCTGGGAATCCTCGCCCTAGCCCTAGCGGCCCTCAACGTGGGGACCAACTTTCCGTCAGAGCCAGAATTCCGACCCCTGCTCCCTTCCCCCTAACATCTTCGCATCGCTTCCGCGGCGCGCCTTGCTTCACATTTGCGGAGCGTATACGGAACGGGGTTCGACCGCGCCATCATGTCCCCGAGCCCCAGTCGTCAACACCGACACAAGCCACCGTCCGTCCACGGAGTCGTTGAGAGAGGGGGAGAGAGAGAGAGAGAGAGAGAGAGAGAGAGAGAGAGAGAGAGAGAGAGAGAGAGAGAGAGAGAGAGAGAGAGAGAGAGAGAGAGAGAGAGAGAGAGAGAGAGAGAGAGAGAGAGAGAGAAAGAGAGAAAGAAAGCGCTCCCACACACTGTCATCTCTACATTCGAGGCGCAACCTCGCAGTGGATAGCAGACCGTGCTTTTCCCCTCCAAAGTAATGGCGAGGTTTATTTCACTATCAGGACACTGGGGAGTGGAAAATGGTTGCGGGGGAGGGGGGAGGGGGCGCTTTTTGCGGGGGCGGCCTGCCTGTGGCTCGGGGGGACTGTCTTTGTTAGCGGCGTGGGTGGAGAGAGAGAGAGAGAGAGAGAGAGAGAGAGAGAGAGAGAGAGAGAGAGAGAGAGAGAGAGAGAGAGAGAGAGAGAGAGAGAGAGAGAGAGGTGCCTGCAGGAGACAGTGGGACTGCAGTGCGGGTTGTGGGAGGGCGGAGGGCCAGGCCAAGTGGGAGGGGTTGTGGGAGGGGGAGGGGCAGCAGCGTGCGCGGTGTGTGCTGCGGATACCTGGGAGGGCGACATGAAGTTTGATATCTTTACCCCTGTCTTACCCCGTCACGCCCAACATCAACATGTCATTCCCTCCGGCCCACTGTGCTCGCTGCCGCTCCAGCACCGCTCTGTGGCCGCCCTTCTCGGCTTCCGGTCCAAGTGCAATTTTTGCAGCGAAAAAGGGGAAACACAAACGGGAGAGGGGGAAAAAAAACTGGAGGGTACGGGCGCGGCGCTTTCCAGTCACGGAGCGAATCCAGCGGGGAGTATTGACACGCTGCGGTCAAGGGAGGTCCCCAGAGGCGGCGTGGCGAGGGGTATCGACGCATTCGCAGCACGTATGGCGCTGTGGGGCTGCGGTAGTGGAGTGCAGAGAGCAAGCAGTCCTGGCCGACGCGGCATGCGGCGTTCTGATTCCTCTCTCCGTCCGATTGTCTTGGTCTGGATGGAAGGTGGAAGGTGCACGGAGGTGGAAGCGGAGGGGAATCAAGCCGCACCTAACCAAGCGGCGCACGCCCCCCCCCCCCCACCCACCCACACACACTTCCAGCGTCACCTTTTTCCCCGGATAAAACCGTAGGTGTGGCTGCACTGGGGCGCCATCCCATTTCCACACTTCGGAAAAGTGGGCGCCCTCCCCCGCTCTGTCTTTCCGCCCGCGCGTCCGTCGGGCCGGGCTGGCCCACATGAGCTGGCTCGGCCGTTGCCGACGGCTCCCTTCCCTTAACGAAGACCTCGTAATGAAATGTAAACCTGAAGTTGGACGGACGGCCCGACCCGGGGGGCGGCAGGCAAGAGGGGGGGGAAGGGGGGGAGGGGTTACACGGCGGGAAGACCTTGTTATTCAAAATTGCTTTCACAAACTCTCTGCATTTCCAAATATCAAGCCAGACAGACCTGGACCCGTGTTGGATAAAGATTCCAAGTCGCTTTTCAGAGTTTGCTGAGAATTTTTCGCAGTTACTTTCGCGACACTACTACAGCCGAAAGGGAAGGGTCGGTAGGTTCGGCTCCGCAATTGTGCAGCCCCGCGGGGCAGAAACAGAGGCGACTTTCCGTGTACAACTCCAACACAATTTCGAGCCCAATCGGAAGTCAGCGCCGCAAATTTGCAAGTTTATCCGCCGAGGACAAAAGTTGCTCGGTGGTGTCGAAAAACGAACAGCTACGGGTGTGGCAAAGGGGGTTAGTCCAAAAATATTTCTTGATCCGTGAAAATAATTTTTTAAACATGTAAAATCTTTAGACCATTTCTTTTAAGGAAAAAATAATTATTTGGATTTTTTTTACCTTTTTTTAAAAAATGATTTATTTTTTTTATTTAAAAAACAAAACAAAAACAAAACTTGTTTTTCGGGGGGTGGAAGGATACCCACCACGTCAATGATCTGCATGAGCGTGAGTCCGAAGCTGAGCTGCAGCGGGTCGGACTCGTTGGCCACCGGCCGCTCCAGGACGTTGTAGTGGTCCAGCAGCGAGTGGAGCAGCCGCTTCTCGTGCGGACCCTGCAGCGACTCTGGAGGGGAAAGCAGAGAAAAACACGAATTAATTACAATGAATTTTTCAAGTGTTTTCAAGTTTCTGCGAGTGTACGCTGATACCGCGAAGCGAGCAACGATGCTTGGAGCCACGCTTCTCGCTGCAGACAAGTTGCAAGTGGCGTGGAACCTTGCCACCGCGCTATGCGCTGGACGCTAAGTTTCAGACACGGGCGTGGAGGGGGCGGCATTGTAAACCACTCAGAGTCCACTGGTACTCCGCTAAACCGTGTGACCATCATAACCCCGCTCTGCCCTGCCCCCTCCCCTCCCCCTTCGTCTCGGCCGCCTGGATCCGCCCCCTCCCCCGCCACTAATGGAACTCCCAATCACACCATCGATGTCATACGAGTCCACTCCCGCCGACAGGCACCGCTCGGTACTTCCGCCAGAAACCTTCGCCTGAACGCGTTTAGAGTTCCGCCCGCCCGCGGCGGTCTTATTGCCCACTGTGCACCGAGACCTGCACGCTGAGCGACCCTGTTCGGAATGAGTACGGTGGTCAAGGCAAACCGCGGCCCCACCCCGCAGGCTCCGGGCCATCAACTTTGCAGCGAGTCGGACAGAGAGAGAGAGAGGGAGAGAGAGAGAGAGAGAGAGAGAGAGAGAGAGAGAGAGAGAGAGAGAGAGAGAGAGAGAGAGAGAGAGAGAGAGAGAGAGAGAGAGAGAGGTGCGACGAAGGCGGGACATTGTCGTGAAAGCAAGCCGAAGCCAATTTGCATAGCCCCGGTATCAACTTGGCCGCGACGACTAGTTCGCCGCACTGCATTTGCAAACGGCTTCGGCGTCAAGGGGGAAATTACGCAGGACCCGGCCAAAATGGAGGGAGCAGGGCCGCTCTCGAGACGGCATTGCGGCGAAAATGCGTCAAACCTGCGCTTCAAAGGGCTAACGACGCTAGCAAAAAAATAATTTCATTTTCTATCAGGGACGTGCTTAAAATACAGGCACCAAAAAAAAAAATTCTGCGGCTAGTTCGAGAAAAAAAATAAAAAAAATGTTGAGTTAGTGCTTTTGTTATTCCTGTGACGTCAGACAGGACAGGGTACCTTGATCCAAACAACGCCTTAAATATTAAGTGGGAGGGATTCGCCTTCCGTTCTGCATCCGGCTCACTGCGCCGCTGTGTTGGAAAAGGACATGCCGGCGTCCTCGTCCGCTTGCTTCGCGCCGAGCGGAACCGAGCTGGAGCCAGTCTAAACACATTCCGGAAGCCCAGTGGGACTGGTGGCCGGTATCTTGACTCCCACTCCCCCGGCGGGCAGAGGTTGCCAACCCGCAGCGCACAAACTCGCACACAGACACACACTACTGCAATGGCGAAGGCGCAAAATCCCGGAGATTGTTTGGTTTTGTGGGTGTATGCGAGTGATTTCTTTTGTCTCTCTCTCTCTCTCTCTCTCTCTCTCTCTCTCTCTCTCTCTCTCTCTCTCTCTCTCCCTCTCTCTCTCTCTCTCTCTGTAAGTGTGCGTGTGTCCTACTTCTGGCATGATTTCTGTCCGTCAGCAGCCCCACGATGCCTCTTCCGGGTCGGTCAGGTCCCATGCCGAGTTCCCCCCCCCCTCCCTTTTCCCGGACAGCCCAACGTCCTCGCCTTGGCCACATTTTTCCGAAGGTCCGTCGTGTAACCCGACCGACCGACCCTTCCGATTTCCTGGTCCACCGAACGGCGGAGGGCAAGAGGGAGGGACTGCACTCAATTTGGCAATCAATTTTGAGACACTTGAAGATTATTTGCGGGAAAATTTATCATTTGATTTATTTTTTTTCAATGCGTTTGGGTGAACATTTATGGATTCAGAGGACATTTTGAAAGCACGGCAATTTCTCAAAATTAGATAACTTGCTTCTCTGCGGTCGTCTCTGCTGGACATCCATCCTTCGCGGACTGCACCGCCACTGCTGGCTGGCTAGGGAGAAGGCTGTGTTTGATATACTAGCCAGTACTTTGAGAAGATAGCAACATTTTTCTGTCTGGCCATGGCGTGCCGCGCCGCGCGCCACGCCGCTAGGAACAGTTGGACGTTATCCAGAGAAGTTTGCCTACGATGCTGTTGTCTCGCCCGGTCCGGCCCGCCCACACACGATTCACGTTTATACTTTCGGGCTCCAAAAAGTCCGGCTCAAGAGTTGAAAATGGCCGGTTCAATTTACGGCAGGTCGTCCGCGGCATCGCCGCAGCGTCATCGCGAAAAAAAAGGAGAAAAATCGGCGTGGTTTCGTCGAGAAAACACGTAAAATAGTGAGAGCAGTTTGGAAACATGCCCCAAAAAATGCGACTCCATCGGGAAAACAACAACATTTAGCAGGAAAACAGTTTGAGAGCATTGCTGGCGGTCGGGGCAACCAGTTTCCCTCGGGCACTGGCTGGTCCTGCCGAGATATCGAAAGTCACAATATCATCTCGTAGTACATGTGTCTGCCGTACACAGCGCTAGTGTCGCCCCAAGATAAGGGATGACAAGCAGCGTGGAAAGGACGCGGGGGGAGGAAGTGGAGGGGGAACCACCGAGAACAACAGCGGTGCGCCTCAGTGCTGAGGGCTGGGCCGGTCTGGCGGACAGACAGACGGACGGACAGACAGACAGACGGACTGTCTCATTCCATGCAGTCCGGCGGACCGACGGAGAGGCAAAAACAGATAAGACAACCGGAAGCTCAAAGTCCGGCAAACTTGTCGCAAAGAAACGAAAAGATGCGTTCGGAAGCGGCCAGTCATGCCTCACTAACTGCAACCGGCACCGAGTCCAGCAACAACAGGAAAGGTGAAGTCGACGAGGAAGAAGAAAAGAAAAATACAATATGCGGACAACTCCCTGTTTCTATGAAAATTGAACTAAACTAAGGACGTATGAAGACTGACAGTTTGTACCCAACAAATTACTTTACATTGCAAAAGTAAAACGATAATTCATCTTTCCGCGGGGCGGGGTGGGGCGGGGCGGGGCGGGGTGGGGCGGGGTGCGCGCACCGCACGGGCTCGTGACTAAAAAAAAATAATAGCCAGCAGTCTGACGCAGACGGAACCCAGGAGCAGCGCCAAAAAGTGTCGGAGTCAGCAGAAGTTGGTGTCTGAATGCCTTCCGCGACGCGTGGCGCGCTGGAAGGGAGGGCTCGCCCTGGAGCTGGAGCCAAGCCCTCCGGAAGGCGGACGAAACTCAGGTTGGAAAATCGTAAACAACCGAAGGCAGCGGCGCCGCTGTTCACTCCGCGTGACCCACGGCCGGGAAATGGAAAAACAGACTTGAGGAGAAGAAGAAGAAGCACAGGGTGAGGAGTGCCCCACGTCCTCCATGTCTAATCGTTTTCCTCGAGAGACACTGACTGCGGGGTGAGGGGTAGGGGGGGGGGGGGCAGGCCTCGCCACCGACACGCCAGGGGCGCTCCCCCCTCTCGTGCACCACGGAGGCATTGATCCCGCAGCAGAAAGCAATATCCCGGCGACGGAGGGCGGTGTGGACTCACCGCGAGGTGGCGGCGGATGCTGGAGGCCTGGACCAACGGTCCGACAGGTCTTGTGGCGGCAACAGGGCCGCGGGACCAGGGTTGCCACACTTAGGCAAATAAATTCCCACGTTGCCTCAGTGTCATTGCGCTCCCCCAGACGATATTAGGACTGTGCTCTCAAGAAGCTGGTTGGCAACCCTGGTGACTGGTGACTTTTTTTTTTTTTTTTTTTTTTTTTTTTTTTTTTTTGAAGCATTGCGGGAAGTTTTGCCTTCTTGCGTGGCAGCACTGCTTCAGCGGCTGGCGGCTCCACGGCCGCGCTTGCCGCCAAAATGCCCCGCGAGGGTTGGCCAGATTTTACAATCGGCGACCGGACGCGAACGTGACGCGCGTAGCAAGGGGCAGCGGTCTCGACCCGGCCATGCCTCATCCAGGGGAGCGCTCTGTCAGAAATCCAAAACCATTCCCAGTGCAAGGGACTCTGACGACTTGTGGTTTTCTTTTTTTGGTGGGCTGCAGTTTCAGTCTAATTGAGCGACAAAAGCGAGGGAAAAAATGTGTGATGTCGTTGTTTGGTTTTGGCTCTCACGACGAACACACGAATCAATCGAGAAAAACCCGAAGTTGAAAGTAGATCAAAACTCGGCAGCTTTTATCAGACCTTCCTCCACTCGACGCTAAAAGTACAGAGAGTGGGGTGGACGGCTGAAAAACGAGCGGCAACGCTGCATGTTGCAGCAGAGCCCGAGAGATGGCGGGGCGCGCGGATCTTGCCATTAGTCTGCAAAGCCAGTGGGACTAGCGGCCCGGCGATCCTGATAGACTTGCTGTCATTTCCATACAACAATACGCCCAATTACGAAATGAGGCGCATAAGCTGACCGCCCGGCAAAACGCCTCACGATTTGTCACTGGGGAAAAAAAAAGCGACCATGGAAACGTGTATAAAAACTATGACCCCCCCCCCAAAAAAAAAAAAAGAAAAAAAGAAAAGCAGGACTGTACCGCAGGGATCAATTTTTTTTTTTTTAATCAATAAGACTAATTTTCTTTTCTGGTCACCAGAATAATTTAGAATGCTGCACTCTGGCGGAGGTGACAAAGAGGACGGGAAGAAGAAGATACGGAGGAAGCAGTGGAGTCAAGAATGGAAAGAGGAGAGCGGGGAGTGCAGAGCAAGGAGGGAATGAAAATCATGGCAGTGGCGCTGCTAGGAGTTCAGGACTGGGGGCAGGTTATAAATTACCAATTATGGTTTACATTAAAAGTTTTGAGTTTGGTGTGCTTAGCACCACCACTGCCTGCTTGGCTGCTGGTTTACGCCCCTCCCCCCTCCGAGTCCGCCCTTACTCTCCGGATAGCCGTTGCCGCAACCTCGGTTCCAGAACAGTGTACGGAGGGGGGGGGGGGCAGTAGATGGACACACACACACGCACACACAGAGCTAAGCTCCTCCACGGGGGCCTTCGGGGATCCAGTTGGCCTACTTAAGCGGCTGCACACCCTGGTGTACGCGCCGCGCTACATTTTTTAAAACGCGCCCCATTTTCAAGTCGTTGCTGTGGCCCGGTGCTGTGGCGCGCAACTCACCACGTCGGTCTCGGGGACTGCCGACACTCTTAGCAATAAATTGGAAAATACTGGAAAGTGCGTTGAGAGCGAACACATACACCAAACACGAATCGTCTTTTTCGTCTGTGTTTCCTCTCGCTGTCCTGCCGTCTCCCTTCGGCTTCAAGTCCAAGTGGCTTCCCGCGGTCGCATCGGCATCCAGAGCAAACACAAACACCGGAAACACAGATCCAGGAATGCCGTTGGCAAATACTTGATGCGACTTTCCCACTCCACGCTAAAACGAGAGGGCGGTCACGGGCCACGCAAGCGGGGCCAGCGCACGGACTTGTTGGTTTTGTTTCTCACAATGACGCAAACAAAACTAAAGCTTTATCGTGGACACAGTCTGTGGCGGTGTTATGTATGCACTCTCGGTGACCCCTACTTCCACATGCACAAAGCACGGCAAAAGATTTAAAAAAAAAAAATCAAATTAAAACGTACTGGTGGGACTTGTTCTCAAACTGAGGGAACCTCATCAGATACAACTTTCTAAAGGCATAATTCACGACAAGTATGTTTTTTTTTTAAAAAAATTTTCATTCGCATAGCTTTTCTGGCAGTACATGGCCGGCAGTAATTGTGCAGTGCCGCCGGCTTCACTCGGCAGCAGTTGGGCCGAAAGTCGTTGACAGGGCGTGAGTTAGGGCCGACGTCCTGACACAGGCCGGCAGTGCACTGCCATAAACAACCGTTCAATTCATTGTCCGCGCAGACTTTACCCAGAGGACGCGGAGCAGATCATTTCACGTACCTAAAGTGGACCGACAACAACTAGACCTACCTATTTTTGCCGGCCAGAATAAAAATATTGAATAAGAAAATTGAATAAAAACATTTCTGACCGACTTAAAATTGACCTACCTAATAAAAAAAAATTACCCCAAACCACTACCCGTGCAAGCACTCAGAGGCAACCGCACCCATCCCAACACAGAGTATGCCATGAGGGCCTTCCAAAGCGTGGGAGACAGCTCGTCCTGGGACATTCAATACCGGAGCCAGGATAGTTCGGGGAACTGTCTCACTAGAGTTACGCAGTGCTCAGTTTCAACTACCCTATTACGCGATCCTGCCGTTTGAAACCCGTCCCGGATGCCCCAAAATGGCATCACACCACCTCTACCTCCTACCCTGCTTACCCCTCCAACAGCTCCCCCCCCCCCCCTACTCCCGAAGAGCGCATTGGACCGGCAATGCATTCACTGTCCCAGCGAATCCGGAAGTATTTACGATTTGGCCGGTATGCTGTTGGAATCCGCCCCCTGCCCCCTCCCTTCCGGCTCCAGCGGCCCCTCGAGCGGCCCCGAGGGGGCTGCCACCGAGCCCTTTCAGAACACAACTCAAAGAGAGCGAATTATTTATCAACAGCTATTGGACTCATCACGGCGTGGAGGGGCGTGGAGGGGCACAGTGGGCTAGACCAGAGCTACCGACCCAAGAGTTGCAATTAGTACCCAGGCGAGCCACCCGCCAGCAGCCAAGCAGTCCGGCCTGAGCGGTAAGTTGGTTTTACCCGGGTCATTTTGAGTCGGTTGGCGGTGTGAGACCGACCCGCCTGACTGTCTGTCTTCCTTTCCAACGGTCCGTCTGTCTCTCTGTCTGTCTGTCCGTCCGCCTGCTTTCATTGTCAGCACCGCCATGCATCACTGCGTTTTGTTATTGGCTCGCATTGCTTTTGTGGTGAGCACTGCGGCCTTTCTGTCATCATTATGAGAAATGCACAGTGCATGCCGGTCATTCAATGATGGATGCACTCGTTCTAATGGGCCGCATTCGCCGAAGAGGCACAGCGACCCATTCCAACCGAATTCCACTTCCGGGCCGCGAAAATGAGATCCAAGATCAAATCCCAGTAATCGCAGCTCAGCGCGCGACACGCGACGTCCATGTATTTCCGAAGGGCCATTATTTAATTATTTAATTATTTAATTAAACACACACACACACACACACACACACACACACACAGAGTCACGCACACATATGCAAAAGCAGGAAGACAGAGTCGCATCCGCAGTCGCTTAAAGAGCAGTCACCAACACACACAGACGCAGGACACACACACACACACACTTGGAGTCTTAGTCCCAAAAGACAGCCCCATTAATGTGGCGAATTAAGCTCGTTGCAGCCAGAGATGACAGGGTGAGGATAAATGCCGCAATACACCGTATCGGCCAGGCCCACGCCACGCGGATGGGGGGGAGAGAGAGAGAGAGAGAGAGGGAGAGAGAGAGAGAGAGAGAGAGAGAGAGAGAGAGAGAGAGAGAGAGAGAGAGAGAGAGAGAGAGGGAGAGAGCTGCACGCAAACGGCACTCAGCTCCCACCGCTGAGTCGGCCCGACTAGCACGAAGACCTGCATGATTTTTAGTGCGAAACTTCGGCGCCATTCGCGGGAACACTCATAGGCCGCGAAACATGAGAAGATAACTCTTCCGTGAAAAATACCCAATGGCTAATAGGGTAGGAAAACTTGGAATGAGCGGGAAAATGCACGTTTCAGCCCGCAGACATGCACACACACATTTATTTTTTAATTTTGTTGTTGTTGTCGGTACGCTACACTTTTCCATTCCCCGCCTACATCTGTAAGGCCGAGAGAAAACTCATTTGCAACCCGGGCGGTCCCCGGGGGGGGGGGGAGACTTTCAGCGCCGGGAGAGCGCAGGCCACGGGGTTCTGCATAAGCCCAGCCACCCCCTCACCTCGACCCACCTGCATGTAATTTACACAAAATAATGCAGGGCTCAGTACCGCGGACGGACTATACTCCGCATCATAGTCGCTTCCACGTAACTTGTCCCGATCCACGGGTCGGATACGTTCATCTGTGTGGCCAAATTTTACCAGCTGTGGACCCCTGCCTCCCCACCTGCGCACCTAGGAGGAGGGTGCTTCTGTTGTTGTTGTTGTCGTCTCCGCACTGGCGAAGCGAGGATCAGAGCCACAAATAAAAATACGCCCGGCACTGTTTCTGTTTTTCGCGGCCGTCTTTTACGGCTCGGCTGGATTTTGAGCTTGACCCCAAAGCGCGGGGAAACGGACGGCTGCGGCGCTACAGCAAGGAGGGGGGGGGGAGGGGGGGGGAGACAGTCCATGCCCCGCGGAGTGAGTCGCAGCCTCAATTAAAAAACGAACCCCAGGTGCGCGGCCATCGGAGCTTACCGAGGCATTACAAAAGCAATGTCGCAATGATGCAATGCGGATACCCTCCAAGTTTGAGGAGCAGAGATGAACGGAAAGACAACACACACACACACACACACACACACACAAAGCACAGCCTTCCTTTGAAAGGCTCCGGTCGGTACACACGATCGTGTTTCCAAGAAAAAGCTACCCCTTCCTTCTCCTCCCCCCCCCCCCACACACACACACTCACTGGCCGGCCCGGCCGCGGGGAGCGACCAGGCAACGATACTGATTGGCTGGTCAGTAGGCACACCCAACCAATACTTGGGTGCCATTTTCAGGGCGGTGTGCGCCACTCTCTCTCTCACACGATGAAAAATAGTGCCACGGAAAGCTTTTTTTTTTTTTTTTTTTTTTTTTTTTTTTCTGGACCCGAGTCAGTCGTGCGATGCCTCGTCCAGGAACGCACTGCGGGTCAAGAAAACTAACTTTGAAAGTGACTTCCTTTCACACACACTCACACACTCACACAGTCACATACACAGTCAGTCACTCTCTCTCTCTCTCTCTCTCTCTCTCTCTCTCTCTCTCTCTCTCTCTCTCTCTCTCTCTCTCTCTCTCTCTCTCTCTCTCTCTCGTGTGCACCGAGAGCACACAAGCAGCGAGGGCGCGCACGGTGTTACTATCAAATCAATCGGCTTAAATGCAATTTAGCCCGGCAACCTGACCGCAGTGGGACGAACTTCGCTTCCGGTCGCTGCGAAGGCCTCGCTCAGCTCGGCGCATCAAACTGGCAAAAATGTAACCGCCACCGCCAGCGATTCAGCAAGCTCGTAAAAAAATTCCCCTCATAAAAACGATGAGGTATCTCTTGCGGGAATCGAACACGAACAAGGCTGTGCGCACGCTGATGCGTGATTTTGTCTGAGAGAGAGAGAGAGAGAGAGAGAGAGAGAGAGAGAGAGAGAGAGAGAGAGAGAGAGAGAGAGAGAGAGAGAGAGAGAGAGATAGGGAGAAGGGGGGGGGGGAGTCTGAGGGCGTGTGTGTGAGATTGCGTCCGAGTGCCTTTACCTTGCCGCTATCGTGACGAGCGTCTTAAGACCGAAGTCGGGGGTTGCTTCCCCCGCCCGGGCCGGCCTGCCCCGGCTGGGGCCGCCCTGCCCCTCGATATCAGCTGTCGCCAACTTTTATTACTTTTTAGCTGGGCTGGCACCCCTAGCTGCACTCCCCCCACTACTGCACTGCTAAAACAGTTTGGAGAGTGCTTATTTACACGGCGCTCCCTGCAGTCTTCCAGTGCAGGAGAGGCGACTAGAGTCGATTTTACCCACACCTTGCCGCAAGAAAAAGAATTTTGATCAAAAAAAAAAAAAAAATGATTAAAATTTTTTTTTTTTATTTTTTTTTTTTTATTTTTTAAATTCTTATTTCCAAACACGTCATTTTTGGGGGCAGGGCGGGCAGGGTACCGGCCTGCATTCTGCTTTAGGAACACTTCCTCTCACCGACGGACGCGGCTGTCTGCTTGAGCGACATCTCGATGAGACGACGCGATTATGTTGTCCTGTTATAGGTCAGGGAGGGGGGGGGGGGGGGAAGGCGCTCCTATTGGTCCTATTGGGGTTTGCGTCAGTGCCAGCACCGCCAGGACCGCCCGGCCCGGCCAGGCACAGCCAGCCTGCCAGTCGCAAACGGGGTCGACAAGCTCAATTGGATTTCAAAGCTGGAACAAGATAGCCGTAGAATCCGTCGCAGCAAGTAGAAGTAGTATGCCCGATAGAGTCCGACAAAAAAAAAAAAAAAAAAAGATAAGGGTAGAAAAAAAAAGGAAAAACAATGCCGTATTTCATTTCAGTTCGCAGCAGCAGCAGTGAGCCGGGCGGAAACCCTCCCAGAAAAAAAACAAAACAGCATACACTAATACTGCACATTACAATTTAATGCCCTTGCAGAAAATCAATGAGGATTCGCTCTGCGGCATGAATGCGCCTGTGCCGAGGGACCTATCTCCCTGCGTGACAATCCAACTTCGCGTGCGTTCGGGACTCCTCCTTGCAGACCGTGTTTTCATTACAGCATCATGATGTATGTGGAACGGCGCGCGCACGTGTGTGTTTGGCACGGACACGTTTCGCTGAGTCGGCGCGCCTTGTGTGTGAGTGAGTGAGTGAGTGAGTGTGTGTTTGTGTGTGTGTGTGTGGGTGGGTGCGCGTGTGAGAGAGTTTGTCTCGACTCCTGCCCGGCTCGTCGAAATGGCATGCTGCCACGTGTGTATAGTAGTTCGCTGTGATTGCAGTTTTCGGCCCGATAGACGTGGCATACAAAGGGGAGAGAGAGAGAGAGAGAGAGAGAGAGAGAGAGGAGGGGGGGAGGGGAGGGAGAGGAGGCAGTCAGGGAGGCCGCCCAGGGATGAAAGGAGATTTTCATCATTTTATTGAATTCGTCCGCCATTACAGCGTTTAGCGGGCCGCTGCAAAACGACCCCTGACCGATTCATTACAAACTTTATGGCCCCCCTCCCCCCACCCCATCCCAGGCCTTCCCACTCCCGTGCACCTGCATAGGCCCAACTTGTTTGTCGCTCCCAGGTGCATCCAGATTAAAGCGGGAAACAGTGCTTCCCGGGGCCTTCCCCACAAAGCCGCCGTGAGCACCGCCAAACAGGAACCAATGAGCGTTGAGCTTTGAACGGCCGCCGTCTCCAAGGCGATTTCCATGCCGAGGCAATATCTTGCGATTCAGCGGTCCGGCATGCAAAACCGGAAAACGCTGTGACTCTTGAGGAGTCGCGGAACGCAGGTGGGAACCTCGTGATGGGGATACTGTTTGCTCCACTTTTTCATTCCTCACCAAAATCAATACTTTATATGCAAAGTTTTGTGCGATTTTAAACTTTTGTCTTTGTGCTGCCTCACAGAGAGGCCGCGGGTCCCACAGAGAGGTCCACAGGGAGGCCCACAGAGAGACCCACAGCGAGGCCGAAGCCACAGAGAGGCCGCGTGCGTGCGGACCATGGCAAGTGAAACCAGTGCCGAGTCGGTCGTATTAATCGGCCGAAAACAAGAAGAAGACGAAGGAAGGGCGAAAGAAGAAGGATGGGGCGCATTGAAATTCAGCCAGGGTGCCGGCCGGCCCTTCGTATGAGGGTAGTGGCGTGGGTGGCGTGGGTGGCAGAGGGGGGGGGGGGGATCTACTTATACAAGCGCGCCCCCATGTTGGCAAGAAGGGGGAGGGGGTGGAAACGACCGGAATCTTTTGTGATTGGTGATGAGGTGCCGCTCAGTCTAGAGCCACACTTTTGTACAGACAACTTTTTTCATCTCAGAGATAGGGGCATGGAGAGGCAAAGGTTCCCCCCCGCCCCTGCCAGGCCCCCTGCTCCAATGTGCACCTAGTGTGTGTGTGTGTGTGCGCGCGCGTGCAGGGGCTGAAGCCGAGCAGGCGTCTCCATATTTGCCTCTCTCCTTCTCTCTCTCTCTCTCTCTCTCTCTCTCTCTCTCTCTCTCTCACACACACACACACACGGTGCCCCCTCCCTCCCAGCAACTCGTCCCGAAGTCTGCGACGTGTCCGCCGAATTCGTGTCCGGGCATCACAGCGTGCCGCCATGCGGGTGCCGGGGGAGGGGGGGGGGAGCCGCCATCGCGTTACAAGACGATAGATTATTCAGATTCAGATTTAAATTCGGATTCCGAAGAGCGCACGCCGAGTACGTGCACGGGTCAGTTCGTTCCGCCAGCGACAGCTCATCACATTATTACCCGCGACAATGGAAGTCGCCGCTACAAAGTCAGCCTCACGGTGCCGTGGTGAGATAAAGAGGGAACGATGACTCGACAATAAAAGCAAACGTGTAAAAAAATGGAACATTTTTTTTCAAAGACGAAATGGTTGGCGAAAAGAGGAGACTAGCAGGTGGATCAATGTCGTGGCTTTGCCGCGCTTCCGCAGTGCGGGCGGCACGGCGCACAAGACGGGGTTTTACGATGCGGGGAAGTGTGTGTCTGTGTGTGTGTGTGTGTGTGTGTGTGTGTGTGTGTGTGTGTGAAGGCGCCAATGCAGCCCTTCCTCTGTCCCGCCTCGAGTAGCTCAACAGGGCCCATAAGGCTCTTAACGACAAGTTTGTGTCACTATGCGTTTACGAGTGCCGCCATCAATGGGCCGGCAAAAGGGAGGGCTCTGATTGGGCAGTCAAACCTGACGTCTGAGGATGCAGGACCTCATAGATCCGAAGACGCTTTATGATCATTAAGGAGGATTATTTTCGCTGGGAGTACTGGCCTCCGAGCCACGCGGCACGCCTAAAAATTTGATTCTTTGACTACCCAGTTCCTTCAATTTAAAAAAAAAAAAATGACAAATATTTTTCCCGAATAATTATAACTAAATAAAATTCAAGACCTCAAAAAAAAAATTATTTTAAAAATGGAAATGCAAGCAGAGATTCCGGTCATGGTCATTCCCGCGGAAAATGGAAATGACAAAACAGAAAGGGAAAATAAAACGTCAAGGGAAGACAATGAAGTAAGGGGTGCCTCTGGAAACAAGAGGCCAATGGAAATGAACTCCAGAAATGAGGTTCCTTTATTTGCGTACTCACGTCCCGAAGACTTGTTGGTGACACGTACCTGAAAGCACAACAAAATGACACTGTTAACGACGCGCGACTTTTTTCAAATACTTTCACTCTTCACGCCTCAGGACGAGTTTTAAAGAGCCTTGTTTAAATGGCACAAGTGAGTTTCGGTGAACCATCTTTGCAGTGCCACGGCAGGCTAATGGAGGGGAAGCGGTTTAATGGCCAGGGAAGTCCTCCAGACGCGTGGGTGCTCAAGTCCAAGTACAGTGCAAGGCCTAGACAGTCCAACAACCCGCCGCCTAGTGCAGCTACAATTACGTCCTCTCAAAGCAAAGCCAACTCCACTGCCCCTTTTGTATCGTGCGAAACGCGAGTCATTTTTCTCCCGAGTAGCTTTCCAGTACTGCAGCCGTCACCCGCCCTCCACTCAAACGTGAAGTAGAAGAGAGGAACCTTCCATTGTAATGCAATTTGGTTAGATTTATTAAACTCCCCCCCTCTCTCTTCATCACTTCAGGGCCAGAAGTTTATCCCCGTCCCCTGTGCCAACGAAGTAACACCCCACCCCACTCTCAGAAACGACCAACAAACGTAATCAAACTAACATATGTTCGCATAAAAAAAATCCGCCCCAAGTGCATGTGTCACTAAGTGTGAAAGCAGTACAAAAGTACGCTTGTGCGCCCACTGTGCGGGCGACGTCAGACACATCACTGCGTCATACAGGGGGCCGTTGAAATCCCAGGTAGAATTGGAAAAAGATTTAAAAAAAGACGAGGCGTTGCCTTCCTACGTGTCAACAGGAGCATGGCACATAAAACACCAGGACAATGGAAACAAAAACGGGGAATTGGAAGAAAACGACTAAAAGGGAAAGAGAGCTGAACGACCTCTGGGTGTTGATTGATTTAGTGAGGATGTATGTGGTGAATTTTACATGATTGGCAGGTGCAACGACGTCAGCAGTGAATGAATGCGAAAATAAAAGAATGAAGGCTCGACAAAAAATGTAGAGTGAGGGGCGAGATTGCTTTGGGTTGTTCATAATCATTTTTTCAGGTGCTGTTTCTGTCCCTCAACGAACCCCACTGTAAAAGTAATCATGGGAATGGAAAGTGCGCCAAATCTCCGTTTCGACTCTCTTTAGAAAGGCATGAGAGGTTTCAATCGTTTATAAAGATAATGAGACCACAATTTCCCCGAATTTTCAGCATTTTTTCAAATATCTCAGACAGTGTTGCGTCAAACTTGCGTAAAAGTGAGACAGATGTGGTCCTTGAGATGCGCGGAGGCTCTGTGAGCCCCGAGGCTAGACGTTAACACAGACGTTAGCGCTGCCAAGCCGATACGAACCTAAGGACGTCTTCGGGTGTCTTCGGTTACATAAATCTTTGCCTTCGGCTCTCCGCCCATCTTTGCCCCTCCCCCTCCCCATCCGTCTTCCACCCCTCCCATATATCTCCCTCGAGCCCCCTATCTCCTTTCTCCTTTTCTCTCCTTTTTCCACCCCATTCGGAATATTATTCTCCCTCCCCCTTCCCTGTCAATTGCGTAGCACTTTTCACGATTGTGTGGCGTGCGATCCGACTCCGTGGCGATACTGATGGCTTGATCCACACACCGAGACTACTTTGATTCAAGTGGGATAGATGGCTGGATAGATTGAGGCGGTAGGAGGGAGAGGTGCGGATAGACGGGCCGGATCGACGCGTGGAGAGATAGAGATGAGTGCATGGATTAATGGCGGGCCTTTCAGTCAGTGCCACATGGGTATACAATCGGAAACGGCGCACATTTCAGAGACTCAAGCTGAATTTTCGTTAGTCAAGAAAACCGAAGAGAAATTCACAGCCACGTACAGTCTTGCACTAAAATTCAGAGGAAAAGTTGGCTCTTGAAATTGTGCACCGAGAGGTATTTCGAGAGGTATCAAACAGCAATTTCTCTTCCCCCCCTCAAAAAAAAACAAACAAAAAACAATAATTGGTCACATTTTTCGGCAGCCCTACGAGTGTGACGACGCGGCGTGTCACAGCACCGCCTTGTCACGGCGTGACGGCGACCGCTAAGTAGGTTGGCCGCCGCTCCGACCGACATCCAAGAGTAATGGACACACGTCATGCACACATTCCGCCGCCATCACACAAGAATGGCGCGAGACGTTTACAGATATCGATGGCAGAGAAGTCAGCGACGCCAAGGGGAGGGGGATTCTATTACCTTATTACCCAGTCAGACAAACACACACACACACACACACACAGACACACACACACACACACACACACACACACACACACACACACCAACAAAGTGTCCATTCTTCAGCAAGGGCAGTGGCGCGGCACTCAGCGCCAGGAACACGGATCCTCCTTTTTTTTTGCCGCCGCGGCCGAGCGAATCATCTTTCTTAGGTTAGGTTAGGGAAAAAGATGACAATATTAATCAAAGCGGCCGCCGCCTCGAACACCCCGTTAGCGCGTCCCTGCAAAGCGTTTTTATCGCAAGGCGTGGCGTGGCGGGGCGGAACGCCGGGCCCTGGTGGCGCTCGAAAATCACAAAGTTAATAGGAATGAGCCCCTTTTTACCCCACTGATGCCAAGACCACTTTTTCCCCAGACACACCACCACCCGCGCGCTGAAACAGCAGAAGGCAAAATTGCTGATGACATCGGGAGGGGGCAAGGGGGTGGGGGGTGGGGGACCCAGCTGGCTGGAGTGGGGGCAGACGAGGGTGCGAAGGGAATGCGCCTCGTGCAAGTGAAGCGCACCAACACAGAGACGCCCCTCACACACACACACACGCTCACACTCTCTCTTTCATTCACACGCACACACACGCACACACGCTCAAAAGTTAAGCGTCCGACAAACATAATTTGCTCATTATTGAGACGAAGGATAAATCACGTCCATTTTTTAAATGTGCAGGATAAATGGGTTCTCTCTCTTCGTAAATGGGTGTAAGTGGGAAGCTAGCGGCGGGCCACACGCGGCGCGGCGCGGTGTAGTAGCAGGGGAGTGGTTTTTGTCGTCAGGGTAGCCAGCCTTTCAGTGAAACGTTCTCCGGTTTCGCGAGGCAAGTTGGAACATGGACTAGTAAAAAATAAAATGCGGAAGCTCCCATGGCCGGGTCTATGGCAGGGTACGGAAGTGGGGGAGGGGGTAGGTGCGACATCCACAGGGGCCGAAGGGGCGGGCCACACGGGTCGCTGGACAGGATGGCGGGCCCATAGAAAAGTTGAGCTGCAAGTTATGCGACACTGGCTACGACTACTTGGCCAATCAGGGCGATAGCGCTGACGAATGGAGTCGGAGGAAGAGGGGGAAGGGGGCGAGAAAGAGGAAAATCTGGTCTCTTGCATTCCATAGCTGCCTGGGCGGAGGGCACCGCCAGATTGGGCCGGGAGGGGGGGGGGCATTACACTGTGAAACAAAGTTTACGCTAGAAACGACTTAAACTGTTCAGTTCTAGTAACGCTGACTGCAAGGGTAGCTAAGAAAATCAGCTCCAACTTTACTCGATGGATTCGGTTTTTTTTTCGGACAGCGTAAGAGATTCATTTGATTGTGTTCGCTGCATTCGCCCGAATAAGTAACCCAAAGTAGTAACGAGAAACAATTTAAACGGGGCATAATTCAGGGGGAGGATTGTAACATCACCCTGACAGGGGAGAGGTAGGCCGTTCTGAAACTGTGGCCCCTGTGCACGCGGGCGGGGGGGGGGGGAGCAGGAGAGAGAGGGGGACAAAGGAAGGGGATAGATAGTCTGACGGAAGGTGAGGATGGGTCACTCGGACAAAACGAGGCGGCGCTTCGGACGGGCGCTATCTGGTGGCGGTTCGCGTCTCCAGACAGGACAGCCCGACTGGAGGCTTGCACCGCACCCACCAGTGCCGCCACACAGCGCGAATATATCAAAGCGGGGGAGGAGGGGGAAGAGGAGGAGGAAATTAAAATGGAGCCACCCTGTCGAGGAGAAGGGGCTGATAATGGGAGGAGGAGAGTCAAGAGGTCATTTTTCCGCGGACCGGCTCGTAATGGAGTTGGATGGCTGAGCGCGTGGACGGCCGTGCCTCGTGCCGCCGCTCAAGTCGTCTCGGAGCTCCTGCAACGCGCAGTATAGGCAACCCAACGGCTCGGTCGCGGGCCGGGTTGCCTACGGCAGGGGCCCTGAACCAACGGACGGATGAAATTTTGAAAGGCATTCTTGGCAATCCAAAGGAGGCGAATTGAAGTCAAGTCTGCAATAAAGCTTACCAGTTTTGGGTCACCTGTAAGGCTGGATTTTTAACGCACTGTTGTTTTTTTTTTTATTTGAAATAAAAAGGCTACGTGGCTGACAGACTGGGCGTTCGCTGGAACAGATGTTTCGCCCGTTTCCATCGCCCCTCTCTCTCCTGCCTTCCTCCTTCTCTTTCTCCTCCTTATCCTTCTCCCCTCACTCCCTTTTCCTTGGCACTGCTATCTCGCACGGAAGTCGAGCGCCACGGCCACTTCCGAGGCCGGTGACGCGCGCCGCGCCGCGCCACGCACAGTGGGACGGGGGACCACCGGCGCCGGTCTTCTGGCCCACTGTGCCGCGCCGTACCACCAAGTTGTGCGCTCTGGGTCCTGACCGAAGCCTCCTCCGCTGTTGCCACTCCATGTGTACGCACGCCATTCAAATTGTTCCCACTGTCTAGGTACATTTCGAAGAGATTTTTTTTCGGCAACCGATTAATTTCTCGAGCCACCACCAGCGTCCCCCCTGACTGACAGGACAGCGGTTCAAATCTGGCGCCGCACGCCAGCACGACCCTTGACCTTGGACCGGGGGAAGGGGGGGGGGAAGGGAGGGGCTGGTGCGGCCCCATTCATTGGGCCGCCGGCGGAGGGGAGGGGGTTGGAGGGGCGGCCGGGAGAGGCGCTGCGATCGGCCGGGGGTCGCAGCGTGCGATCGCCGACATGACACGCATTCCAGCGGTGTGTGACTCCTCCCGCACAGTGGGCCGGAATGGCTTGGTGCAGGCCGAGGTCCTTGGTCCTGACAGCGGCCCGTCCGGCGGGGCGCTCTCCTCCCTGACGGTGGGCAGCGCGGCCAGCATAGCGCAGCCCCACGCCGCCACCGCGTGCACGCCCACTGCAGGGACCCAGGCAAAACCATTGTCCGAGGCAAACGGCAGGCTGGCTGGCAGGCAGGCAGGGCGCTGGCCGAGGGGGTAGGGCACAGTGGGCGGCAGCGTGGGTGGGCTGTGCGCCACTGGGGCTGCCTGCCTGCCTGCCTGCCTGCCTGCCCGCCCGCTGGGGCCGTGGCCGAACGAAGGGGGTTCGTGTAACGTCCCGGTTCGGGTGGTGTTCGGCTCGCTACCTCCGCAGCCTCCACCCAGCGCCCCCACTCCCCACCCACCCCCACCCCCCACTCCGCACCCCACCCACCCCCACCCCCACTCCACATCCCCCGCCTAGCGAGCCGCAGGGAGGCTCGGCAGCGCCAGCCCCTCACTTGTCAACTCTCAGCTGGGCCTCTCGCCCCAGTGTCTCCCGGCGTCCTTCCCCCCGCGGCCCGCCGCGTGTTGCCCTCGCCACTCACACATACAAACGGCCACACCTGGAAGTGTAATGGATTGCCCCACCCCGCTCAAAAAAAAAAAGAAAAGAAAAAACGCCCCGCCAGATACACCCTTGCTGAATGAGTGCCCTGAATGAGTGCAATCGTGTAACATCCCTCACCCTACGCCATTCCTTACACACACTCACCCAAACACACACACACTCACACCCACACACTCACTCACTCACACACACACACACTCACACAGCCGCGCGCACTCACACATGGAGACGCGATTCAGCAGCGGGTCATTCTCCCCAAGCCGTCCTCCCTCTCGCGTCGCAGCTGCCAACCTTTCGCAAATTAAGTCCAACTTTGAATCTTTCCGTTCCACTCCCTGATCAAAAGGAACCTTTTTTTTTTCTGGACCGGGACGAGCCGAGGGGAGGCGGCCGGGGGGAGGGGCGTCTATTGGAGGGGGCCGGGGGCGTCCAGTGAGGTCAGGACGCCAAATCTATTTTGCAGGACTTCCAATGATCGATTCCTCGTAAAATCCCGCCGGGGCGTTTTGAGTGAGCAGGCTCAGAGGAGATGGCACATTACAGTGATGCGCCGAGTCCCTTCCAGATGCTGCTAGCTCTCCAAATCCCGGTCGCTCCCGGTTGCCCGACCGACGCCGGGGCTAAGTACATCCGGCACGAAGGGGCGTGGCCGGGCGGGCAGGGCGAGGCGGTTGCGTGCACCCAGTGGGGCCTGGCCAGGTGTAAACGCTCAGAGGGTGGTCGGGAGGGGTAGGGGGGGCTTGAGAGAAGCGCCTGGCTTGCAGTGTGCTCCCGAGTGGGGCTGCAGAGGACCCACAAGCCGACGGCAATGACCCCCTTGCTGACGAACACCCGCAAGGACACCAAGAAAAATAGGCATGTGGCCATGGTCAACTAACGCGTGCATATACACACACTTACTCACGCACACTCACATGCTGTGTTGTGTCCTACACACAACCACCCCTCTGTGCTACGGAGCAGCACGGTTGACCCGGCTTTGATTTTCGATTTGCGCCGCACAATATTCCCATGGACCCCCGAGTTGTAGCATTTCCGGTGGCAGGTGCAGTAGTACCCCCTCCCCCCGTCCGCACCTTTTGAAATAATCACAAACGGTCACTCACCGGCAGAGCTAATTCTATCCATCTTATGCATCCGGGAGACATTTCCTGCTCGGGAAATGGTCTTTTTCCCCATTTCCGCCTCGGGCCCGTTGCCATGGCAACCACCAGCGCGTCTCACAGCCATTGGATTGCGATAGGCTGCGCGGCTGCGCTGGACAGACAGGCTCCCTCGGGGCGGCGGTGGGGGCAGTGCAGTGCAAGGCAAGGAGGACTGCAGCCAAACTTTGAAAAGATTTCGCGGCTCAATTTCATCTCGTCTACCGACTAGTGGAATAAGGGTATTCCGATCAGTTGAGTTCGGATTCTCACTAACTTGTTCTGAGCGATTGTTGGGGATTGCTGCGGCACTCGCACTCTCTCTCTCTCTCTCTCTCTCTCTCTCTCTCTCTCTCTCTCTCTCTCTCTCTCTCTCTCTCTCTCTCTCTCTCTCTCTCTCTCTCTCTCTCTCTCTCTCTCTCTCTCTCTCTCTCTCTCTCTCTCTCTCTCTGAGAGGGGAGGAGGAGATGGGCGAACAGAGAGAGGGAGTAGGAGTAGAAAGAGAGAAATCGGAACAGACAAAAACTGCGCGCACGTTCTGTGCGCTCCATGAAGGAGACAAATGAAGGTTAAAACGAAGGTTTGCAAAGAAAACGGGGATGGGGAAAAAGGTTAAAAAGAGAGGGGAGGGACCGGTCCCGCTTTACGCAACATTTTTCAAATTATGTGCACAGGAAAATTCCCTCAACCGGGTACTAAAGTTTTTAGAAAATCAATTTGGGTTTTAAGAGACTTCAAAACACCTCTCATTGTAATTTTTTTTTTAAGCCGAAAAAAGCCCTTGTTGTTGACAGTGCATGTCTGGCCATTGGCACGCGTTCAGTAATGACCATGAGTCCGGCGTCGATCCCAATGCCGCACACGCACGCACCCCAACGCAGATTTAATGCAAAACGCAATTTTTTATTCCTTTGTCATGAATTCCATGGTTCGGTCCGTCATTAGCAAGGCCGGGGCTCGTCGGTTGTCGGCCACACCTGCAGACAGTGTCTCCGTCGCGTTGGGGGCGTCACTCGGGGTGCGAGAGAGACAGAGTGACGACTCTCCGACGAGAAGGACGCGAAAGACAGAAGCAGCGCGCCTGGTCCTCTGGCCCGCACCGCACGCCGTCCCACACAGCGACGAAATACTGCCGGCAATATCTCATACCGACTCAAACGCTGCGAGCGTGCCGCCAGAGTGAGCACGACCAGGGCGGTGTCTGTCTCGCTAAGAGTGCACGCGACCCCAACCTCATTCTTTCTGCTGCTCAAGATCCGAAATTCATGAGTGTGTGTTATGTGTGTCTTTCTCCCGAGAGAAGGAGGGTGAGAGAATACGTGCTTATGTCTGTGTATGAGAGTGTGTCGGCGCTTACACGAGCGTATACGTGCATTTACGGGTGTCTGTTTGTGTGGGTTTTGGCCCAGTGCAACAACAGCAACAACAAGCAGGACACGCTAGCCCAGACTTTACTCGTCTAATTTTCCCGCCGCATGTGCACCAAATTGTGCAACAAGGAGAACAAACATTGGAGAGCGAGTGAGAGAGAGAGAGAGAGAGAGAGAGAGAGAGGAGACGGTCGGGGGAAACTCCCCAAGAAATTGTCTACATATTGAATAGCCAATAGGCTGGCATGCGACAAGGGACGGAATGAAGCGGCCCCACAATGCACTGCTCTCCCCTCGCTGCTCTCCCCACCCCGTGGGTGAGTGCCCCGTATGCGTCATTGCGCGTCCAAGCAGGAGCCAGGCCCACCGAGGCGCGGCCGGGCGGTGAGCCGCGCAGTGCGTTCTGTCCGAAAGACAGACAGACAGATAGACGTATGAGGGGATGACCTATTGACCTTAGCACCGGCCGTCACTTCACCAGCTTGCTCTTCTCTCTCCTCCCCACCCCCTGCGGACTCTCACACGCCCCTGAGCTTCTCTCTCTCTCTCTCTCTCTCTCTCTCTCTCTCTCTCTCTCTCTCTCTCTCTCTCTCTCTCTCTCTCTCTCCTCTCTCTCTCTCTCTCTCTCTCTCTCTCTCTCTCTCTCTCTCCTCTCTCTCCTCTCTCCTCTCTCTCTCCTCTCTCTCTCTCTCTCTCTCTCTCTCTTCCCCTGCTGCCACTAGAACGTATGGGACAACACGTGCCTCGTCAAAGCAAAGGACCCCCCCCCCACTTCACACCTTTGCCTGTTAGCCACTCCAAGCCTGCCCCCTGGCCCGGCTACACGTTTTCCTCAAATCAGGCATGCTGTGTCCTTTTTTGGAACTGTTTCCCTTTAGCGTCCACGCTGAGCGTCCTGCGTCCTGAATGTCAGTGCTGCGCCGTCGTTAAGTCTGTCTGTTTGTCAGCTGCCCCGTCCGTGGGCTCTGCTGCCTGGCGCCAGCAAAAAAACAAGACGCCCTCCGGCCAGAATATTTTTTCAGGCAGACAGACAGACAGACAGATAGACAGACGGACTGACGGGCGGCGCAGGACTGCCGCACTTAGTCGTGCGGAGCCACAAAGGAAGGGAGAGGAACAAAAGAAAGGGAGACGGCGCTAAACGAGCCGAAATCAGTGCAGCCGACACAACGCGAGCGCCGTGTTGTGCCGCGTAATACAAGTAATGCTTTCATGCATCAAGATGTAAGCCGTGGCGACGCGGCAACGCTGAGCCTCGCATAATTTTTCAAGCACGGCCCATTTTGTCCGTCTCCACTTTTTTTTCTGATTTGAGTTGTTGGAAGCGGTTACTTGTGTTTCAAATATGCGAATGTTGACGTGGGAAGGGGCGGACGTGAGCCAGGTACAGAGAGAGAGAGAGAGAGAGAGAGAGAGAGAGAGAGAGAGAGAGAGAGAGAGAGAGAGAGAGAGAGAGAGAGAGAGAGAGAGAGAGAGAGAGAGAGAGTCCTCGGGCCATGAGTTGCAGCGGAAAGTGACAGGGCAAATATTGCCATGGAATAGTCAGGAGACATAGACGGAGAGAGGAACAAAGCGATGCAGAGAAAAGGGCGGCATGGACTGAGGGAGACAGAAAGCGCTGCGATTGCAGAACTTGTGTCAACAGCTCGTCAGATTAGTGGTATTAATAATAAGCACTGCGGGACCACATTTGACAAACCACGGAGAGGAAAATGTGACCGGGAAAACTTTTTTCCCCGGCCAGCTAGATTTTCTTTTCTTCTCTTTTTTTTCTGACGACACTCGCTGTATAATCCTGTTCCGGTTTTCGCAGTAGGTTTTAGATTTACGGTGACTCCAGCACCTCATAAATAACACGCCATGCACCTCGGCTCGGTGTGCACTATACAGCAGGCGGCGGCAACAACAACAACAACAACAACAAAAACCGAACGAGCTAGTCGCGGTGCATAAGTAGCTGGCATGTCGGGGATGTTCCATCATTTTGACGACAGCGAACAAAGGCAGTGGGGTTTCAAGCGGTGCTTGGTCAGGTGCTTAATGACGTGCGTTCGCCACTCTGTGTCTCTCGCCGTGACAGCGGCACAAGCGGTATGCACTGCCTCCTAGGGGTCAAACAGCGAGACGAAACAAAACACGCCCGCCGACATGTGTCCGCCCGCCACCTCCGGCCTGGGTGTTCGAAATCTGCGGAGCACGCTCGCGGCTTCGCCGGGACGATCACCCCCGAGGGGGAAGCAACTCTAAATTTTTGTGTACGTTTTACAAAATTTCTTCATTTTTTTTATGTTTATTTTTAATTTTTAAAATTTTTCTAATTTATAGAATTTTTTTTTAATTTTTTTAAAATTGTATTTTAAAAAAAAAATTGCAAAAATTAAAGCTTTTTTTTTAATTGCTTCAAATTACTCATTTTTTTCACAATTTTACTATTGTTCGGATGTGGGAAACGGTGTACCCAAGCACTGGCGATCGTGTTTAACTTAAAACAAATTTTAAAAATGGAACTCTACACCCCCTCCCCAGTCTTAATGGGGAGGCCTCCTGCTTTACTTCGGTGTTCGGGATGGGAACCGGTGCTATCAGGTAACTGGGGTTAATCCGATCCAGCGACTTCGATATCGTACGCCGGGGGACCCAGTAGGACCCGAGCCGCCGACACGGCCCAACATGGGCAGAGTAGAGTAAGGCAGAGACGATAGAGAGACAGAGAAAGAAAGAAAGAGAGAGAGTAGTTTTGGGAGCTTTTGTTTGCGCAGGCTGGTCGGTACCCAAATGGTACACCCGCTGTCCGGCGCTCCCAGACCCGAACATGCAGTCAGTGGGCCAGCTTCAAAGGACTTATCAACTCCATCCGACGAATCGAATGGACCCACTCGCGACCAATTTCGAGTGGCTGGCTCGATCGGGGATCGAACCAGTGCCGAGGCCAATCCGCCGAAGCGGACTGCTTTTTAGACACCCGGGTGTAATGGCCTGGATTGAGCCTAGACCACTACACCACCCTGACTTGCACGTCTGCCGAGTGTTGGACGACGGGCTTGAGTCGCAGTGGGAGGAAGCCAGTCGAAAAATGAAAGGAAATTTGGGGATTCGATCCCCGGACCTTACGGTTGGGGTCGGACGCCTTAACGCCCTCAGCCACCACGGCTCATGTCTGAGGCCGATTGAAGCGGGTTCTTCACGTGACAATGAGCAGCGGTCAGAGAAAAAAGTTGTGATGTAATAGGAATTGAACGGCCGATCCTCATACCGGGACCGACGCGTCTACACATCCAGCCACCTGGGCACATGATGATCACTGCGCGTTGCTGTGGCTTTGAAGCACACTGGGGAGGGCAATAAAAAATGCATTTTTCGTAATTTTTTTCAGAAAATAAATTTTTTTAAATTTTTTAAAATTTCTCAATTTTTTTGAATTTTTTTAAATTTTTTTAAAATTTTTCAAAATTTTAATTCTTGGTGTACATATATTTGGCCAGTTGTTTCCCTCTCGATCACCCCTCACCCCTCCCCTCCACTTCTTGATTCACGGTTCGGCTGTTTACTCACCAACCGGAGCGCAGTCGGTGCGTGGTCTGCCTGCCTGCCTGCCCCGATCGGCAGGGTAGGCACCCTGCTCTGCGCCCCCACGCGGGCTATTGTTTAGCCTCCCCCCACCCCTGTGCCAGGAGCCAGCGGACTAAGAGAGAAGCGAGGGTGTGCATGTGTGTCCTTGTACGTGACACTGTGTGTGTGAGGGTGAGTGTGTGTGCGCGCCTGTGTCTGTTACTCTCTCTGTGTCTGTGTGTGCGCCCGCCTACACTCGTTGAAATTATTCGAGTTTAGCGGATGTTCCCTGCCCCCCACTGCTCCCACAGGCTCGACGACCCCGATAGTAGTAGGGGGTGCAGACGGGAGAGAGAGAGAGAGAGAGAGAGAGAGAGAGAGAGAGAGAGAGAGAGAGAGAGAGAGAGAGAGAGAGAGAGAGAGAGAGAGAGAGAGAGAGAGAGAGAGAGAGAGAGAGAGAGAGAGAGTGTTGACAGTGGCGTGGCGTGCAGGAAAAAGGACAGGCATTGCACACTACATGTCCGGGCACCCGTACGGAGCGGAAGCTGGATGGGAGGGGGAAAGAGGGGGGGGGAGGCGTTCTCGATTTCATTAGGAGTGGCATCCACACGCAAGCCGCCCCTTGTAGTCGCACTTGAGTCAAAACGTGTAGCGATACGGGGATGGGGAAAAAAAGAAGAAAAGGATCCTCGCATTTTCCGAGCCGTCGCCCTCCCCTCTCCGCGCGGCACGTAACCAGCCGGCATCGTTAAAAAGAAATTGGAAAATCCCGGAAAGCGCGTTTCCGAAGCTCCGACGTGAATTTCCGGAGGCTCCATTCTTCAAAAAGATTCTTTTTTGTGTGCGTGAAGCGACGGATTCTGCCAGATAATCGCACCGCCATGGGGGCCTGGCCAGGCGGAAGCCCTGTCTCGCTGTGAGTCCTCGACGCTCAGGCAACACATTTTCCTAATTGGCGGCATCGGGCCCACTGTACACTGGGCCTGTGACGCCCATGCACTCCCAAAAGGACAAGTCAATTAAGTGATTAAAGCGGTTTTCCCCACAAGTTGAGACGGATTGGTTTTGTTTACCGTTTCGCATTGTTGATTGGACATTATATTTCACCGCGTGCCATGGTTATGCATAAGCGGGTACGCGGGCCCGATTCGGATTACCCATCTACCTTTACGATTTTCCATTTAAATGTGAGCCCCCCTTGTCCCTCGCAGCGAATCAGATCGCAGTCGACAGTGTTGCCGAGCACTCATAAGGCTGCTCTTAGGTTGAGTAGCCCAAACAAAAACCGAACCAAAAAGGCACTTTCTCGCTCTCGCACCTAACATGTCGCTGCTCTTCAAACAAAAGACGCAGCATTTTTATTTCACAGTGGAGGGGGTGTCGCATGCACATCGTGTGGCCCGCACGCCTAACGAGTAAACACAGCGTGTACACACGAAAAAACAACAAGTTTCTCTCTTTTTGGTGTTTTGTGTGAGCGCCCGATTGATGTGGTCATGAAGCAGAGCGACGAATCGTTTTGGACCCAGCATTTGCATTTCGAGCAATTTTTCGTGGCGTTCATTTGCATCTTGACTAAAAAGGGCATCTCCCCGAGGAGGGCAGTGCCGCTGCCAGGCAGAGGAAATATCGTCTGCTAAATGTGCTTTTAAGTGCAGGACAAGACGGTCTCTCAGGGCTGCGCTAATTTTTTTCCATCTGTTTCAAAGTGAGAAAAAATTCGGGACAAAAGTTGAGTTTTTCTTAGTGTGTGAAGGGGTCGCCCACGTCGTCTACGCTCACTCCCAGCTCGGACGCGCGAGCCGCTCACAGCGGCTGGGACTCGGCGATCCCAGTGGTTCCCGTCTGCGGTCCAGGTTGCGGTCCCGATAGGCGTGCATCTCAGACGTCTAGCCCGCCCTAGGACAGCCACGGCCACCGACCGCACAGTGTCTTGACCTTAATTTACAGCCAACTCCCCGCCAGCTCCCCCCAGTCTCTCTCTCTCTCTCTCTCTCTCTCTCTCTCTCTCTCTCTCTCTCTCTCTCTCTCTCTCTCTCTCTCTCTCTCTCTCTCTCTCTCTCTCTCTCTCTCTCTCTCTCTCTGTCCCTCTCCCCCCCCCACCGCACACGCGTCCGTCACCCCGTTCGTCTGCCAGTACGTCATGTCGGCGTGTCTGTCTGTCTGTCTGTCCGTGCGACGCGCCGCATCTCGGGAGGTGTGCAAAGACACTCTACCGACACCGTGCCAGAAGGCGAGAGCGACCGACTGGGGTGTGGTTAACAACAGGCGCCTCCCCCGGACCGCGACGGCGGTCTCACAGCGAGCGAAGGCGAAACGCCGTCTCGCCTTTTTCCAAAAGGCGTCCGCGGACCGTCACGCGCACACGCGCCTCGTGTAGTCACACACGGACGCACACACACGCGTTGGGCAGTCACACACGGACGCACACACACGCGTCGGGCAGTCACACACGGACGCACACACACGCGTCGCGGGGCGCCTCGTCTTACCTTGTACGAGGAGCAGGCAGCACATGAGCAGCAGCAGTAGCGGGCCCGGCTCCATGTGGATCCCCAGCCCCAGATGGGGCCTCCGCCTGTGGGGCCTGTGGGGCCTGCTAGCCCCTCTGGCGGCCCGCCCCGGGTCGCCCATGCCTAGCTAGCCATGGTGGGGCTGTGTGTCCCTGATCCTGATCCTGGATCCTGGAGGCTGCCGACAGCCCTGCGGAGGGGCGACGGGAGGCTCGGCTGGCCGCTGGGCTGGCCGCTGGGCTGGCCGCTGGGCTGGCCGCTGGGCAGGCCCCGACCGATGCCTCGCTGGGTGTGGGGCTGTGGGGGCCACCGCAGAGGCCCTGTGTACCACCAGACCACCGCTCCGACTGCAGACCAGAGACGAGCCCCGAGCGGACCGAGAGGGCGCGCGCCCCCCACCACGCCCCCCACCCCGAGACCTACTTACCGCCCCCTGATGCTGCGCCGTGCTGCCCCCACCCCCACCCGCCCCCAGCCGCCCCCCACCCCGCCCCCCGCGGCCCCAGATCAATATTGGGCCAGCCTGCTCCAGCGGGGCCAGCCCTAGGACCAGACCCTGAGAGGCGGGGCGGGGCGGGGCGGGGTGGGGTGCGGAGGGCGCGGGGGTTGCGTGGACCCGTAAGGAAAAATGAAAGAAGGAGAGAGTGAAAGCCTTGCTGGCAGGACCAACCCTGGGTCCCAGCGACCCGCGGTTCGAACGCCAGCGCATTCAGAACGCCGCTCGGCCGCTGTGTCTCTCTCGCTCCGTGCGGGTGCGAGCGAGACAGAGCGACGAGGCGCCGTGCAAATTCAGTGTTGCCGTTTGCAAGGCGCGCTCCGGGAAACGCCTTCTTTCTGTTGCCCTTGCTTCACTTCTCTCGAGCAGTTTGTTTTCTTTGACCAGCTTTCCTTGCATGACACACAGTCCGGCCCATTGTCTGCAGCCTGAATACGACCCTCGACACCCAGCGCTACGTTCTGGAAATATATTTGCGCACATGACGACAAGCCCTAAAGAAGATTTACACGAGGCTCGGCGAGTACCTGGCCCACTGTGCGGCCGCACCCACGGACACTGAAGGGGCTCCCGAGAAGGCCGACAGGGGGCCGGGGTCGCAGGCCGTGTCGGGGAGGGACTAGGGCGGGACGCAAGGGGAAGGGCAGCGGTTCCCAACCCTTTTTGGGTCGCGAAAAAATACTTTTGGGTCGCGGCCTGGTCCTTGGGGTCGAACCCAGGTCCTCAGGACTTACAGTTCGACGCCTCTAAGCTCTCGGCCACCGTGACAAATGGGAAACGCCGGTGCAGCGGTGCCTTTGACATGCTGGATCCGTACAAAATGCGTGTTGAAATCAGCAAATGGTATGACAGGATTCGAACATCAGCTCTCGGACTTTGAAGTCGGCGCGCGGACGCTCTCGGCCACGGCGACCCGCAGTAGTGGAGGACGGCAAGCAGAGGGCCGAGTGGCGTTGGCACCGCCAGCTGTTGGAATACCAGATTACCCGACACGTGTCGAGGGTGTTGTCGCGGGGGGCGTCCACCAATGGCGGCCACCAGTGGCGGCCCCACGTGTGCAAGGCTCACACTGTTGGATCAGGGGCCGTCGAACCGGGGTTCAAATCCCCGCGGCCGACGAGACGGCAAGCTTGAATGACTCGGCTGCCGCCCTGACTCGCCTTGACTCGGCTCCTCCCGGCCGGCCGCGCCAGCCACGCCAGCCCACCCCTAAATGACATGCAAATTAATAAGGACGGGCCTTTTGTCGCGGCGGGGCGGCCAACGTGCTCCACAATCAAAAACAAGACGTTTTCCGGCAGAGATCACTTGCATCCCGGAACCGGGGCAGTTTGTCCCCCCGCCAGCTCAAATGTCATCCAAATGGAAGGGCTGGCCGGTGCGGTGCGTGGCCGGGCGGGGCGGGGCGGGGCGGGGCGGGGCGGCGCCCAACGCGCTGCGGCCTTGAAAGAGGCCATTTCTTATGAATGACCGGGACCAAGTCAAGCTCCACCCCTCGGTAGGCCCCCGCCCCGCCCCACCCCGCTCCACCCCGCCCCCGCTCACCGCAGACTCCAACCCATAATTCGCCAGTGGAGATGCATTCTATAGGAATAAACAAGGCCCGGGATCAATACTTTGGAGGGTGCTGTGTGCGTGAATGTGCCTGCGCGTCCCTGCCCACCCCGCCCCGCCCCGCCCCGCCCGGCCGACCGTGAGAATTTAAATTAGGAACGCGCGAGTGCCTATTATGGGCAGTGGCACAGCGATTTGCTGGTGTCGGGTTGCAGTCCTCAACGGAATCATGCCATCATGGCGTGGGCCGGGCCTGGCCGTGCCGGCGATGCTTTGGAATCATTGGTGACGGCGGTGATGATGGGCGCGGTGGGTGTCGCGCCCCGCCCCGCCCCACCCCGCCCCACCCCGCCCAGCCAGAGCGGGCCATTTTCCGGCGTCGTGAAATGTGGGTCGCCAGGAACGCCGGCAGGGAATTGGGCATTGCACAAAAAGGGGTCTAGTGCAACGGGTCCGCCAAGGCAACGGTCGTGGTGCCCGACGGCGGCGCCGAGTGGTAGGCAACATCGTGGTGCCCCGCCCCGCCGCTAGACGTGCTGCCTATCCTCGGGTCGGCGGGCGCTCTGCGAGTGTTACAGAGATAGAAAAAGAGAGAGAGAGAGTTCCGATTTGGAGAAACGATGTGTTCGGGCATATGCTTGTCGCTTTCTCGGAATTCCCTTATCTGCAGTGCCCTTCGGGCTTCCATGCGAATCAACCTTCTTTTCTGGCGGTGGGGAAACAACGACTGTGCGTCAAACACCGCTGCACCTTCCCCGTCGGTCTGTCTGTCTGTTAGTCTGTCTGTCTGTTTTACAGTCCGTCCGTTTCGATCCACATCCGTCATATTTTAGCACAGCCCGCATCTGTCACCAATGATTGACACGTACACCAAATATCCTTCCGAAACGAGAGAGAAAGAAAGGAGAGAGAGAGAGAGAGAGAGAGAGAGAGAGAGAGAGAGAGAGAGAGAGAGAGAGAGAGAGAGAGAGAGAGAGAGAGAGAGAAACAGGGGGGGGGGAGAAGAAAGAGAGAGATGCCTGCGCTAGCATATGGGGGCTGCATCCATAAGGTGTCAGTGGCGGGTTTTCCTCATGCATACATTCATTCAACACCGAAAGAAAGACAAGAAAATCCAAAATTGTAATTAGAAAAAAGTCAACTTTAGGGAGGTTAAATGATCTGCTCCGAGGGTGCATTCCTTGGCTAGCCGTGTCGAGCGCTCCGTTTCTTCGCGACATTTGCACGTTTGGCGATTTGGTGAGGACGACCGTCTTCTGTTCAGCACAACTGCTGATTGCCTAAGTGTTGTCTGCCAGGACCGGGCATGGCCCCTTCAAAGCGTTCGCCTCGCTCCAGCACGACTCCAGCGCGGCTCCGGAACACAGGCTCAAGTCCGGAATCCCAAGTCTCCTTTTAACCCAAGTGGCTCCCGCGTGCACCGCCAAAAGAGAGCCAAGAATCACTCGAAAAATTAAGGCGTCACACGTCCATTCATTCTTTTCTTCATGCAGCCACTCATTCATTCGTTTTAGCCTTAATTTTTCACTGTCGACTAATCTCTCCATTTTCGCAGACCTTTCAAAAACATCTTTATTTTTATGTGTTTATTTACCTATTTCGCGGCCCGGCGCGCACACGGGGGATAGGTGTGCAAACGACATGAAAATCATTTTGGAGCGACCATTAGTAGGCCTTTGCTTCCTCCTGCCGTTACCCGGCCCGTTACCCCACCGGAGGCGGGGCGGGGCGGGGCGGGGCGGGGCGGGGCGGGGCGGGGCGCCCCCTAACTCCGGCTGCTCCGGGGCCTGCAGACCCCGGCAGACCTGCACTCGCGCCGCCCGGAGTTTCCGGTGCGGTGTCGAGCGTGTCCGTTCGTTCAACAACACACCAAGCAAATTTTTTTTTCTCCCAATTTTTTTTTCTTAATTTTTTTTTTTTGGTTTTCGCTGCGAGAGCGAGCTCTTCGCGAGATGCCGGGTTCGGAAAATGGTTTCGGTGGCGTTCGGGCGTGCCGGGCCTACACTGGCAACTACTTCCGGCAGTGGACGCGGCTGCGCGGCTGCGCCCGGCCGGCCCGCCCGATGGGCCGACGCGACCCGCGCCCTCGATAACCAGATTACAGCGCGTCTCTCTCTCTCTCTCTCTCTCTCTCTCTCTCTCTCTCTCTCTCTCTCTCTCTCTCTCTCTCTCTCTCTCTGTCGCACTCATTAGGGAGCCAATGGCCGGAGACGTGTCACACCCGCCAGATGTGCTGCGAAAGAGGAGGAGGAGGAGGAGGAGGAGAAGAAGAAGAAGAAGAAGAAGAAGAAGAAGAAGAAGAAGAAGAAGAAGAAGAAGAAGAAGAAGAAGAAGAAGAAGAAGAAGAAGAAGAAGAAGAAGAAGAAGAAGAAGAAGAAGAAGAAGAAGAAGAAGAAGAAGGTGCGCTCCTGGCTGTCGGGGTGAACCGAGCAGGGCTACGAACCAAAAAGCCGACAGGCGAGTAGTGGGGTGGGGGGGGGGGCGACTAACACACACACACACACACACACACGGGCGCTAAAGAGGGTACGCCCCAACCTTCACCAGCTTCGCACATCAACTTGCACTGAAAAACACTGCAGGCGGCAGCTGCAACTACACCAGTGGCACCAACTGTCACCACCACTACCGCCATCAGGGTGCGCGTGGGGGAGGGGGAGGGGGGGGGGTGGGGGGTGCGGGACGGCCGCCAGGATGCCGAGGATGGACCATATGGCAGGACTTGGGGGCAGGATGGTCTGGCGGAGGGACCGCCACTGTTTGGGAGAGGATTGAACGCGGCAGGGGCGGTGACACGTTATCAAGAATTCACTTGCGGCGTCGCTGGCGTCGCCGGCGTCGCCACCCCGCGTGACTCCGACCCACTCCGGCAGTGCAGCCGCCCCGCCGCACCGCGGCGCCCTTGAAGCGGCATTCCACTGATCCAGTGTGCCCATGCCTTGGCTTCACCATCAAAAAAAAAAAAAAAAAAAAAGACTTGTAGGCAACCCTTGCGGTGCACAGTGGGAATTTTTGGCCTGTGGCATCACTGACTGAGCCCTTTTTGCTTGCATCTCCCCGAGGAGCACATGTGGGTCGTCTCGGCTCCGCATGTGTCGCACCGTGAGAAATGCACTTGGCGACTTGTCCCTCATACGCGCCGCCCTGCCTGCGGCCCCCTCCCTCGCACTCACTGCGGGCACACTGCCCTCGTCAGCCGCACTGGGAAGAAGGAAGAGGGACGAAGAGGAAACAAAAAGCAAGTGATGCAATGATTGTATCGATTTGCCATTTATGATGCGGGTGGGCGTTTGGGTCGTCGAGGTGGACCCTTAGTTGTGGGCCTGTAGAGGTGGGTCGTAGAGGTGGGCCAGCACGGCCGGCAGGCAAACAGAATGCGAACAAACAACCAGCAGCAACAACAAAAACAACACAAGACGGAATGCGGAATCGGCCTTTAGGACGGACTTGGGGAATAAAATATAAATCGTGATCAGAGGGGCAGGGGAGGGGGAGGGGCCATTGGTGCAGACGTATTGATCTTTGCAGAAAAATAAAGGCGAACGCCATGTTTTCAAGAAGGATCACAGAAACACGGCAAAGAAATGGGTGACAGGGGGCGGGGGGGCTGGCGCACGTGTCGCCCAGACGACGGGCATTTCATTCGACGTGTCCGGGGTCGCGGAGGAGAAGTGGCTAGCGAGCTGGCTTGCGGTGCGGGAAGTCGAGTGTTCGATGCCCGTCAGAGTCGCCAGACCTCTGCCGCTGTTTTTTTATTTTTTTTTCTTTAAAAAAATAAATAAAAAACATATGTTTTACTTTTGTGTTTCAAACGACCCGCCGGTCATTGTTTTCAAGTTGTTCCTCTGGCCGCCACGACGGCCCTAAGACACACATTGCCCCCTCCGTCTTCTGCTGTTCCCTCTCCTCGTCCTGGCGGGAGCACGTTCCAGACAAGTTAGTATCTGTCCTGGCGCTCTTTGGTTGGCGGCCGGCCGGACGGACACGGACAGACAGACAGGCGGACAGATGGACAGGCGGACTGGCAGGCAGACAGTAAAAGGAGAGAGTGACTACTACCACAACTTCCACTCGCTACAACAACAACGTGGAGCCGCGGGGTAATGAGCAGTCTAGCTCGCGGGGGGGGGGGGGGAGGATTGTACTCGGCAGGTGCACTATTCGGAAAGGTGAAGGGGAAGGGGTGAAGGGGAACAGCCTCCGGCCAGGCACGGACAGGGGAGGGATCGGAGCATGGGGCGGGATGAGTGGGCCTTGAGGCAGGGACTCCAAACGCTCCAACACGTGCCCTACAGAATGGATTCCGGCGATTTCGTCCAGTCACGCGAGCACGTCTTTTGCGCTGCACACGTTGCACCGGAAGTCCGCGAACGGGCGCCTCTGCGCGACACGCTCCGCCGAGTCGTCGCCGTTTGTGGCAGCCGGCGGTGCCGTGACTGCCGCTGTAGCGGTGGCCGTCTCAATCCCGGCCTTGGCTCCGCCTTTCCTGAGGTCTTTGTGGTCCTCCGCGGCCGAGGCCCGATCCAGGTCGGCGGCTTTCTTAGCCTGCGCGCTGAGGTTCGGGGGTTGCTGCACGGCCCGGCGCAGCTCGGCGCAGCTCGGCGGGCCGCACGGGCTTGGTGCATCCGCATTGCGCTGGTCCTCTCTTCCCTTCCCGCCCGCCTGATGAGGCTTTCATATCAAGCCACTAGCTGAATGCCGCTGCAGATGCTTGCCTCCGCCCCCCGGTCTTCTAGCAGCCCCGCCGCGAAATACGTTAAACACAGCCGGTAAGTGCAGTCGCCTCCCACCCAAGTTGTCCCTAACTTTTTTTTTTGTTTTTGTTTTTGTTTTTTTTTTGTTTTGTTTTGCAAGAACGTTAGTAACTAAGCATATTTTTTAGCTTGTGTGCTCAAAATGGTAAAAATCGACCATTTTTTTTTGTAAGACCTGTAGTACGTAGTTTATTTAAACGTAAGAATTTAAAAAAATTAAAATGAAAAATGGCCAAGAACGGCCGCGGAATAGTACGGTGGAGTCTTGGTTTTACCACCAGTCCCATACCTGCAAACTTATCAAGGAAATTACTCTTCGTGTTTAATTTGTTCCTGTGGGCAGTAATTAAATCGGCGGGAAATCTTTTTCGTTCTCACTCCCACAGTGAGTGGTCGCGGTGGTGCACACAGGCTCGCCTCGTGGTTTGGGTGGCAGCAGTCCGAATCCGCCCTGCAGACAGCCCGGCAGAGAGCCCGGCAGACAGCCAGGCAGACACTTTATGCTCATTCCTCGAGAACAGGTTGCATGGCAGCTTCGGCTGCGGGGCGGGGCGGGCCGGGGCGGGCCGGGGGGGGGGGGCGCAGAGAAGAAGTGCAGCAAACTACCAGCCGACTTGGTAACTCGCCGCGCCCGCCACACCCCCGCCCGACTGTCTCTAAGATATTTCTCCTCGGGCACGCCGCGCTGCTAACCGAATTTCTTTTAATTCAAACTCGGCGAAAGAAGAATTTCTGACCTGTCAGAAGTGGGTCGGCGGCAAAGGAGGGAGGGGGGGGGAACTTGCCCTAACTATTGTGTAATTGACTGGTTGTCGGCCTGCGTGCCCACTGTGTGCCCCATCGCACTCCACGAGGAGGAAATTCCGACAGACTAAAGTTCAGTCGACTTTTTGAGTGTATTGTTGATTTGACGGGGAGGGAGAGACGGGGGGGGGGGGAGCTTTCTCGTTGTATAGAAAACGCGAAGGACTCATCCATCTTATTGAAAATTTTACTGCATCAAACTTGCCCGCGGGTACAGGAAAAAGTACGAAAAATGTTCTGGAAAAATGTTTGGGAGCAAAGGATTTTGCTTGACAGTGAAGGCGGTGCGATCACGTGCGCGAGTGGCGTTTGGCGGGACCGCAAGGAAAACCACCGCGACGGGGAGGATTATAGGGGGCGGATGGACGCTGCAAGGAGAAGGCAGGAGATGCCGCGAGTCCAGCGTTATTTCTCGCGCTGAAATATGAGATCTTTCCCAGGCTAATTTCCCGCATCTATCGCCCGGCCTCTCGTCCCCTCCCCGTCGCTCCCCGTCCCGGACGCGGCGGAGGTCCTTCCCTCTCTCTCCCTCCCTCCCTGCAGCAGGCCGGCCTGGAAGTGAAAAAGCGACCAGAAAAAAAAGGAGGGGAGGAGAGGGAAAAAAATTCCAGGAAACAACAACAACATTTAGAAAGAAATAGTTTAAATTAAACTGGGGAAGCCGAGGGTGAATGCATCCAGGAGACGGGCCTTTTCGAAGTCATTGTGGAAGACAATAACAGATGCAGTTGGAGAGAGAGAGAGAGAGAGAGAGAGAGAGAGAGAGAGAGAGAGAGAGAGAGAGAGAGAGAGAGAGAGAGAGAGAGAGAGAGAGAGAGAGAGAGAGAGAGAGAGAGAGAGAGAGAGAGAAAGACACCTCATTACAGCACGCCTCGGCTTTTGCTATCTAGATAATTGACGTAGTCACGTTCGGTCGGCGTGCAACTTAAACAAGCCCGTTTAGAAATTCCTCCCTTCTTATTTTCTGGCGAAAAACGCACCCCCGTTTTTGCGAGATGATCTCCGTTAAAAGTTTTTTTTTTTAGTTTTTTTTTTAGAATTTTTACTCCGACAAAATAATGTTGGGCGAGAAACTTTGTGCGAGTCACGCGCTTGAATGAGTGGGACAACAACACCCTTGGCTTTGTGCGTCGGTTATGCCTACTCGAGTCGGACGAGGACGGCTTCCGAGTGTCCGTTAACCACGGCTCTTAACTCCAGCGGCACGTGGAGGGGGAAGCACGCACCCGCGGCGGAAAGCCCCTTGTTCATGTCACCAGCCCCTATCACAGAGCATGCAACATTCAACACATCATCGCAATGCTGCCGTCGTCCTAGGGATGGGCTGGCGGGCCTGGCGGGGCTGGCGGGCATGCTAGACTGCCGCCGTCAGTGTGCCCCATTTGGCCGCGCAGCGAGACGAACGCCACGATACGTCGACGAGGCACGTGTTGGTCGCCATGGTCAGCGCGCCTCGCCGTTGACTTGCGCCTGCGAGCGGGACGAGGCGGCCAGCCGCGCAGCGAGGTGACCGGGTTGCCTACCTTCGCCACAAGTAATTTAAACACGCCCTCTTTCCTCCCTTCCCCTAAATTAGTCTGCTTCTTTGTTATGAGGCAGGAAGGCGGGCAGCTGCGTCGGTGCTTACGGGCCGGACTTCGTTGGAGCGTGTCAGGGGTCAGGCCTGCACGCCGTCAAGGCACGCCGTCAAGGGACGCCGTCAAGGCACGCCGTCAAGGCACGCCGTCAAGGCACGCCGTCAAGGCACGCCGTCAAGGCACGCCGTCAAGGCACGCCGTCAAGGCACGCCGTCAAGGGACGCCGTCAAGGCACGCCGTCAAGGCACGCCGTCAAGGCACGCCGTCAAGGCACGCCGTCAAGGCACGCCGTCAAGGCACGCCGTCAAGGCACGCCGTCAAGGCACGCCGTCAAGGCACGCCGTCAAGGCACGCCGTCAAGGCACGCCGTCAAGGCACGCCGTCAAGGCACGCCGTCAAGGCACGCCGTCAAGGCACGCCGTCAAGGCACGCCGTCAAGGCACGCCGTCAAGGCACGCCGTCAAGGCACGCCGTCAAGGCACGCCGTCAAGGCACGCCGTCAAGGCACGCCGTCAAGGCACGCCGTCAAGGCACGCCGTCAAGGCACGCCGTCAAGGCACGCCGTCAAGGCACGCCGTCAAGGCACGCCGTCAAGGCGGTCGCTTCATTTCGCCTTCATAATGTTCCATCACGCCCTGCCGGTAATTTAGCCCCGGATTAGGCGCCCAGGTCCATGCCGGCCTAGCCGCCTGATTCCCAGCAGTGCTTTCTGTCTCTCTCGCACTCGAGGCGTGTCCCGCTAGGCCTGCCCAGGTCAGGCCCGCCACCGTCCTACCGAGCACACCGTGCCAGGCAGGCCTGTCAGGGTCAGGATACTATGGCCAGCTGCCTGCTTCCGGAACGAGCTCCGTCTCTCTCGCACCCGCGGGGCGCCCCTTGAGGGTGCGAGAGAGACAGAGCGGCTTGTGTGCGGCCCGCCGTCGACACTATTGATGATGTACCGACTAAGTCGCCTCCCCCTCCCCCTCGCCTCGGCTACGCATCCAAACTCACCGGCCGGGCCGGCACTGTAATCGGCTCGCTGTCTCTCTCGCACTCGCGGGCCGGCCCGTAGGGGTGCGAGAGAGACAGCCCCAAAGGGGGCCCCTTCAGTTGCCCCGCTTCTTACTACGATAAACAGATCGCACCACACGGAGAAAAAGAATTTGCTGTAGCAACAAACAGTTCGTTGAGACAACGAAGAGATTAGTTATTTTTTCCGAAACCAAGACGCTTAGCTGCTGTAACCAATCATTTGTTTGTCACAACAAAGAGCATTGATCTCCCTATGATTTTTATCCGTTGATTGAACAAAACTGTGGCCGTAGGCTCAACCCCATCAATTTTGTAATGATTATCATAAAAATTCGTTCTAAGAATGCATAAAATTTGTTCCTGGGACTCGTCTAAATTTGCTGGGGTGGCCACATTTCTTTTGTAATCACTGTCACCTTTTTGGAAGCCTGTACGAAAAAACTGTTTTTCCCAGCGGCTGACAACCGTCTCAAACCTCTTTTGTTCCCACGACGAAATTCTGAGGTTCTTCTCTGAAAGGGGGTGATGCCGTGCCACGAAGCACGGTCTCGCTGTGACGTCAGCGCGCTGCAAGCTCAGAGAAAAGAAACATGGGAAACCGATGCGCCGGAGCGGGATTTGAACCCGCACTCCTAGGGTTGGGAAGCGACCTCGCTAGCGACTCCGCTACTGATCTCTTTCCTAACGGCGGTCCACCGCAGCGACTTGACCGCTAGCAGGAGCTGCGATCGTCCAGCGGTCCGGCGCTCCCGCTGGTAGCTCACTGGTGGATCTGGTAGGCCAGGGACCCACTACGCGCAGACGGGGAGCTGAGTTATTTATGACTAGGCCAATTTTTCACAGAACAGTTCCGCTCATGTCCGCTCCGATGAGTGTTGGCATAGCTGGGTGGTTGTGCCGAACAACCGAAGAATTACTTTTAGTCGCCGCGGACGCTGCACTCCCCTTAGACAAATCAAAAATGCAAAGAACCTGCACTGCATCACGTGACTCAAGCTCTGTCTTCACCAAACTCATTACTTGCCTACATGAGCCAGTATGTTTGCTTTCAAAACAATATTGATTTCGTTCTCAGAACTAACACGCAATCGCTCATCAAGCTAAGAAATAGGTTACAGCAGCAAGTATTTTTCGTTCCTTTAAGCTATACATTCGTTTCAACAAGTATTCGTCCTGACGTTGAGACGACAAGAAAAGATTTGTTGTCACGACAAAGATATTTTGCTCCGGAAAAATTAACTAATTTTTTCGTTGTCATAACTAACTTTTTTTCTCCGTGCACCCGCAGTCCCCCACGGCTCGTATGCAGCGCATCTCGCATTCCGTTAGCAGGTCTCCTCTTACACACACACACACACACACACACACACACACACACACACACACACACACACACACACACACACACCTCACTCCGTCACGCTAGGGCTGATGCGTGCTCCTCGGTCCCACCTTGCTCCCTTCAGCAGGGCGGGCTGGGCGCGGGCGGCCCGGACCTTATTCTCCGGCCGGTGGCAACGCATAGTGGGCCAGAAGACTGCTGGTGGAGGCGGTCAAAATACCGGGCAGGTTTTGAGCGCCAGAGTCGCTGAATGGGACTCGAACCGGGCGTGTGACCCCATCAATGGATTGCTCTCCGAACGATGGGGACTCTGGAGTTCAAAACCCGTCAAGAGTTTTGGCCACCTGCACCCGGGCTGCAGTGTGGCGGGCCGAGGCGGCTCACGGCGGCTGACGGCCACAACCCCTGCGGCGACATGGCTGACTGTATGACGGTCTGTTGTTTCGGAGAAGGGGAGGGGAGGGTAACACGTGGCTGCGTGCCACTGGGTCACGGGGCAACGACATGGCGACCGGTGATTGGCGACAGCAGCTGGCTGGCTTGACGGCTGCTGGCTGGCTGGCTGCTGGCTAGCTGGCTGCTGCCTGGCTGCCTGGCTGTCTGCTGGCTTCACTGGCTAGTCCTGGGCGTCAGCGTGGGTCGCACGGTAGGGCAAGACCACAGGGGCAGGGCGGGCCGGGCCTTGGCAGGCACAGTGTAATGATACCCCCCCCCCCTCCGCGCCGTCTCTCCAGGACCACCCCCAGCCGCTGCCTGGCCCACCGTGCCCAGCCGTGCCCAGCACTCTGGAGCGCTGCCTACAAAGGGATGGCCCCGCTGCGCGCAGCCCCGAGCTTCGCCAGGCACCCGCCAGGGGCGCCACGCGGGGGCTGGACGCCCACGCAGCGCCCCAGCGCGAGGGGTAGTTCCACCCGCCCAGCCGCGCACGCGGTGGCACGGTGTATTGCCGCCGGGACCTAGCGCCACTGTCGTCGAGAGGGTCGGTGCGTTGACTACGAATGCCGAGAGCGGATGTTCGAATCCTACCACATCTCTTTTTTTTATTTCGACACGCACTCTGTACGGATCCAGCCTTTCAAAGGCACCGCTTCACCGACGGCTATTGACATTACACGGTGGCCGAGAGCGTAGAGGCGTCGAACTTTCAGTCCGGAGGACATGGGCTCGACACTCAATGCAGCGGTCATTTTGGACAGGCTGTTCCGGAAGCGGCCGCCAAATTTTGTGTCGGCGGACGCTTCCCCTCTGTCTGCGTTGCCCTGGGACGCAGCATACGGCGACGGGACAGAGACGAAACATAGTGGGTGGGGCCGGGTGGGACGGGGTGGGGATGGTGGGAGTCTGCCCGGGCTGGGGCAAAGGTGGGTGGGGGTGGGCCTGCTCTCTTCTTGGCCCTCTTTTAGACTGTTGTATGTGTGTTTGTCCGGCACTCAACAATGCCTCTGTCAGGAAAGAAGGACAGGAGAAGCCATGATACGGGCGGTGTGAGTGGTGTGTGTGTGTGTGTGTGTGTGTGTGTGTGTGTGTGTGTGTGTGTGAGTGGTGTTGTGTGTGTGTGTGTGTGTGTGTGTGCGCGTGTGTGTGTGTGTAATCTTGAGAGAGGCGGGCCCTCAGCGCTGCGTTCATTGCATGTAGAACTGCTCTTTGGCACAGCCGCCCTGCTAAATGCATATTGGGCGCAGTCTGGCGCTATTCGCAGGACGATGCACGTCATCTGCAGGGTTGCACCGGATTGCATGCACTCTGCGCTACGTCTGCACGTCGTCTGCTCGGCAGTGTTGCCACAAAAGTCAGCAAAAAGCACCACTGTCGCAAGGATTGCCAACCTCAGCCTGATTACGAGTATCAGGGCTGCGCTGTCGTTGCCTAGTAGGCAGGCTGGGGTTGGCGACCCTGTCGCACACTGTGCATCGCGGGGCTATTTATGCGAGCATGTTCGGACATGTCGCCTTCGCCGTCCGCTCACCTCGTGCTTGAGCAGCGCCGTCTGCTTTCCATTGCTTTCCATCCTCATCCATCTGCATGGTGTTCGCCCCGATCCCTCTCCGTCCCGCTCCTCGCGCAGGTTCGCCTCTTTCCCGCGTGTTTGGGCTTTGTTCTCTAGCCAGCCGGCACGCCACGGCGCCGCGCTCACAATGCTTTGCAGGCAAGAGTTCTGCATACTCAAATACGGTTGCTTGGGTCTGAGCTGCCACGGCCGCCCCCGCAGTGCCGCCTCTGCCGCCAACCACAGTCGTACGTTTCGTTCCAACCCTGCAAGCGTCCAACACAACAAAACGCCAAATCCACTTATGACTACCGTTTTCGGCACGAAATTAGTTTGCCTTATCCATTTAAGGGAGTGAGTATGGACAACTCGTTCGTATCGAATGTTGACTCGAAAGTAGGCAAAAAATTCCCAAGGGTTGCCAACTTTACTTTGCCTACGAGGCAACTTCTCGAAAGCAGAACCCCGGTTTTTCTAGGAGTATGCAGGCTGAGTTGGTCACCCTTTCGACGTCTGTCGAGGGAATTTTATCCTGCTCTGTTTGTTGGCAGCACTACCTGCCTGTAATAAGCCGGATCCACTGGTTGGCATCACCGCGCGCTAGTGCTGCACAGACCAGCTCATTAGTCTACTTTGCGGATTGGCAGGATTGGCCTGAACACTGCACGGGTACCATTCAATGCCGCGCGGCGGGGCCGGGCGGGGTGTTCCAGCCTGGCGCTCCTTTTGTGCCTGCAGGTGTGCGATTCAATAGAGCATGCAGCGGCACCGGGTAGTTTGGCGAGGCACGCAAGTCGGCGCTGAGGTACTCGTCTCTGTCACTCGCATTGGCCGGCGTAGCTCCACCCTCTCGCCGCCACCCCTCTCCTAGCCTCCAGGCTGGAGGCACCCAGAGGTACCCAGAGGTACCCTGGGGGCGGGCTCGGCGGCCTGGCTTCATACTGCTGATTAGAGTAGCCTGGCTCCCCTCTGGCCAGCTGAAATGAGGAAAACGAACCCAGAACAAACAATGCATTTGTGCGGTTTGCTGATTAATCTCCTATACGCGTGCAAAAAAAAAAAACAAAACAAAAAAAAACTGGGAAGTGCACATTATTTGCATGATCAGCTTTACTTGTACAATCGCTCGAAGCCAACAGCGGAGACGACAAAATTGACACTTTTTGCCAACGTAACCGCCAAAACCGACCGCAACAAACCACCCTCCCTCAGGGGCGCCAATTCCCGGCGACATTCTCGAATTTGATTTAATGCCTCTGGGACGCGCTGCGTACCGCCAGCCCGGGTGCGACGCGAAGCCGTGCTCCCCTACCCCGCGGCAAAGCCGGGGATGAAAAATAAAGCGGATAGCTGCACCGGCCATTCAAATCGCTGGATGTGTGAGTGTGTGTGTGTGTGTGTGCCAGCGTGGGTGTGGCTGTTTACGTGCTTTTGCCTTCAGCTGAGCATGGCTGGGCTGGGCTGGGCGGCGGCCGAGGGGGTGGCCTCCAAGGCCGCTCGCTGGCACCGTGGCCTGCCTGCTTGCGGTGTGGGCCCCGCACCCCGCCACCGACCCCACCCGGGGCGCGCTGAGGCTAGGGTGGTCCACGAAGCCAGCGCGGGGCGACGTCCGAGTCGAGAGGCCGCGGGGGCCTCGGGGGCCGCTGGGGCCGACGCAGAGCCGAAGGCGGGGTGCTCACTTCGGACGCGTCCGCCGTAGCTCGGCTCGGGCTGCTCGGGCTGCTGGGGGGCGCATGCGCGGCGGCTGGGGCTTCGGGGCCGCGCGCGGGGCAGCGGGGCCGCGCGGCAGCCTCAGAGGCGCCCTGCAGCTCGGAGGGTCGGCACCAGAGTGGCCCCACGGACTATGGGTCGCAGGGCGTAGAGTGCAGGCCGTAGGGCGTCATGGCGGCAGCGACAGACTAGTGTGTCGACGCCATGGCTTCGGACGAAGAGGACTCGGCACTCGCGTAGGACGCACCCGCCCCCGCGCCGCCCCCGCGCCGCCCCCCGGCCCCCGCCCTGGGCGCAGGGGGCTCGGGCACGGCCACGATGGGGGCCAGCAGCGCGGCCAGCAGCCCCCGTGGGGGCCGCCCAGGCCGCCGCCAACCTGGTCGCCCGCCCAAGCTCCTGCCCGGACTGCCCACCCTGCCCGTCGTCCTCCTGGTGGCCGCCGTCTGCGCCGTGCTGCCCCGAGGTGAGCCAAACCACCAGAAAGCAGACCTGTTGCCAAACCAGACGGTACCCGCGGCGTGCCCGGGCCCTGGCTCGGCCCTGGTGAACGCCTTGGCGGAGCCAGCGAACCGATGCGTCCGCCGGGACCGCGTTATGCCTCGCCCGGCCGCTCCCCGGACGAGGGTTCGCTCCCCGTAAGAGTAGAGAGTCTTTGGCGACACACAGTCCCCAAATCAACAAACGATGCCATCAAGCGTTAACCTGTTTATGGCCATGGGTATCTGAATGTCTCTCCATGAAATTTGAGCTACGTTACAGTGAATTCGGCACAAGTAGAATACAATAGAAATATTTTTTAGAATTTTCACTGCAAGATCCAAAGAACTGTACCGTCGTTAAGTATATTTTGTAACCGTCGACAATCAATTAGAAATAGCCTCAATAGTTGATTACATTCAGAACAACCGCAAGGACATGAGCTTCCCTTCTGTGCGATACGAAATAAAAATGTCGTGTTTGTGAGTGTGTTTGGGGGTGGAAAGTGTGTGCGTAGGTGTGTGTGGCGAGCGCGTGCTCGTGTGTGTGTGTACCTCGTGCTCGCTATTCATCGGATTTCGTTTTCCTGCCTTTTCGTTTCTCTTATCGAGCGCCGATTCCATTTCACTCCCCCCTTTTGTCTGCCATTGGACCCGCGGCTATTTCTCCCACTTATTCTCAGTCTTTCCCAGTCCCCGCCGTGCTCCATATTATTTCTGTGAGGCACGTGTTTTAAAACTGGACATTTTGTGGCGGGCAGACCGTCCGGAATCTCCGTAATAGCTCATAAAAAGGCAAAATAAATAAAAAATGATGTCGCACAGAAAAGCTATAACGCGTGCTGCATGTTTAAAATATGCAATTAAAAAGGGCAAAAAAAAAAGCGTGCTAAAAATGAAATAAAACTGCCACGCATCGCTGTGATGCACGCCCCAGTTTTTGTTGCCATTCCACGCGTCCAGTTCGGACGTCCCTGCCAGCGGCGCCGGGCGCCGCCCGCAGGAGACGCTTGACCTGTCAGCCCGGATCAGCCGGCGCCAGTCTGTCAACGCTGTCAACGAGAATTTTCTCATCTCTCCGACTCTCTTCCTCTCGCACGCGTGACGGCTGCTTGCGGTTAGCGGGTTGGTGGGGGCGAGGGGGGGGGGGGAAGGGGCAAGGGGTCTAATATTACGGGAAATCCTCTCCCGTCCCGCCTGACAGGTAGCCTCCACGCCACCCCGCGCTCCTCCAGATCGTCTGTGTGTCTGCCTGTGTGTCTGTCTGTGTGTCTATGTGTCTGTCTGTCTGTCTGTCTCCCGGCCGTCAGTTTGAAGGCGAGCTCGCCAAAGTTTGCCGCCTCATCTGGCTCACTGCGAGGCTTGGCGGCTCCCCGCTGCACGCGTAGCAACGCGTAGCGACGCGTAGGCCCTCTCGGCCCGGCACTTTGAGTCGGCGCGCTGCATCAGTCCGCGCGATCTTACATTTCCTGGCAATGACACCCGTGACACTCCGCCCCGCCGTGAGCACGGTGTGTCTGCCCGACGCTTCCTCTTCTCTCTCCGAGCTTTTTCTTATTTCGGAACGAACCGGTCTTCTTTTCTTGCACCTCTCCATTCCTTCGCTCTTTTCCTCGCAGTACTTCAACTATTTTCTTCCCCCTTCACGCTCTCTCTCTCTCTCTCTCTCTCTCTCTCTCTCCCTCTCTCTCTCTCTCTCTCTCCCTCTCTCTCTCTCTCTCTCTCCCTCTCTCTCCCGTGCTACTTAAGAATGCATCCCACGTGGTTTTTCGCTCAGCCAGCGAACCGTGACGACATTTTGATGTCCACCGCCTTGTCCGAGCCTCGGCGGGGGAGACGTGGCAACAGAGCAATAACCACGCTTCAAATGGATTGTCGGCGTGGCCGCGTGGGCTCGGCGGTCGGTGTTTGATCGTTACGTCCCGGGTTTAATTCCCCTTCAATTTTATTCTTTTTCGTTATCATGGCGCAAAAGGTATTTTGTTCTGTATCGAAGGACAGCCCCACTAGGAGCCCCCGAGTTCGAAACCTCTTTCTTCCCATTTTTCCCCCCAGCGATTCGGCCGCCTTTTGACTGTGCCCCGGCTTCCCTTTGTATCCCGAGAGCAGCGAAGCTCTACGCTGCGCAAGTAGAGGAGTATTTGGCGTCTTCGTCCTCGTATTACGTAACTCCTCACTGTGGCGCGATCGCAGCGCCCCTGGCGGCCGCCGTTGCTAATGCTCCTCGTATCGGGCCGCTAGTGCGAGTCGTTGTTGTCATCAGCGACCGCAAGCGACACCAGCGCCGCCTGGGGGACGCGGCGACGCGGTCGGCCGGCGTGGCTGGCCTGCCTGGTCCACGGAGCAGAATTGTATGGAGGAACGGCTTTGCACGAAAACCGAACTACCTTTCGCGGCGGCAGTTGGAGCTTGCTCCGCCCGCCACCACGCGGCGCTCGCGTCGTTATGGCTCTGCTCCGGCCGCTGGGCGCCTTTGCCAGCCACAGTGAGGCATGGACCGGGGACGGTTTTTCGGCTTTAGGTCCTAAACCGTTCAAATTAGAGGGGTAGAGTAAGCGAGGCGATTGTAGGTCTCAGTTTAAGCTACAATCGGCTCGCTTAGTATACCCCTCTAACTTCAACGGTTTAGGAGGTAGAAGTGGAAAACCATCTCCCTCCGGTACCTCCAGCTAAATCTGGCTGTATCTTTAGCAAGCCTTCAATATAACATTTTTGCATAAAATTTTAGAAACCTAAAAGTACTTTTTGCCGTTATAACTGGTAGTTTTTTTGGCGGTTGTCGTTTGATCGGTGTAGTTGCTATGAAGAATGTGTTTCGTTTTTGGTTGTGGTTACGGTACTGACACTCAATTTAAACACAGCTAATCGTGTTATCCTTATGGTAAATATTTGCAAATTTTCCACAGATCATTTTCAAATCATTCAGAATATATGATTGTCAACTATGCTGTTTTGAGCACTAGTACAGAACATAAGTTATCTTTTAAAAATAATATTTGAATTAATTAATAATTGAGTTTTATTCTATCATATTGTGTGGCCTGTTTTAGTGTATTTTCCACACAATGAACATGTTTCATTTGCATATTACTTATCATAGTATATTTTTATATTTTAATCACAATGCTCTTTCAAATATTATAAAATTATCCTACTGAATAAAATATTTCTCTTACCATTGTGTCAGTACCGTTATCACAACCAAAAACGAAACACATCCTTTATAGCAACTATAACGACAACCGCCAAAAAAAAAAATACCAGTAATAACGGCAAAAATTACTTTTAGGTTGCTAAAATTTTATGCAAAAATGTTATATTTAAGGCTTGCTAAAGATATAGCCAGATTTAGCTGGAGGTACCGGAGGGAGATGGTTTTCCACTACTACCTCCTAAACCGTTGAAGTTAGAGGGGTATACTAAGCGAGCCGATTGTAGCTTAAACTGAGACCTACAATCGCCTCGCTTACTCTACCCCTCTAATTTGAACGGTTTAGGACCTAAAGCCGAAAAACCGTCCCCGGTCCATGCCTCACTGTGGCTGGCAAAGGCGCCCAGCGGCCGGAGCAGAGCCATAACGACGCGAGCGCCGCGCGGTGGCGGGCAGAGCAACTACCAACTGCCGCCGCGAAAGGTAGTTCGCCGGCCCTATCCCGCTGGGCCTGACCCGTTCCTCCATACATTCTGCTCCGTGCCTGGTCCACTGTGCGGCAGCCACCAAGGCAGCCACAGAGCAGCACAGAGCGGACCAGCAGCCAGACCCACAGCTCAACAGTGTGGTAATGGATGGTTGTGCCGCGGCGTGGCGTGGCCGGGCGTGGCGTGCTTCGGACCGGATGGTGGCCAGCCAAGAGGGGGCAAAGTCCTCGGGGGAGGGCGAGAGCTCACCGCCAAGAGCAACACACTGTTAACAATAGGTCGCGTCGACAGCACCGCCAAGCGAATCAGAGGAGCAACTTCAGCTCCGTGGTGGCCAATAGGCGGACAGCGCGGACCCAACTCGCCAGCGTACAACTCGGCAGCACTGCAGAGCGCGTTGAATCCCTCCGCGCCAAACCCATTATTTTGCATCACCCCAACCCTCCTTATCCCCGGCTAGACTCGGACAGGGTTGGCCGTAATCTGCTGAGAGTGCCTACTGACCGAACCGTCCCCCCCCCTTCCGTTTGCCCGTTCAGCCGCGGGCGATTCTCACACCTGCTGACGGCATTAGGCCTGATTGAAATTGTAAAAGGGGAGACACTGCATAAGCAAGCAGCGTCACGCACACCAGCCAACGGGGTTCCACCCCCGTGCCCTGTAAGCCAGACCCCCCCCCTTTCCGCCTCACACTGACACCCCCAAATATTTTTTTTTGAAAAACGAAGCCTCCGGAAATTCCCGACGGCGATTCGGATCGCACTTCCCGCCCAATGTTGACCCAACCACTTCCACAATGATAGCCAGCGACTCCAACTATCGATTTCGACGTGTCCCCCCTCCCCCCTTTTCTCGAGTCTCTGATTAGAAAGCAGCGCGTTGCGCCCTGGGGCGCTTAATGACACGAATTAGGCGGGCTAGCCGAGCAGCAGTCTGATTCTGCGCCGTGTCTGTCTCTCTCGCGCCCCTTGGCAACGCCTCGCCAGAGAGACAGGTTGGGCCTACGGACGAGTCTGGTCGCCGCGACGACGGAACTTCAAACTCGGCCATTGTGCGCCAGTCGCTGAGTCGGTCCTCTTGTCTCCGAGCCGCCGACGTATTCTCTGGTCATTTTTGTTCCGCCAAGACCGTGAAAAGCGGGGCGAAAAAGTTGAGTTCATGCAAGTGGAAATGATCTGACTAGCGGAGAACTTTTCGGCCTGAGAACATCGAGTTGAGGTCGTCCGTGCCGTGTCAAGCCTTCTTTTTATTCTCTCCCTCACGGGCAGTGGAACAGAGCGGCGAGCGCCCGCGACCCAGCGCATAGGCCCTCACGCCACTGCACTGCTGTCCGGGTGGCCTACCCTCGCATCCACAGGCGTCCGACCAGACACGCTCTCCTTTTATCTCTCTCTCTCTCTCTCTCTCTCTCTCTCTCTCTCTCTCTCTCTCTCTCTCTCTCTCTCTCTCTCTCTCTCTCTCTCTCTCTCTCTCTCTCTCTCTCTCTCTCTCTCTCTCTCTCTCTCTCTCTCTCTCACCTTGACGGGTCGTGTTATGAGTGCGAGAGAGAGACAGGCAGAGCAGCTCTACCCGCCTGCCCTGAGCTTAGGTTGTCACTGTTGCCGGCAAAGTTGTTCCGAACTGCGCGCCATGTCGCTTTGATACGGGGGTCCGGGGGCCCCACCGCCTTGCGAGACAAACTATAAGACGGTCGAAAGTGATTCAATGCCGTACGAAGAGTTACGATCACCACCAGTCATTTTTGATGAGTTTCCCGGGGAGTTTCGCCGGACCACATTTCGCACACCCGGTTTCTCGACCGATCACGCCCCCCACCTCCCACCCCCCGGTCTTCCCAGCCGCCCCCTTTCCCCTTTCCAGCTGGTTCCGGCTGGTTCCGGCCCTGCGGTCCCGCCCTTCCACTCCGACAGGCCAGAAAGGCGGGTCAGATTAGCGTTGTGTGGGTCAGACCGCCAGGCCGGGCGGACAGATGAAGCTTCGCTTTCCTGTCACTCGATCCGAGCCTGTCCGAAATTGTTATCAAAACGAGAGGGGCTAGGGGGGAGAGAGAGAGAGAGAGAGAGAGAGAGAGAGAGAGAGAGAGAGAGAGAGAGAGAGAGAGAGAGAGAGAGAGAGAGAGAGAGAGAGAGAGAGAGAGAGAGAGAGAGAGAGGGCCCCTGAGGCTGAGGTGGAGGCGGGGGGCCATCGGCGGGTGGTGTGAAAGTGCTCTCCTTGAAATTCCCAGCCCCCTGCCCCCTCCACATCCCCCAGAGACTGCGAGGGGCACGGGGGCCTACCTCCCAGGCGTTTGTCGCGGCGGAGAGAGACTCCAGCGGGATGGGGCCTGCGGCCCGGCCTGCGGGGAGAACGCGTGTCTCGCCGACGCCTCGTCTTGAGGAGTGTCGTGTGTTCGCCCGCACTCATCCCGCTCGTCTCTATCACTCACACACGCTCACACACACACACACACACACACACACACACACACGCACACACACACACACACGCACTCGACGATAGGGTCGGGCCGGCGCGTGGGGACCCATCTGTCAACTTGATCTGTGCCCCCTTCCTTGCCGATGCCCGGCCGCCCCGGCCCCAAGTGTGTGTTCTGTCCTTGTCGAAAGACAGCTGGCCGGGACGGAGAGAGAGAGAGAGAGAGAGAGAGAGAGAGAGAGAGAGAGAGAGAGAGAGAGAGAGAGAGAGAGAGAGAGAGAGAGAGAGAGAGAGAGAGAGAGAGAGAGAGAGAGAGAGAGAGAGGGGGGGGGGCATCCCTCGGTCCATCTGATTGAATCCCCGTGTCTCGCGTGAGCCGCCAGGCCATCCGTTGGAGCGTGATCCCGACCCCTCGCGTTGGCGTGCGCGTGTGTGTGTGCGTGGTGTTACACGCGCGGTTGCATGTGTTCGTGTCTGCGCTCGTTTCAGGGGAATGGGGATTCTTTTCCTTGCGTGTTGCCTGTCGTTCAGCTACGTTTATGATATGGCATTTTTCTCGCTCTCGTTAAATATGGGGTGTGATTAGCACAGATTGTGCAGTGTGATGCGGCTGTGTGCGTGTGTGTGTGTGTGTGCGTTGTTTTCGATGTCCGGGCATGCAGGTCAGGCGAGTGAAGTGCGAGGGCCTCACTCTCTGCATCGAGGGGACTCCATTAACGGCAATGAGGGTCCTTGTGGCGGTGATGGAGGGGACAGTGGAGGGGGACGGGGCAGAAGGGGCGGACCCGCCTCTACAGAGAGGGCGGTGTTGATGAAAAATCTCTAAAATCAATGTTAATGTAATCAAGTTGAATGAGGCTAAATGAGACCCCAATTAATGGCGCACCACTGATAGGAATAACCGGTGGTGAATCGGTTGTCATTTGAGCCCGAGTTTCGTGTTAATGGAATTCGTTCTCCGAGAAGGAGTGCCTCAACGACTTGTCGGCCGCCGGGAGGCTTTGTTGCTTTGTGCTCGCTGCAAAATGCAGAATGCGAGCCAATAATACGAGAGGCGAGTGGGTCCGAGAGTAGGCCCCCAGCCCCCCTCACACACACACACACTCACACACAGACGCACAAAACACACACCAACACAATCGCGCAGCTTGGGCAGCAACAGCGCAGCGGCAGTGATGGGGTGGGTTGTCTGAGTCCCCCCCCCCCACCCCATCCTCCAGCATCCCCACCCCAGTGTTCGGCTGATCGATCCGGCCGCCACAGTGGAGCCGCGTGTCTTCTCTCCTTGCTCTCACGCCAGGGCGGGCCGCGGAGCGAGAGAGAGGCGCGAGGCCGGGGCGGGGGGTGGCGGCCCAGGGTGGTCGCAGCCTCCTAACCTCGTTTCAACCCTTGCGGCGGGGGTGGGGGCGGCGGGGGGCGGCGGGGGCGGACGCAGGGTGCCTGCCCCAACATGTGCGCCCGCTCTGCCAGCCTGCCAGCCTGGTCGGGCCTGAGGACGTCTTGAGAGGCGCGGATCAATCCTGAGTCCAGTGCGACAGAGAGAGAGAGAGAGAGAGAGAGAGAGAGAGAGAGAGAGAGAGAGAGAGAGAGAGAGAGAGAGAGAGAGAGAGAGAGATGCCTTCGCGAGGATGAAATTTAACCAACCAACGTAGTGAATTCACCCTAGATTATCGTCTGAATGGATTCAGCAACGCATTGCCAGCGTTTGCTGCGGCAATGGACTAGAGTAGGGCTCCGCGTATTTCCCAGGGGGCGTGTCCCGAGACTGCTTTTAAGGCACGCCGCGATCGCTGCAACGAATTCCACTGCGCGGCACGTCGGAATTGAATTGCGTTGCAGCTCCGACTCTAGAGCTGGTCCAAAAAAAAAAGTCAAAAACCCCGGGGAATTGAACGTCAGTCCCTGGGGACAGCGTCTGACGTCTGGACGCCTTTACAGTCTCGACCATGGCCCATACCAGTTTATTTTCTCTCTCGCCTGCAACCACGAGCGACAGTCCCATGTTGCACACCGTCGTTTCCGGTCCAACACCTCCCGGCGGCCGTGTACCGAGTGTACTGTACAGCAGGCTGCCCGGCTCACCAGCAGTAGCACCACAAAAAAAAAATTCCAATGCTCATGCATTGCGTGGTGTTCCGCTAATTTAAAAAATAGTTGCGAAAGTAGTTTTTTATTGCCAACCAGGCATGGGCAGGAAAGTAAAGTAAAGTACCGCGGTACCAGGTGGTACAGGTGGTATAGGCGTCGGTTCCCGGTACCGGGGTCGACGGATCGAGTCCCACTTTTTCTCAACATTTTTCGAATAACCCGCTCACTGCGGCTCCATCCCTGCCGCGTCTAGAGCCCGGCTGACGCCGCATCTACCATGAGCCGTGGTGGCTGAGATCGCTAAGGCGTCGGACTTGAACAGTAAGGTCCGGGGATCGAATCCCAACATTGCAATACATTTTACGACTGCCTCCCTCATCCCAATACGACTCAAACCCGTCGTCCGACACTCGGCAGACGTGCAGTCGTGATAGCGTAGTGGTCTGGATCATTTGTCGTCCACTATGCTTGGGTGTCTAAAAAGCAGTCCGCTTCGGCGGATTGGCCTCGGCACTGGTTCGATCCCCGGTCGTTCCAGCCACTCGCAATTGGTCGCGAGTGGGTCCATTCTGATTCGTCGGTTTGGAGTTGATAAGTCCTTTGAAGCTGGCCCTTCACACTGCATGTTCGGTAGAGAGCGCCGGACAGCGGGGGTACCACTGTGGGTACCACTGACCACCCCGCGAAAACCAAAGGCTCTCAACCCCCGCCCTTCACCCGGCCCACATCAGATGAGAACCCCTGGGGTCGCCGCCTGGAATGCACCGGTTCCCCCGATCCACCGAAGTTGCAGGCGGTCCTCCCTACTGTGTGGGGAGGTGGGAGAAGGGCCCCATTTTTTCTTCTTTTTTTTCCCTCCAAGTTCTTTTGTTGGATGCGCCGCTGTACAGCGGTTTGCAGCGCATGGAGTCCGTGGTACCCGTGGGTACGTCAAGTACCGTCGGTACTTTCGAAGGTACCTGTAAAGTACCGTGGCACCGGTGACTGACATGTTTTTATGTATGACTGACATAGTATGTCATGACCAGGAAGTATCGTTGGGGTCAACGATAGTATCGTTGAGGAGAACGATAGTATCGTTGAGGTCAACGATAGTATCGTTGAGGTCAACGATAGTATCGTTGAGGTCAACGATAGTATCGTTGAGGTCAACGATAATATCGTTGTGACATGTCACGAACATGTCACTGACATGTCGTAAGTCACGACGGTGGAATAAAAAAAAGAAATTTCGGTCAAATGCAATAGGGGCTCCTGTCGGAACCCCTAAAAAAAAAACAACATCTCGCTCGGCCTTGTTTTCCCGGCTCGTTTTTTTTTCCCCCCCCCCGTTTTGTAGATGAATGATGGAAAGAGCAGGCCGAATGGGAGCGTCTTCGAAGGTCCTCTTGTCGGGCGGCTTTGTAAAAATGATGTCCCGGGCAGGGAGCATCAGGGGCTTTGGCTTTGGGGCGGCCGCGTTTGACTGCCCTCCCCCCTCCCCTCGACAGGCGGACACAGCATCCATGTATTTAGGACGTGCCCCCACCCCGTCCACGATCCACTTCCCGAATCGAACACGTGGTCCGTCCGGCCTCCGGTACAGTAGCTTTGGTTAAAAAAAAAAAAGAAACAGCGGGTGTTGAACCCTCAATCTCCAGGTTAGGACCAAGGACCAAGCCGCGACCCCAAAATATTTTTCCGCGACCCAAAGTGGGGTCCTAGTCAGGCCGACCTGGAGCACCTGCAGGCCGAGCGGCGTGGCGCGGGCAGGGGGAGTCACTATGCCGCTGTTGGCTCCAGCGCTAGACATTGGGGATCGAGCCCCTAATTAGAAGGAGAGCGAGACGATTCGAGGATCCCGAGCCACAAAAGATGGTTTGAATGAGGATGCCGGTGATGGAGAGAGAGAGAGAGAGTGAGTGAGAGAGAGAGAGAGAGAGAGAGAGAGAGAGAGAGAGAGAGAGAGAGAGAGAGAGAGATAGAGAGAGAGAGAGAGAGAGAGAGAGACAGACAGACAGAGAGCGTGGCCCCTCAGCCGTGCTAATGCGGGGGCATGCTGCTGCACCAGCGGACTGATCCAAACACCGCTGTCTCTCTCGCCCCTGCGAGACGCCCCGTGAGTGCGAGAGAGACAGACTGGGTCACGATGCCGTCTTCAGGCGAGTGCTTCATCGACTTGCCTGGAGTCGATGAGACCCGTCTGCATGGCTGCGCCGTGACGTCACTCAAGCTGCACTCCGTGGCGTCCGCGGCCCGGCCTCCGGGCTGGCTCCGGGCTGGCTCCGGGCTGCCTCCGGGTTGGCTCCGGGCTGGCCTCGGCCGCTTGCACTGTAATATTCCGTGCCTCTTTGTTTGGAGTCACAAAGGCCTGAAATGGGGAGCATGCAGCAACACAGCAACACAACGAGCACGGCGTGACGGGTGCAAGTGCTCGACGGACCCGTGCCTCGGGCAGCCCGTCGGACTGCTGGCACGTTTCAGCCACACTCTGCTCCCTCTCTCCGAATTTCCGGCGATCGACTTCCAACACCTCAAATTATTTTCAACGCCATTTTTTCACTTTGTACCATTTTTCCGAAGTGTACCTCCGCTTCGTGTCCGCTCCTGCATCAACTTCTTCATTTCCCTGGCTTCGTGTTCTTGTTCTTCTGGGTCCGCTGGCCAGCCTCTGCAATTCCAGACTTTGTTGATTGACCCGAACACCGCGTACAACATTCATGTCTCGTGGGAGCGACGCGAGCAGAAACAATAAAGCACAAGAGAGTGGGAGGGGACGTCCGCATAGCCGGCACACAAAGAAATGCCATTTATTTCCAATTTTTCTCACGCGTTTTTTTTTTCTTGTGTTTAATTTTGTTCCATGTTGTTGATTGGGCGGGACCGCAGCTGCACGCACACACGCACAGTGTGACACATCCACACCGCACGCACACGAGCGCATATTACTCTGACCACATCCCTTTGTTTGGGAAGGGATCCCCGGAGTGAGGGGAGACACCACATCACTTTGTGGAAGGGGGGGGGAGCGCTCATCACCTCTAGTTAATTCATTTCCGGCTCAGTGGAGAGGGAGCACGGAGCGTGGAGACTGGGAAAAAGGGGAGGAGGAATCTCCGCTTTCTGATTGGAGGGAATCCAAGTGGCGTAATTATGGCAGAGACTGTACAGCAGACGCCACAAACAACAGCGGCAGCCGACAGACCGCCTACACGCTGCCGTCACAGGCCCGCCAGGGGTGGGGCTGGGGTTGGAACGTGTTCCTCGGTGGGGCATATAGTGCCGCAGACACGGCCCTGTACACGCTGCCTGGCTGCCTAACTGGCCGCTGGACCACACTGTTAAAAGCAAATCGGAAAATACCGGAAACTGCACTCTTCCAAGAGCTGATAAATACATAAATTTCCCGTACAATTTGTGAGGAAAAAAATTGCCTCCAATATGTTCAGGAAACTACAAAAACTTTCATGTCGCTTATTGAATCTCTCCGCGGCCGCTACGTCAATCTGTGCCTGCACAGTGGGAGGCAGGGGTCGAGACCAGTACACTAGTAGGCCTCCTCGGACCGTCGCCAACATTTCTCGCGGTGCCGGGGCTGAGGGCGGCGATCCCCGGGCTGGCGGCAGGCCGCGCAGCTTTCTCTTCGGTCCCTGATTTGGCCCTCGATATTGTGAGCCAGCAGCAACGTGCCTGCGGTACGGATGGGGAGGCCGGGGCCTTGGCCGGGGCGGTAGGGGCGGCGCGCGCAAAGTATTACTTTTATTACTTTTATTATTGCTCAGACCACGTCGAAGCCCATCATGACGCACTCGGCCTCGCTGATGTTGGGGAAGGCCGGCCTGCCCTCGGCGTCCAGGAAGCCGTCGTACTGGAGGCGGCTCAGCTCCTGCGGCGGAAAGACACCCGTCATGGCATGCACTCTGTCTCCCTCGCACCCACGAGCCGTCCCGTCGGGGCGCGAGAGAGACGGAGCGACTCGCTCGCAGCCCGCGGCCCGAGCGCCTGCAGGCTAGGCAACACATCTACCTCGGCGCGCAGCCGGCTAGCTGTTGCCTAGCCTGCAGGCGGCCAACCCCAGCGGGCATTCCCACGATCCACCTCCGTCGGAAGGGTTGCCAACCTCAGCCTGCCCTCTTTGGCTATCAACACTGAAATATGAGGGGTGAGACTTGATGCCATCCTGGGGGTCAGAAAGCAAGACCGCTTAGCGACGGCCCCGTCCCCAGCTACTCGCAATTATCGTCAACTTATTACGCGGAGGGGAGTAAATGTGCGATTAAAATTCCGCTTTTGTAAATGAGTTGAAGGGAGGGACCAACAATGGAGGCACTGCCGGGGTGAGGAGTGAGGGAGTCAAAGACAGAGAAAAGGGGGGGGGGGTGCATTGCCTCGAGTGAATGGTGGCGTCCTCTGGGGGGCGGGACTTGCAGATAACTGACTTTGTGAACATGCCGACGGCACTGGAGGGAAAGTACCCTGCGGGGAAAAAAAAACGCAGTATGTCAAAATGTAAATATTTGGCGTTTGCTGGGTTGTTTTTTCGCTGTGGTCGGTGCTTTGTTGTTGTCGTCGTTTGTCGTTGTTGTTGAATTTCATGACCCAGCCGCCAAGGCGACGGCGGCGCGGTGTAAAACGAAGAAAAAGGAGGGAGGGGTGAAGAGTGTGTGTATTGTTGGGTTTAGAGGCGGAAGGGGGTTGTTTGCTGGAGGCCGGCGCCTCCGCGGAAGAGAGAAAAAAGCGTGCTAAATGGTGAAGCCGAAGGGAAGGGGGTGAAGCACCGACATGAAAGAGAGAGAGAGAGAGAGAGAGAGAGAGAGAGAGAGAGAGAGAGAGAGAGAGAGAGAGAGAGAGAGAGAGAGAGAGAGAGAGAGAGAGAGAGAGAGAGAGAGAGAGAGAGAGAGAGAGAGAGAGAGAGAGAGAGAGAGAGAGACATTTTGCCACTTTGCGTCTTTCTTTTCGCGAGCCCCTGCCACAGCGCCGGAGGGCGGGGGAGGGAGAGAAAGGAGGTGGGCGGTATCAGAACGGACGGGGCGCGCGATGAGATTGGAGCGATTAGGGGTGAAAAAAAAATGACATTAGGGGAAATTGAAAGATAGATGTTAAGCTGAGCTGACGGAGCGTCAGGCAGCTGCGTGGGGCTCTTATCGGTGCTACGCGTGACTAGGCAGCCGCTCCTCCTTTAGGAAGCGCCCACACAATGGCTGCCGTGCGCGCACGCGTCACACTGCAAAGCCTTCTCACACCGCGAAGCACGAGCGATTGTAGGCTTCGACCAGAGCTTCCAGAGCTCTCAGTGCGCCCCACTGGCCGCGCTGACCCGGCCGCAACTTTACGGAGGGCGAGCCGCGAGCCGCACCCTACAGGGCCTACGCCCTAAGCTGAGTTCCTTGTTTGCGTGGCGTCAACTTCTAGAAACCCGCAACCCGCCGTCCTCCCTCTCTCTCTCTCTCTCTCTCTCTCTCTCTCTCTCTCTCTCTCTCTCTCTCTCTCTCTCTCTCTCTCTCTCTCTCTCTCTCTCTCTCTGTAAACATCTAAACACGCTTTGCACAGCCACCACTGTGAAATGCGAAATTCACAACGCGGAACTTTTCATAAGTACGCAACACACCGCGGCTCTCCGTAGAGGCAGGCGGTTTGAATTTACCGCGTTTTTTTTTTTGCGCTTGAAGGGTACCCTATTGCATCGTGGGGTCACCAATGTTTGGCTGTGGGGCCCCGAATATGTTTGCATGCATTTTTAGGTCGAGTGCCGAGGAAGGCTGGGGACCGCTGTCGTAACGACTGGGTAGGGAAAAAGCGACGGGTCCTTCCGTCGCTCGGCGCACCAAGGATGCTGCTAACAAGACGGTAGCGGTAGCCATGGCGACCGCGGCCCCGCTGTGGCGAAGTGTTTGCGCAGTGTTGCCCCTCGTGCAGCAATATTGAAAGGGTTGCCAACCTCAGCCTGCCTACAGGGCAATACTCGGACGTGGCCCTCGAGAAGTCGCCTGCTTAGTTGGTGGGCTGAGGTTGGCCACCCTTTCGGCACTGGTGTTGTGTAGGAATTTGTGCGTGCTAGCGTGGCAACACTGCGCGCTGCACCGCACTCGTTGTTTGGGAAGTTGGTTGTTTGCTGGAATGGCTGCCCTGTAGTCTTCTAACTCCAGGACCGCAGGGCCTGGCATTGCACTGCGGTGGAGATGGCGGAGAGAGAGAGAGAGAGAGAGAGAGAGAGAGGGGGGGGGGTGAGAAGGGGGAGAAGGGAAGGGTGCAAATTATCCTGGCACTGGCAATGAAATATAGATGACGAACTGGTGTCTAGGATGGAAGTTCGCTGCCACTAATGGAAGAAGTGAGGTCCTGATTCCGAGTCTGTCTGTCTCTCTGTCTGTCCGTCTGCAGCTTGGCTATTCGCGGCATGCCTAATTCATGGCGCGTCCGTCTGAGTCGGCGATACTTTCTTGACGAGAGCCCCACCACCCCCGCCAACTTGAAAAGGAAAGTGAGCCCACCTTGAAGCCGGCCTTGGCGGCCAGGGCCTGGCTGCGCTCGCCCGTGAAGGGGGTGCTGAAGTGCGGGATGCCGAAGGCGCGGCACATGGCGGGCAGGGCCTGCAGCACGGCCAGGCCCAGGCCGCGGCACCGCCGGTCGCGGCGCACCCACAGGCCCAGGTCCAGCGCGAAGTGCGGCACGGGGCCGGCCCACGCCGACTCGCCCACTGTGCCGCCGGCGCCGGCCTCGGGACGCGTGAAGGGGTCGCCGTACGCCGAGGAGCCCCGCAAGGTGTCGGACAGCGTGAGCATGAGGCGGATGCCGCGGCCCTGGAACTGGTGGAACCAAGAGTCAGCGCCCCGAACAGCCACCCTCGCTCTGGTAGCGATGCCCTGCCGCCGGGCGCTGTGGACGGCGTCCTGGATGCGTCCCCGATAGCGTCGAAGCGCCCGTCGATTTAGCTCGGGACGTGATACTGCCGTACCTTTCAGGTCGGAAACAAAGGCATGGAGATTAGAAAGCCTACTCGGCCGATAGTTTCGGGGGCTGCTTTTGTCGAGTTCGGTTATTGTTATCGGTGGGTCTGCCACAGCCAGTGGCGTAGGCGGGGGTGGCGGGGCTGGGTCGTGCCGGAGGAGGTCACGTAGGTGTGGCTGCATAGCATATTGACTCAAGTGTTGTCTGGCTGCGGGCTCTCCACCGGCAGTTGTAACGCAAGCACATTACAAGGCGGTTGCCTCCCCCCCACGTTCTGAATGGTCTTCCCTTTGGACTGCCAGTGGCAGGACGGGAATCCTGGCTGTGGGAGATATTGCTGCAACACAGACACCAAAAACAACACGCTTACACGCGCACAGACAAACTCACCCACCCACCCACCCACACACACCAGCCAACAAGCTTCTCCCCCCCCCCCCTTACTCCCCATTCTCACACACACGCTCACAGACAGACCAGCATTTACACGGCAAATAGCGCAGCAGCGTGTTGGCTGGACAGTCGTTATGGGGTTGGGGGAGAGAGGGAACAAATTAATTGAACCGGCCAGGTTGCTGACGGAGCTCCGTGTGAATTGCTTTCCGGATTATCCATTTCTTCATCCAGCCATTACCTGTCTCACGACGGGGGGCAGGTTCCGGAAATGGGCTTACCTCCGGCAGTTCCGGGTCTCGCTTCGACAGCACCGGGATAATCATGGCACCGACTACTTCCGGTTCGCTGTCCGGTTCACCTTCCTCCAGGACCACCAGGCTGGAGCCCTGGGTCAGGGCGGTGGAGATGAGGAAGCGGAACTCCGCCATGGAGACCTGGAACCAGAAGGAAACAGCGCACACGGCGCGGCGTGGCACGGCACGGCCTTCATTATTCATTTGCCGCAGTTCGGGCCGCCTAGCGCACTCTCGGGTCGCTCCAGGCGTGGTGCGGGCGGGGGGGGGGGGGGGGGGGGCCTCCAGCGCCGCACTTTTTCCTACCTAAAATGTCTTTGGACCGTCCCTTGCCTAGCCCTGCTTCCCTTCCCGAGGCCCTCCCCCACCTCCTCTGGCATTGCCCCAGGGCGGCACTGTGTGACACACCCAGGCGGCTGAGGGATGCTCGGCTTGACTGGCGCGCTGGCGTGTGGGAGTGATGCCGCGCACCTGTCTGCCTGCGGCCAGCGCGCGTCCCATCTCCCGAAGTGCGCCCGAAGTGAGCCCGAAGTGCACCCGAAGTGCGCTCGGCGTGCTCACCTCGTCGTCGGGCATGGCGATGCTCTTGGAGCACGGCTCGTCGTGGAAGTACTCCCGGAAGTAGTAGTCGACGATCTTGTGGTGCAGGTCCGGCGTGGCCTCCTGCACGCGGTACTTGACGCCGCGGTGCTCGTGGCGGCCCCACACGGCGGGGGACGGCACGCCGGCCGGCCGCGACCACGCCAGGAACTGCTCCGCTGCTGCCATCGCCCTGCTGCTGCCAAAGAAAAACAACACCAAAAACTCGCACACTTTTCGTCGTGTCTTTGTTTTTAGCAGAGTCCGGCGGACGTATTTTTGTTCGAGTTTGTGCGGGGCGCTTGTAGCCGCGGGATTACGAGATTAATGCTATGCTGAGCCGACTATGCACCCGCGCCGGCTGCTGGAGCCTAGCCTCAGCCTCTGGGAGGCCCCGCCTGCCACCCGGCCCGGCCGGTCGCGGCCCGTGAGAACAAGCTGGGGCTGGGCGGTGCGAAACAACACGGCCAGCTACTTATTCCGTGGCGGCGCTGTGACTTGGTCGCACTCGCGGGGCCCCCCGTAGGGCCCCCCGTAGGGCCCCCCGTAGGGCCCCCCGTAGGGCCCCCCGTAGGGCCCGCAGGGTGCGAGAGAGACAGGGACGATTCTTCGGAGCCGCTGGCCTTTGGGCTAATTTTTGAGGCGCTGGTCGGGCTTCCCTTTGTGGGTGGGCGGCCCGCCCCGGCTGGGCTTTGAGGCTCCCTGGATCGGAACAAGGCCAATCGAGTGGACTTAATCCACGATCGCGTGACTCGCGAGCGCATTCGCTGGTAATTACACTGAAAATCGTCGGCCCACCTGACTTGGTTGGGTTAGCGCGGCCTGCGTGCGTTTGGACCGTGAGCAGTCTGTCAGACATCGTTGGAGCGCATGCCCTGCCCGGCTTTTGCCGAAGCTCAGCGCTGACCTTTCTCAACGCATACTGATAAACCACGCCCTTTCTCTCGAACATTCTCCCAAAATGTTTGTGGTTCTGTTACAGTCTGAAGCTCTTGCTGAGGGTTCTCTACGTAACACGAATAACTTAAAGCTTATGACCGGCCCACTGACCGTCTGTAGGGTGGATGAGAAACTGCGCGCCGCGTTTCGCGCCTCTTTGGTCTGCGCGAGGGGGAATTCACTACCTAAAATGCTCAACCAACCATTACCTTTTTCAAAGTATTACATCTATTACACCTATTACGTCTTCTATTACGGACCTTCAATTTTGACCCACAATGTCGCGTATTTCAAACGTTGTACGGTTTTAAAATTCAATAATGAGTTTCTCTTATTGGGAGCCGTTACAGTCACCGTAATACTGAACGTTAAGACCGAAAAACTAAAGAAAAACTAACTTCATGGCAAGAAAAGTAAAAACATGTCACTAAATTTTCCTGCCAACTGCTCATTTAACCAATTACATTACAGAACTATTACAGATCAATTACACACCGGACAACCAACCATTACCAGAGTGAATTCCCCCTCGGGTCTGCGGGCCGTTTTCTCGCGCAAGGCGGTGCTCAAGGTCACTGCGGTCCGAGCCCAGCCCGGCGAGCGTCCACCTGGGCGCGCTGCGCGGCGCTGAGCCCTGTGGCCGCGCCGGCCGCGCGCCTTGACCGGCCTGCTGAACCTAAATACCTTGTTGTTGGTGTGGCGGCCGGTGGCGGCCGGTGGCGGCAGACGGCCCTCTCTCTGCGCTGACTGGGCGGGGCACGGGCTCGCCGGCTACTGCCGGCAGCGACCCGTCCGACTGAAGGTCACCGGCCGCGGCTGTGGAAGAGCAAGATGCGTGGCGGTCGGCCCCCCTCCCTCACCATAGCGTCTTATCCGCCGACACTCATTCAAACGGCAAGGCCCGCATCTTGTACTGCACCACGCTCTCTCCCCCCCCCTCTCTCTCTCTCTCTCTCTCTCTCTCTCTCTCTCTCTCTCTCTCTCTCTCTCTCTCTCTCTCTCTCTCTCTCTCTCTCTCTGTCCGCTGTGTCCGCCTGCAGTGCTGAGATAGGCAAACCCGCCTCACTGCGGTGTGTTCGCGCCTGGCTGCTGGAGTGACGGTCGCTGCGTCGCTACTCCGCGCGCGAGAGGCTCTCATCGCCGTCCGAACGGACGGGCCGAGCGAATGGGGTAACGTCGGCGCCCGTGCCAGCCCGCTCATCTTGTGGGAGTCGGTTTGCCTACGCACTAGCGGCAGGTTGCCTACCCATTAGGGACTGCAGCCAGAGCCGTAAGAGTTAGGCCTTGTTTGGCGTGTTTACTGTAATTTCCCCCCCCCCCATAAAGTGACAACAAGTTTTAAGAGTGTTGTTTCCGTGTGGCAGGTACGCTGCAGGGTCCGCACGAGAAGCGCCTGCTGGAGGACCTGCTGGACGACTACAACGTCCTGGAGCGGCCCGTGGCCAACGAGTCGGAGCCGCTGGAGATCAAGTTCGGACTGACGCTGCAGCAGATAATCGATGTGGTATGTGTCAGTCGCAGTGCGCTGCGCAGCTCATGTTCATAACAATTTTTTTTCTTTAAGGTTTTAATGTGGTGCGATTATTAACTTTTAATGATTTCTAGGTTTGCACGTTCTTAATTTTGGAACGCTGTAAACATTTTTTCCGCAACGTTTTGCGAGCAGCGTGCAACCATATTGAGGCTCAGTTGTCACGTGGTTTCTTGATCCATCATGTACTGTTAAATCAGGCGCTGAGCAAGGATTGCACTGAGGGCGGATGTGGAGTTTGCAGAGTGGGATGGGAGCCAGTTCCCCAGTCGTTCTTGTCTTTGTCTTGGCCGGCCGTAGGTGTCCGGGGGGCTCCGTTCGGCGTCGGGGAGCCACCATTATAAATTGATGGGTAGGCGGCCCGCACTGCAGTTGGGAACGTTTGCGCCAACTTCACGAAAGCAAAGAATTGCCCCCTCCTCCCGCCGTCACTGTCTTCACGCAGAGAGGGCAAATGTTTACTGAGGGCTGTCAAACTGTTTGCAACTTCCGTCCCGGGTTGTAACTCGGTATAATTCTTCCTAATAATTGGGTTTATTCCAAAGCTCGTTTCGAGGATTTTGCTGGGGGTTAAGTCATCCCTTTTTATTCTGAAAAGTACGTCAGAAACAAAATTAAATTGCTAATTCGGGCTTTAATCTTTTATTTCGCGTTTCACTTCTACCCTCTAGAATGAAAAGGATCAAATACTGACAACCAACGCATGGTTGAATTTGGTAAGTCACCGGTCTGCGGTCTGTAATCCAGGATGGTGGCTAGTGTGTGTATCCATGTCAAACTGTCATGTCGGCTCATGTTGCGTTTCACCTCCCCACCGCAAGAAGCGAAATGACTGGAAACTGTTGCACGCACGCAGTTTTTCCTCTTTTTTCGCTTCTTACGTCTCCCCCTCCCCCTGGGTCTTCGCAAACCGCTGCCACCGCTTGGTACCCAGCCAGGGCTGGGCGTAGACTCGTGTCTAGTTATCGTTTTGCATGGAGACTCGACTCCGCCGTTAGAGTCGCCCGCATCATGGTGCCTGTCGTGTTTGTCGAAAACGAGATTCAAATTTGGGCGGTTTGCGAACGAACGCGGAGCCCACTCTCTGTTCAGTGAGTCGAGTGCTGGCTCTCGTCCCGGGGCTATCCTGCGCACACTCGCCATTCTCGAGCGTCGTTCAGAGGCCTCATAATGTTTGTTGAAGAAGTTCAAAAAAAATGGTAAAAAAAAGTTTGTTTTTTTTGTTTTTTTTTAATAAAAAATTCTTGTTTTTGAATGGCCGCGAGGGAATGTCGGGTAGGCGTTCCTCCCAGGCCGGGGCGACTGGAAAGGAAAGGCATGGCTTTGGCATTTTCGCTTCGCCTGTGCCGCCCTGGCCGACTGTCACCTCAACCCCTTTCGCTGCATGTTGTCTGTTCACTGTGTCGATTTAACTAACGGCCAATGTTTTTCCGTTCTTTTTTTGTTGTGTCTGACGAATAGGATGAGAAGAACCAACTCCTTATTACAAATATTTGGCTTTCGTTGGTAAGTTCTAAACGTAAACCGACTGATAAAGAGAGAAAAGTTGGCACACACGGCAGACGCATATACTATCGTTTCTTTTGTTCTCAACGTATCTTTGCGAACTGTAGAACCTTGTATGTAGATCTTTATACACTATTCTTTCTCAACATTTTCCCGACTGTAAATACTAAGAACTGCAAACCACCCAAGCATCTCACACTGGAGCCCCGTGTCACTGGTTCTTGTTACACTGTGGCAAAATCATCCCCCTAGATTTAGTTGCGTAACTACTTGCTACATTCCGCGCTGTTCTCATCGAGAAGCGCATCTTCAAAGCACGGGCTCAACAGTCATCAATCTTCTCAAAGCTTTTTAGAGTGTAGGATTGTTATCTCAAGAAAACATGAATACTAGTTAGTAATTTTGAACCCTTTCCACGTGAAACACGTTGATGCTAAGAGTTGGGCTGCCTGTGCAGTTTTAGCAGAAGTTAAAGCACGTATGTTGGATCTTTTCTTAAGTAATAATATGTTGTAGACACATGGTAAGATATTGTGGCATTGTTTTACATTTTTATATTTTATGCAGACACAAAAGGGCTTTTCAAAGTATTTTTTTTTTCATTACATATTTGTTTACTGACGACTGCTGCTTTATTGCAACATCAACGTGTTTCACTATTTTCCTGTATGTTACAACACAATGCAGTATATTTCACGTCCCAGCAAGGGGCTAGACCTCACTGATTCATAACCCCCTCCCTTTTGTGTGGATCGCATAGATGCTTTTTACCTGTACTCAGTTACACAATGAATACAACAAAATTGGAAGCTGTCACAATATTTACACCGCTTAGCGACATAGGTCTGTGATCCAGGCATCCTATGAACCAATTCCCATAAGCACTTCCCGTAATAAACCCTCAAAAAAAAAAATCTTAGGGAGTTTGTTGTACCATTTCACAGTGTGTAAAATTAGGTATCATGGCGTATTATCATTGATATTACGCGCTAGGCACATTCTAAACCTCACTAAAATATTTTTTTTTAATGGTACGTCAATGTAATATGTATAACCACGAGGCCGCCCCCTGGATAAACATGTCTTATCGAACCTTGAAATGATACACAAAAACCACATATTTCAATTGAGCTAGTTTATCAAGTACGTGTCGACAGTGTTTCAGGATTATTTCAATGGAAAAGCGGAGCGGTGAGTTCTATGTGAAGAGACTGAAATTTTCGAGGAACTTAATTTCAGGGACCTGCAGAGACTCTTCCTTTATTTGAACGCAATCTTCCAGTTTAATGATTCATGCTCGCAGGGAGATCTTCCGAGCAAACTTACTTCCGACCGGCGAGGGATCAAATTTGTTCAACGCAATGAAAAATCGTGTCTGGTTTATGTTTCCTTTTTCTTTTTTTTTTTCAAAACAGTTTAAAAGGCCTTGAACTTTTTGATGGTTTGGTGTTTTCATTACCAGAGCACCATTTCGACGTTAGAACAGAGATAAAAATAATTACAAAATCAATCAATTAAATCTTTCTTCTTTTTCTTCTGTCATAACTTGTGTGTATTTCTTCCCCTTGTGTAAACGATTGTCGGTTCCGTTTACAATGTCTTTTCTATCTTTAGAAGGCATCGATAGCGCCTCCGAGTGCTTTCTACTAGGAGTACAGACAATTTCACTGCCGTGTGTGTGTGTGTGTCTAAATAATTGTCTTGTGCCTTAAATGAAATCCTGACCGGACAATTAAATAACAAAATTTATGAATGTTGAGCTGTTTCTGATTCTTGTACATTTTTGTGTACAGACCAGAGTTAGGATTGCGTTTTTAATTCTAAAGTACTTTTTTGGTGTTTTTAAGTCTTACGATTAAATATCATTTTTTTTAATTTTGCATAAAATAACATACAGACTCTGGTGCAACGTGAATGTTCTTGATTTAAATTTATTGCTCATTTACAATCTAATTTGATTTTCCTTGCTGGATGGAGCAGAGGGACGTTGCGTTCATAAGAAGATTACAGTCTCCTATTCATCGCCGCCATTGCGAAATAATTTCTGTACTTTTGTATACAGCCAGTGCTGATATGAGCAGCTCATAATTTCACAGCATAATTTAGAAATATCTAAACAACCTGACACGATTAAATAACTAAAATTATGATCACCGTAACTCTAATCCAAACTAAAAATCCTTACTCAACCTTATAAATAAAATGCATTGTTATTGTGACTTGCTTGCATGTTAAAAGGAGTTGTTCCCTGCTCATTCCCTTCCTATTTGTGCATGAGGCCGGTTAGAGTATGCTTCAGGCTGTGTCTGAGAAAAAAGCTAACAGGAAAACATGTATTGCACGATGAGCAAATTGACTTGTATGTGTTATTATCATGCCCTTTATTTTAGTTTCGTCACTGTTGACGGTTGAATCATATTTTATCTCACCAACCAACTTAAACTGCTTGCCGCATCTTGGTAACCAGAGCTTTACTTTTTTTCCTTGCTGCTCTCAATGCTTCTGTAATAGTGAGTTTTAAGCCTGCCCGAAATGCTCTGTTTGTGTGTGTATGCTAGTTTGTGTTTTTTTTTTTTTTGAATTATTATTTTTCTCTCTGTATGATAATAGAGAGAGTGCTCAGAATAACAGGCAGTGTCTTGCAAGGTAATTTCCAAAGTACTCATTTTGTCCACGCCAATTTCTGAGCACTACGATTTGTCTGCACTCTGTGTCTTTCATTTCTATTAGTATTAATTGGTTTTGAATAAAATTCTTTCTCGTCGTCGTGTTGCCTTGTGCTGACGGCATAAACTAAGTTTTTTTGAAATTTTAGCCAAGGTAAGGCTGTCACTGTGCGCCCTAGTAACTTCAAAGGGGAAGCAAATTCATTTAGCAACATTTTTTGACCGCTCAAATGCATTTGTTGGCCTATATAAAAAGGCGCCACTTGCGTGTGTTTCTTGTAACTTAAGATAGACGAAAAAGATAAGTTAACGGCTAAAACCTGATTATAATAAGGCATATCGAAGGGAAAAGGCACATTTTGTGAAGCAAATACTCAGGGTTCCTTTGCTTTTTATAGGAATGGACGGACTACAACCTTAGATGGAACCACTCGGAGTACGGGAACGTCAAGGATCTTCGCATCACACCTAATAAGATTTGGAGACCAGATGTATTGATGTACAACAGGTAATTCACCGTCCACCCTATATTACCACTCTTCTCAGCCATTCTCAGTAACATTGATACAAGTGATTTTTCACAAGTAAGCAGAATGATCCTTTGATTCCTGAACGGATTTCTCCGTCCCCGTTACTTTATTTCTAATTGATGCACTGTTTTCGCTGCAGAAGTATTGTAGCTGTTCAGTCACCAACCTGGTGCATTTGGAACACTTTTGAATGTATTTGGTTCTTATATGGAATGACAATCCAAATCTTACATTCACTTTCTGGATAATTTTACTTCTGTGTTAGTCATGTTAAAGTAACGTGTTTACGTGTTTTTCTTGATTGAAATCCCTTTTTATTTTAAGTATGGTTCCGTATTAATGCGTAAACCAGTTGTTGCAGAAATCCATTATTTTTCACCTGATGAGTGTTCTTTTGTGTAGAAATTTTCTTGTTTTAAAGCACAAGATAGTTTATTAATTTCCGTTTACATGTAAGCTTCCTGTAATAAATGGAACAAAACTAAAACGGTACAGACTTATCTGACTATCTTGTGCTTGTGCTTATTTATATTGATCTGGATGGAGAAATCGGGATAAAAATGCAGGTTTCTCTGTACTTGGAATCCTTGATGCCTGGATAACTTCTATGAGTATGTATGCTGTGGGGATAGCGTCCGGTCCGGCCAGCCCTAAGACCGTCTCTTAAAAGCACTAACCTAAATAACAACCGCTGTCGAGCGCCCCACTTGCTCGAGCTTTAAAAAAATCAAGTAGAGGCCACCCGCATAACACTGCAAAGCAAGTAAAAAACTGAAACGACTCCGTTATTGGTTCAGCTCGTAAAGCGTTCTTTATGTGTATTTTTAATGGAACTAGAGGAACTTAATTTTGCTTTCGATCTTGTTGTTACGCGTGTGGCCTACATCTAAACTTGCGTTCATTGCCAACGTCACAACACTACTATCCAATGTGTTGCCTGTTCAGCTCGTTTTCAGCGAGCAATTTGCTTATTATGAGACAGCAGTAGCTGGATACGCCGCGTTTAAACTGAACTGCCGAATCTGTGGCTTACATTAGTGATTTGGACTTTAAAATAAACTACCTCTAAAGTCTGAGCACAGATACGATATTTTAATCGTCTCTGGTTCATTTATTGAATGATTTGCCATTAGTAAGTATGGATGTGAAATAGTCCAAAACGTACTGTCACAGAGGTGGCATGTATTTCTTTAGAGGTTAGCGCGACGTTTACACTACTCAGTGTTAACGTTTGCAGCTTGAAGGGCGAGTGCGTAGTCTGCTTAGTTGTGATAGAGGGTTCACTCTCATACACTGCTGTAGCAAAGCTTCGCCTTCTAAACGAACACGTCTTCTTAAATAACGCATGAGTAATTCAGTCTGTACGAAAGCATGATAAAAACAACCTACCTAAATAAGCTGTCACCTTTTTGTTGACGTAGATAATAAGTCTAACCGAATGTGACCGACATTAAACCCTCGAACTAAACTAAACGGATCTGGGGCGCCCTAAACGCGCTGGGCCGTGGCGCCGCCACGGGCTGAAACTAAACGAAACCCGCGTAAACTAAACCGCGGTTGCTTTTCTACCTTGACGGGTCACTCGGACCGCCTCTATTCTGCTCCACTTTTTCAGAAGCCCATCTCATTCTGCATTTGTCTTGAGCAATGTACCAGCGTCTTTCTCTGTAGCGCTGGTCAGGGGAGGTGGTTCGTTTCTTTCGTCTCATTTTAGATTCAGATTTTCCGCAACGTTGAAACCTTACAATGATTAAACTGTTGAACAAAAATAAAGGCTGCGCTGTTTTGCGACGTGCAGAACCATTCCGTCTTTATATCGGCTCTTCCTTTTATTGCATTTTAAACCTTGCTCCGAAACTGGATTTTCGCTAAGTGAAAGTCTCCGTCCTGAATGCATTTTTGAGAGGATCCGAGTGGCGGTCGGGTACGAATCGTGGCCGCTCTCTAAATAAATGAAACCGGACGGTGGGACGCTATCACTGGCCCGCCCTCCTCCCAGCAGTACCGCATCAGGAAGCAGACTAAATACTATCATTTCAATTTTTTGTCTGTTAATTATAACATTTTAACCTAACCTTCTCCTTGAGATATCTTCAATACCTAGAGCTTAAAACTATGCTGTGCTCATTAACATTTCTTGCCTCTTGACACTTTGTTTCTTTAAAGCCTCATCGACTTCAAATTTTTTTAGAGCACAGATTGCCGAATGTTGCTGTGGCTGCTTGTGGTGCACTCACATTCCCATTGACGATATGCCAAGGAGTTGCTTTTCAGGCTTCTGCTTTTGATCAGAGGCCTGTTGAGTCAACGCCAGGAATCATGCCTTTTGAATCCTTAAAGGGCATTGCCCTGCCTGAGGATTCTGAAAGCATTTTTCCAGGAAATGAAACATGATCTGTCATATTGGGTAGTAACCGACGTGTGTGTGTGTTTGTCCATCCCCTAAGCGCTGATGAGGGTTTCGACGGCACGTACCACACTAATGTTGTGGTCAGGGACTCAGGCAAGTGCCTCTACGTACCACCCGGCATCTTCAAGAGCACATGCAAGATAGACATTACATGGTTCCCTTTTGATGACCAACACTGTGACATGAAGTTTGGTAGCTGGACGTATGACGGAAGCCAGGTATACAACAAACACGCTACATTTTACTTTGAAAATTTTCTAAATAAATCCGACAGAGCAAAAAAGGCCAAGTTACAATCGCGGTGAAGTGCCGTGCTGCTCTTTATTGCAGCTGGAACTAAAGCGCTTGTTTCGTGGCTCTTCTGAATAGCCCCAAAAGTAAGGATGGCAGTGACTAGATCTAAATCAGCCACACTCCTCCCACATAAGCATGAAAATCGTGTGTATGCGTGTGTGTGTGTGCGAGGGTAGCTGCCACTCCATCTAGGCTGCACGACCACCGGCCAGAACCACGGGTGTTTCAAAACGTTTTAATTAATGGTCTTTAAAATTTTACTTGTACAATCACCATTTTTCTCCTGTTTGTGTTTTCTTATTCTCTTGTCAGTTGCAGCATAACAAATCTCAAAATTCTTCCTAAAACCAATTTTTGAATTTCTTTTAAACCTTAACATGATGACCAAAACCCCATTTTGTTGTCCTTCAAAGACGTCACAGTAAAAAAAAATCAAATAAATGCCCATGGTTTCTGACTTGTAATGGCTGGTTTTCGAATTTTTAAAAATCTTAACTACGGCCGCTCTCAACCCGTTCAGTGGACTGTCTGTTCTCAATCCTTCAACTAACCTAACCATCCCAAACCTATGTCTTAATTGCTTTCGGTGTGTATTAGTAAGACAGTCTGTTGCACAAGTACAGTCTTTCGTGATACATGCAGTGTGTTTATTGCTTATTCACCGGAAAGCGATTCTAGATTAACCGAAATATCTAAACACGCTGTAAAATATTTCGAAAAATAACTGAGTCACCTGAACACGAAGTGAAGCAACATTTCCTTTAATTAAATCCGTGCTTCGCGTTTCCATAACGCTATCTGAAGACCCCTAAAAAACGCGTAACAAATGTCCCGTTCCTATATTTTAGTTCGTAAAAGCAAAATCGCACATTAAACCGGTAAATGCTCGCTCCCTGGTCAGGTGATGGGGTAAAGAGAACGGTCCAAATTTGTGTCATGGTCTTAGCGGTGTTAAGCTTTCTCTGTTGAATGATGTTCGTGTGTTTGCTAATTCCTAACCTAAGTGTGGTGCCATCCGTGCGCATATAGTTGTCACTCGCTTTGCGGACTTAATCTATGTTTGTGACGGAACGAAGCACACATACACATTTACACGACATGAGATATGTCTCTCGCGTTCACTGGATAATGTTCTGTGGCGACTTACCATCGTTAATGTTAGGATTTTTACTGACAAGACGCAACTAATAGGACACCGACCGACAGTACTTGGTAGTGTGCGGGTAGGCTCTGTCTTGCCCGCCGCACCATAAAACTGAAAACGCCTTGTCTGCACTTTATTCATGGGTGCCTCCATGGTTTACCTGTCCTGAATTGGCTTCATCGCCGCTTCAGGAAATGGTCCTTCTTAGCCCGTGGAAAAGTGTTGATTGTTTGCGTTTGGCGTGTGTACCATTCATACACTCATGTTACACTGTACCATCACTCGGGAACACCATGACTATATGGAACACTATTTTGCATGGTGCAGACCAATTGGGGGCAGCTCTTCTGACAACTATGCAAGAAACTATACAATCCCGCCTTTTCTTTGGACCCATGCCATAGCCTTCCGTTTCTCCCGGAGACCAACGGCTTATGCTCAGATGGCCAAGGCTTGCCCATACGCACGCTTGCGCGTCGCCACACGGCCATTGTTGCCATGGTATTATTAGCACTCTTAATGAAAAAGTCCTCCATTTTTCTTGCCACTCAGTACTGTTAAACACGACGAATATTTGTGGCGGGGATTTCTTTGCGTTGTTAAATGAGGAGTGCAAACACAGCACGGTACTTTGTCGTCCATGGAAGTCTGCCGCCTAATTTGGTGTTCAGTGAAAGAGTGGCATATGCGCTCCTTCAGCAAAGTGCGTAAATGCAATCCAACAAGCCACATTTGGTTACAGTTGTAATAACTTCATTGCATGCAAAGTGTATCATGGCTGAGAGACCATGAGGGGTAGATCTGCATGATAAGTGTGTTAACCGACTACCGTGCTGTGTCTGGACGGCTTCAAAGAGTCTCGTGCAGGTCAACCCAGTGTCCTTATTCCAGACTCTGGATGCAAGGCTGCCCGATTGCATTGCTGCTTGTGACAAAGCATGACTTCTATCGCGATCCGTTGTTTCGCAAAATAACAATGCTGAAGACGCTTAGTATTGGAGCTTTTGAGGGATGACCAAGGAAAAATGGCTTAGTTTTATGTCAAATGATTATCCATGCCATTTTGGCCCGTTGCGTGTAGGCAGATGCGTATGCTAGATGCATTGTAATGTGTGGGCGGGAGCACACTTGGCGTGCACTTCGCAGTCTGTCGCGCTGCAGAGTGTGTGCAACGCATATGCCATTCATGTTAGCGAGCCTCGCAAACTGGCGGGCTGGTGTGCGCATGGCGGCAGCCTAGACTATGAGCAAGTCCGGCCCTCCCTCCTTGCCACTCACTCCCCGTTCCTCTTGCGTAGTTGTCAGTTGAGCGGCCAGCAGGCTGCAGACAAGTGTGCTGGTGTTAGTCGCATGTGTGTTTGGCTGTTAGTAGGCCAATTCCTCTCAACTTTCTCTTTCCCCAATTCTGTTTTTTGTCTCTTCGTCTTCTTCTGCACTCGCGTCAGCATTCGAAGACCCCACCTTTGCCTTGTCCTCCTTCTAGTCAAAGCATCGAGCCCTGTCACTAAAAAAAAATATGGCCTGCACCCACTGCGTGTCGAGCGTGTCTACACTCGCCTTCTTTTGAAGTAAAGACTGTGCGTGCTGTGGCTTCAGAAAGGCCCAAGCGTGACTGGCCCGCATGCGTCCCGAAAGCGCGTGTGTGTGGGGGAAGCTTTTGCACCATGTAGGTGTTGTACTTGCATCGTGTTCGTAGTGGTGTGAGCAATACGCATGACTTGACTATTCGGCCCAGTCCTGGGAAGAGCACTGGGATTCGTGTCATCCTAACGACAAACTTATAGAAAAAAGTTGACTTTGTGAGAGCATTTTGTCATTTTGACTCATCACTCGAAACACCAGTGTCCTTCCCTGACCTACAGCATTTTGCACCACAACAGTTGACGGACTTACCTCCCTGTATTCTACTTCCATATATTGACAATATTTCCAAGTAGAACCGTTGTTGTGATCATGCTTTCGTACAGTGTTTCGATAGAACATAGCGGAAACTAGTGAGCATTCGCTTGCATTTGCCATTTCAGTGAGGACTACCATACAGTGGAAGACAAAATGGCTGCTTCCCCGCTCAAATACCTTGTCTTATCCTATCTTTCCCATCAAAACAAATATTTTTCCTTAAATTGCGGAAAAATTCTGCCTTTTCGCAACCGCTTCATGTTGTGCTGTGTGAGAGTCCTGGTGCTTGAACACAATGTGTACTTGCCCCCTCCAAATTGAACACAAAACCCAAACAGAGTCACAACCATACTTGCTGAATAGTGTTTTACGAAAAAAGTTTGCTAACCTTTGAACACTCCATTATCAAAATACGGTCCATTCAAATACTGTATTTGCAAAAAGTTTGATCAAAAGTCGATAGTCAAGGGCTTTGTCGACGCGCTGGAACTGTGTACCTAAAAGTGATGCATGTATTGAACTCCGAGCGTAATTTTAACAATTTATTTCAAAAAGTCTCAATGTTTGACGTAAAATGGTACACCCTGAAGGCAAACGGATTCATTCATCGTGAATAACAATTTTTAACCAAAAAAGGACAAATTAAAATAAAAACGGTAATACTCTGCGTCAAGAAACTTAAAATTTGCATGTTCCACGTAAAATATATACATCTCTCCAACATTTACAGCAAGCCCTATTTTGAAATTAAAATGTGTTAATTTTTGATGCATTTTACGTTTTCTTTGTTCACATTTGTCGCTAAAACCCTAGAAATTTCTATGCCGTTCAGCGTGTACCATAGCCCTTGCTCTACTTTTCATTTACTCGCTTGTTTATTAGTTCAGCGTAGAATATAATGGTAAATTAATTTTTTTGTGAGCGTAGTCTTGTGACGTATCAGTGGGGCGCCCCAAGCGGAACCAAAAAAAACAATAGCCTGAAAAATGTCGCTTCTCATACATACCATGATTTGTAAAAGCAATTTCTCATATTGTGCATTTTTTATTTGTGCCTCACGTGAGGTTTCCTTGGGGAGAAGTGCAAAGTTTTGCAAAATGGGGATTGTTCCGCTTGGTGGCCGTGTTGGTCGCGCTGAGGGCCAGGCATGCACCCTCCAGTGCTTCTGTTCCAGCTTGACCTCATCCTCAACTCGGAGGAGGGCGGTGACCTCTCCGACTTCATCACGAACGGCGAATGGTATCTACTGGGTAAGTCCGTCTGTCTTTCTCTTTTCTTCATCCCTGTTGTTTCATCGCATCGTTTCCACAGACGAAAATAAGAAATAAATCTATTGTCCGGCGCCCTCCGTGAGAGTGCCTGAGTACAAGGTAGTCGATAATTCTTGAACAGAGTCGGGACATACGCCACCCTGTCTCAAGCATCGATATTGTATGATTGCGCATTTAAGCCTCATACCTCATACGCGCCTGCACTACTCGTATCTTGAGAAAGTATGTTCTTGAGGTAGACAGTAACGCGCGTGGCCTGTACGTCGGTAGCCCGCGTAGACACTAGGGTGATGGGTTTGTTGCACACAGTAGGGGATTCTAACCCCAACTGTCCTATCACCATATAGTTCTGCACAAGTACCAAAGTTGAGATCTCTTTTCGCAGTAGATCTTATGGTGTGTCCTCAACGAAGTGGTTGGGCTATTGATAGTCAACTTGGACATGCCATCAGCTTTTTGACGCCTCTAAACCTTTCTGCCTTTTTCTGCGAAAACAAAAGGGAGATAAAGAGGTCGGTAGATGCTGCGAAACCGCTTCCCAGCCGGCGGCAAGTCTAGATTGGTTCTCATTCCCTCTGTACACTGCCGTTGGGGACACCATTTGTTTCTTCGCAATTTGTATTTTGTTGAGTAATCAATTTGCATATCAATCAGTTTCATGTCCCCTTCAAAACGTGACACGCTCCTCTCGCTTTCCGTCAGAGCTTGTAACGATCATCATTTTTTTCATGTTCGAGATAGCTTGCAGCGGAGTCAGTCGCTGAGAGAAATTAACTCCCCAAGTCTTAGGGGTCGTCCTTAAGTAGCTGGGCTAAAGTAAATAAATATATCTGAAAACAGAGTAATATGATAATTTTTTAGCCATTGATCTTGCTAATTATCAATATTAATGCTTTAAATTGTGCTAAAGTTAAGTCAACATCGCATAAAATCGATTAAGTGAAGCGAAAGAAATCGTGTTCCAGTGGGAACAGACTTTGGTACTAAAACATGTCATTGTTAAGACATTTCATTTTTATTAACTCACCCTACCCCAAATATACACCTTTGCTATTGTATTTACGAAAACCAACTCTCTAGCTTTTAAGTATAATCACAGACCATTCAATTTACATTAAAGCTTTCTTTCATTGACTAATTTAATTTCCTTTGCTTGCACAATTTTTATCGTAAAAAAAAAAACGCGGCATAACACACTTAATGCAAAACCTTGGTCTTGTCGATTGACAACTGCTAAAAGTGACCTCCAAAATGATCGACCTTGCATCTAAATAGAAACCTATAGCTTTGCAATAAAGTCGACGGCCCCTCCACTTGGAGACGGGTTCCCCTACAAGCTGTCAGATTGGAATCCATGCCGGCTCACTGTGATATGTGGCGCAGGGATGCCCGGCAAGAAGAACGTGAACATGTACGCCTGCTGTCCGGAACCGTACGTGGATGTGACGTTCACCATACAGATCCGGCGCAGGACGCTTTACTATTTCTTCAACCTCATCGTGCCCTGCGTACTCATCAGCTCCATGGCTCTGCTCGGGTTCACCTTGCCACCTGACTCCGGGGAGAAGCTCACCCTAGGTAACCCCCTTCCATGTTCCTTCTCTTCCTGACTCGGCGGGACCCTTCTGCCAGTTGTCCGCAGTACAGTGTGTTTGCTCTGAAAGTTGAAGACACAGGTTAAAGCAGCTACCTGGAATTTGTCTTTGCGATTTGAGGCCCGGTGGGCTGTCACCAGCCTCATCCTTAAGACTTGCCGTGACGAATGCGCCCTGTGGACACTGACTGAAGTCTCCGGCCAGCTGCACCAAGTGCTTTGCGTCGAGCAGCCCTAGGAGCCTTCCAGGCGTTCGATGCGGCTGTCTCCTCGCTAGCACTTTTGCACTATGGCAAGTCCATGCACTGATTAGTCCAACGTCTCGCTCTGGTTGCCATTGGCTTTTAGCTGGTGAGCCAGATTGCCAGCTAACCAGAGCTTGGGCGGTCGGATCATTGACTTGTCTCTTGGGGGCCCCTAAATAAATGAAAGTGCATCCAAGCTAACTAAATCAAACGTCCAAAACCCCAAAACTTTTGTTGATTTGCATGCGCCTGAATAAAGCCGAGGTGACAAACTGTCACTCTCGCATATTTTTAAGGTATTTTTAAGTCGGTTTTTGTTGACAAGTACAAATTTGACACATCTGTAGTTGGCGTCTTTGCCAATTTTGTGCCTGACATGACTATTCGCTGTCGACATCAGTAGGTAATCTTTCGCCTTGTAATAGGTAATTAAATTTTCTTTGGTATGTAATGTTTTTTTCTTGCAGCGGAGTTCGGTGGTGCCAGAGTACTTTGAACCGTATCTCGTTGAGCTCCTCCTTTCACTGCATGACGTCGCACAAAGTCTATTTGAAACTCTCACATTAGTTAGCCTTGGGTTAAGGAACATTCGCACTCCAGTACATTGTTGCTGCGCTGCTAGAGAGGCGCCAAGAAGGGCCTGTTACTCCGTAACTGTTTGTTGTGACAATGTTTGAATTGATTGCAGTGTCCTCACCGCATGACACACTAGGGTAAACCATTCCCGCACGGATAAGTTGCTGACTTTCATTCTGCGGGACCAGCATCATCCCTGTAAGATGTGGGTCACCACCCCTCCCGCTGTCGTCAATCGATACCTGCGTGCGCGCGCTCTGTCTCTCTCTCTCTCTCTCTCTCTCTCCCTCCCCGACTGCTCCATCTATGTCGCGTGCTCTTTGAGACCGCTTCTTCCTGTCTCCTTTCCTCTCCTTTCCATTCCGCATCTTTTACTTCCTGTCAGGCAACCTTTGGCCCACGGGAACAGGTTTCACTGGGACAAGATACACGCAGCCTGCTAGGGCTAGAAAGGTATTAGGTTAAGAGGGTCTAGATGGTAAGTAGTATTAACATAAAGGGGGAGCTCGTCGCGCCTACGGTCAAAACACAAAGTGATTACTTGTTTCTTGCAGGGGTCACAATTCTTCTTTCATTGACTGTGTTCCTCAATATGGTGGCCGAATCAATGCCAACGACCTCTGACGCAGTGCCCTTAATAGGTATGCCGGCAGTCGGGCACAGGAGTTACTGATACTTGGAGGCAGAACGTACGAAGCAAAAGGGGAGTCGGTTTTTAAATGGTGCACTCAAACCCTACCCCGCCCATCCTTTTCAAGCACTAGCTGGTATGACGAACGAGTCAGCACGGAGTGAGACACGTTGAGACTTATAGTTTGACTGGACACAGCACAACCTTCGCCCTACGTCAAGTGCATAATCACTGTAAATCTGCAGGGAGTTTTGACATGCCGGCTATGAGTTCATTTCGAGGTTTCTGTTTTGATTTTTTTAATAAATAATTTTCTTTTTTTTAAAAGCGTCCTTTTTTGCAATTTTAGATGAAAAAAAGAGAGCTTGGCGTATTTCGTTACAAAAAATAATAGAGCATTTACAAGCAGGAAAATTTAAATATCGATTGTAAATGAAAAACAGAAAATTGACGTACATGTGATGTGTACTACAACTACTATGTTTTGTTCCCTCCTTTTGTCATGTTAAGTAGCACATTCCGATAGACACTGTTAAAAATATGGACATGCTGTGAGTAATTTAAATGGTTGCTAATGCACCTCGAAATGGACCATGATGCACGTATCGGCACTCCTAACTGCTTGCAGGAGTGACAATTCTTCTGTCGTTGACTGTGTTCCTCAACCTGGTTGCTGAATCCATGCCAGTCACTTCGGACGCAGTGCCTTTGATAGGTAGGCTCCCAGAGAGTCTGTGCAGTTACCACTTGTTTTGTTTACTTTTACTTCTCATCTGTGCTGTGCTTGGGACTTGCCGGGCACACTGTGGGGCGTATCAAGCCGCAATGGAGTCGATTGCCGCTCGATTCACTATCTTCTTAGTTAGAATTTTAGTTTAGTGTTCACACTACTTTGCAGTCGGCTCCATTGCCAAAGCACAGCTGCATTCCACTTTTTCATTCTCTGCCAACGTTTGGCACTTTGCTCCATTTGTGTATCCCTGCGTAATTTGTTTCTCCATTTTGCACTAGCATGCCTCTTTTGGCGACCCTAGCACAGCACGTAGGTACGGCAGCAGCGAGGGCGCCAACACCAAACCAACAGGTAATGTAATCGGAGGTGAAGACAGAACGTGTCAATGTGCCGGTCTCAAGGGAAGCTGATTATTTGGTACAATATGAAGTGGCCTTGCTTCCGTTTGGTTTTTGAGGCGCTCAGTGTGTGACTGCTGGCATGTCTGTTACAGGGGTGACCATCCTACTCTCCCTGACAGTGTTTCTGAACCTGGTGGCTGAGACTCTTCCGCAGGTGTCCGATGCCATACCGTTGTTAGGTAGAGCCAGTTCAAAGTAACAGCCTGCTTCTCAATGTCTTACATATATTCTTTTCTATTCACACTATTAACATTATTCTTATTCGTTTTTGCTGTTGATGTTTTACCATATATCTGTGCATCTCCATCATTATTAAATGTTTGGGTCGCAGATACTTGGATAGTTGGAGGGGCCTTGCTTGTATCCCATGCCACTTTTGTTGTACTTACAACGTAAACCTCCTGTATACCCAATTTGTTGCTACTACCCCGTGTTTGATTCCTTCCGTACCGCATTTGGTGTTCTTTGGTTTTAGTTGTGGCTTGGATACTTTGGTGTAATGTTTAATCGTGGAAAAGTAGTTACTTGTACTCGATTTGTTGTATTCAGCACGTGCGGTTTACACCCAGTCTAAGAAGGCCGTTTTCAATTTTGTGGCTTAGCTCTTACTCGTGGGTTGTAAAGCGTGTGCGGTAATGCAACGAATGTACAGTATGTAGACTTGTTGGTGTTGCTTTGGTTTCGCGTTGTTTGGTGAGATTCACAACCTGCATCCCCCAACTCTCTACCGCACTACCACGCACGCTGCCTGCGTTTGTGGTTTTGAAGAACACAGAATGTATTTATCAACATTCCAAAATAATTACATATCCTTTTAAAATGTTTGAATTCCAGAGCTTTGTAAACTTTGTCGTTCTAATAATCTAGGAAGATGAAAAATGTGTTTGGACAGCAAAAACGTATTAGAAAGTGTCGAATTATGCACAAATCTAGTTGTTTCTGAAAAGACTTCAATGCATTGCGTTTGCAAAAAAAGGAAAATTTCAAAACGTCAGAAGCGTAGCAAAGATCCTTCAATGATGCCTGTATAGTATAAAACATTGCTTAAAGCTAGTGGAACTTTTGACTTTTTTCTGTCTAAAAACTGAACTAAAATTGACATTATGAAGTTTCTTAACCACCTAAAATGAGACATCGCGGTGATAAATTTTTCTGCTGGTTTATCTGCTGGAACAACGCCATACCAGTCCATAATTCCCAACAAAAAGCAAAATTGTTTGTTAGGGCTGACCCGTTATTGATTAAATTAAGTTTGTCGAGTCCTTACTTCGTACTTCGCTGAAGACGGCGTGATTCAAAGGTACGTCAAGCGCTTCTGTTTTTAATGAGAGAAAACCCATCACACAGAAATGATAAAGTTTCATGCGGTAAGACTTTTCATGTCACTGTTACATTGCGGTTTTGCTTCAATTTTATCTCACCCATAGCATTTTGAATAGCGCTTGTATTTGTATTACAAGCGGGTAGGAAGCTCACCACTCAGCGCCGTGTGTGCTCTTTTGATAGATTTTCCCCTGGTCCCAAAACCACTTTTTCGACAATATTTGTTTTATTTTCGAAGGCTCTTTTCTGCATTTAAGCATGGCTTATAAGATTGCTTCTTGTCCAAAATCAGACCTAGCGATTTGATCTTATTATTTCATTTTTGAAAAAAAAAACCGGATAAATCTTTCCTTTTTTTCATTTTATGGGTTTTGAAACGCCTGTCGCGTTAATCGCCCCCTATCAAACTTTTTTAGAGAACCAATTAGCATAGATCAGCAACCCATTGAAGTTTTTTTGGCTGAAATTCTTATGCTTGGTAAAGTCAAGTCGATTTTTTTTTTCTAAAGAGATTTTTTGGTTGACATCCATGATTTCGACCTTTCAGATTCCTTCAGCTGGCAGCATTTTGGTTAGGTTTTTCCGATTTCGGACCACTTTTTTGATTTTTGGCTAGTGGTAGACCCTGACCATGCTTCCTCTTCCTGTAAATGATGTACTAGGATCAGCGCGTCTACAGCGGGGACCAGTCGGAGCAAGGCGGGCATTTTGCCGCTAAACTTGGCGCTACCGTCTGCCACGTCCCTTTTAGACCAGTTTACGATTTATTAATTTTTTTCATTGTTTTTACCTTGATGTTTTACTCAAAACTTGTACACTAAGAATAACATCACGTGGCAGACGGTTGCCCAGCTAAGACCGGACAGCCGGTATCTTAGCGATGGAGCTGTTGCCAGACCAGGTCCATTGAATTTTTCTTTCTTATTCCTTTTTTGCGTGAATTCTGTAAGTACTGGGAGGCCTTCGTAGCATAGTTCTTTTATTCAGTATTTCAACTTTTTGATATTATCGAAACCTTTGTTACACGTATTCCGCATAGGTCATTTTGTAAGTTTTTTATCTTTAAATCTCGATTAAGTGCCTCATTGGTCGCACAAAGTAGAAAGTATCAGCGTAGAGTTCTGTCTGTTGCGGTTTACGTTCTAAAAGTAAGCTTGAGGAAGTTCATCTGAAATGACAGGTATTCCTGACAGCCTGTCTCTCTTTCTCCGCGGTCTTCTAAAGTAATTTCTAACATGCAGTCCTAATATTTTTCCTTAAGTTCATTATGGTCCCCCTTTATTTCATTTTTGTCTATTTTTACTCCCAACTTTATGCAACCATCTGTTGCAATTAACTCAGTGAAAGATGAAAGATATTTATATTCATACGGCCTTCCTGCCTACAGCTCCACCGCGTCTAACTAACAAATCACTTTTACCTGAATTGTGTTTTTAAACGTTTCGCTAACCAAAAACTGTTCTTTCTTGCTCTTTAAGTAATCCATCTGGGATAAATACAACGCAGTCATCGCAACGTTCTAACTAAAAGTGTTTGCTTTGTATCTAACTTCTCATCTTATTTTTCTTTGCTCTTTCTGTGTCTCTCCTGCCTTTCTCTTTAACTATCCCTCTGTCCGTCTATAATTTCCATTCGTCTTTTCCGTCTCAATGCCTCTCTTCACCCTCCAGACTTCTTGCTGGCTTGTTCTTTGTGACAGACTGTGACGAACAAGCTATATGAGCAGCTTAATCTTTGCACCGTATGGGCAACCAGGCTCCCCTTTTGCTATTTTCTTGTTTCTTTCTTTTACTTATCTACCTGCTAAACGTATTCACATTGAAACGCTGTGCTAAATTTACGTATTTTTTAAGCTATGGTGTTAAACTGTTTCATGAAAATCCCTCCACCTCCAAGTATCACTTGACTCCGTCCCACTTGTCTTTTATTTCTATTTTATTTTTTGAGTTAGCTTTAACACGTTACTGTAATTTTGTAACACTTGATGCCTTTTTGCTATTTTATTACTGTTTCTGCAGTAACTTGATTCGGTAAGGTGTGGTGTTGTCCTCGGTAACTCAAATTTAATTTGATGCCATCATAAGAAGTTCGCTACTCATAGTCCTTCCTCTCATGACGGTAATCATAAAATTTGAGTCTAAATAATCATATAATAATGCGGTGCTACTCGGTTGATACCGGCTAGTTTAAGAATATGGCAAGATAAACATAAACAGGAGATTTTTTCTCTCCTAATATTTCTGGCTCTTCCAGATTCAATTATAGTATAACTTGCGAGAGAATGTTCTAGATATGTTTTTATAGTTGTCTGTACTAGGAACTCGAAAAGGTTTAGAGTTCAGCGAGAAATGCAAGGAAAGTATATTTGAACCAAAATATGGACTAAACGTCTTTGCAAGAGTAAAACAGTGCGTGGTGCATAGACCCCGTGTATCTATTTCCAAGCAAGCCCTGATAAATCGCACACGCGAACGATAATGAATTTTTTAACTAACTAACTGTTGAGATATCGGTCTTTTCACTATTGCGGAGGCCAAATTTTTTTGGCTACGAGGGTTGGCACACCTTGTTTGCATAAGCTAAGCCATTAGTATTCGAAAACGCTTTGAATCTGGCAGTCTCTTTAGTTTTGCCTTGAGTCCAAGCCACCTTACGCAGTGTTTTTCAAACTTTTCTTGCAAGTAATGATTTGGATTTCTGTCTGTATTTATAACCAGACGAATCAAATACTTTTACACTGGGAAGTGTGAGGAATGATGTTGCCAACCAAGGTATTTACCCAGCTTTTGCTTAAAGAGACTGCTGGAATTTTAAGTCTGCCTTTCGTGTGTGCTCAAATTGTGTACAGCAAGTAATTTAACTGGAGCTTTCTGGTTTCGTGTAAATTGTTATCTTCGCTTGTGTGTTTTATATTTTAAATTCGCACCTTTTGTGATCATTGCAATGTGTTGTATTTGGTACACTTTAATAAAACCGTCACGTTGTGTGGCAACTGCAACGAACTCATCTGTTAACCACCTGATGAATGCGGATGTTTTAAATAAAACAATAATGTAAATGGACAACATAAAAGCCTGTCTGTGTTGCTGAAAATGTCTTCAAAGCATCCAGACCTAAAGTAAGTGCATGCCTTCCGAAAATTACGCTTCTGGTCCTCATAAAGAAAAGATAAACCTTTATTTAACAGTGCAGTCTTAAAACTGGCTCATTTGCAGGCCGGATTTAGGCCTTGCTTGCGAGATGGTAACTTCTCAAGTTTTCCCTAAAGAAACGCTGTAGAGACAATTTGGTTCGTCTGGCCCCCACCTAAGGACGTCCACTGGCCATGTTTGCTTTCAGGGACGTACTTCAACTGCATCATGTTCATGGTGGCCTCCTCCGTCGTGCTAACCGTCGTCGTTCTCAACTTTCACCATCGCACAGCGGACATACATGAGATGCCATCTTGGGTAAGTTTCAGGTTCAAATTATTTGCGGGAGCCCCCTGGCTGAGGTCCGCAGGTCATAGCATAAGTCTAGGCGTATGTAAGATTTAAGCCAACTTTAACGACACGAAGAAATCGTCATTTCGACGATTTGTTAGTTTAATGCGACAGTATAGGCAACGTTTCTCGATAAAGTGCAGTGCTGTATAGGTGGTTGCCTACCCACGACTTTACAGGCGCTTTGGCCGTTACACAGCTTCAACGGGTTTTTGTTCTTGCAGGTGAAGAAGGTGTTCCTCCTGTGGCTTCCCTGGGTCCTCTGCATGAGCAGACCGGGGAGAAAGATCACCAGAAAGCAGTTGATGATCTCGTCACGGATGAAGGAGCTGGAGCTGAAGGAGCGCTCCTCCAAGAGCCTCCTGGCCAACGTCCTGGACATCGACGACGACTTCCGCAGATCCCACGGCGTGCCCCCCAACAGCGCCGGCTTCATGAGGACGGCGTCGACGCTGGAAGACCAGAGCTCGGCGAGCCCTGCGTGTCCTGTAGCGGCCAGAGATCTTCAGGTAAAACCAGAAATAATTTTAATTCAACCAGCTAAATCTGTCTTGAGCTTGTGCTTTACACTCAAACTTTCTTCTTAGGCCATTTTGAGGGAGCTGCAGTTCATCACGAATCGCATGAAAAAGAACGACGAGGAGATGGAAGTGATGAACGACTGGAAATTCGCAGCAATGGTCGTGGACCGATTCTGCCTCATCATCTTCACCGTCTTCACAATCATCGCCACGGTCGCCGTGCTCCTGTCGGCGCCGCACATCATAGTTCAATGATTCGAGCACTGCCAAATGTTCGGGGTCGCCATTATCGGGACTCATCTTTCTGGCGCGCCGCGGAACAGGGGCGTTAAACAACGGATGCCGATCGGTGGCAATGGCGTCTGCCAAGTCTACACCATGACCGTGGCGGTTCTGTCAAGGTTTGCTGGTGCACACGCGATGTGTCTGGCATACAAGTATCTTGACAAGATTTGTTGTTTATGTGTTTAAAAAAATGCCGGGTTTCTGTCAAGTATGCATCACTGATCATGTACGTGTTTTTGTTTCCATTCTGTCTTTGTATTTGCTCATTTTCATCTCACCACTGTCCTGATAATGATTGGGAAACATGAATGAGCCCCTCATTGTTTTGTTTTCGCGGTGCATACGGTGAGATCCGGCAGTTGTTGTTTTGGTTGGAAGGCCGAAATGTCATTCGTGTCTTCGGTTCGGCAGCCGATCTGTACGCGGCTTGCTATCGCTGGCGTGACTAGGGCCGGGACCAGAAGGGTGGCAGGGTGCAGCTGGTCTGTGCCTGCGCCCCATTTCTCCGGACTGGGGTGGCCTTAGGCGTACCTCTTCTCTCCAGCGTAACTTGTCTTTTTTTGTAAGATTTTGTTTTTTGGAATATTCACGTTGTAAGCGTTTATGTATTGTGTTCAAGCTAGAGTGAAGATTGGAGTGCTTCTACCCTTAATGGTTTGCCCAACTGGCACCAATCGTTTTAGACGTTGTGCTGTTAATTTTTTATTTCTGTAACTAAAATCGACTGAGTGCAGGCGTAGTTCTGAGTTAATTTTTCAGTCAGCCCATGGTGATCACAAAGCTGGAGACTTAATTCACACAAGTTTCGCCATGGGTGAATTGTAATTTTGATCAAGGAATCTATCATACTTCTTTTCTCGTAAACGCCCATAGAGCATTTCTTGGCTTTCGTTCCTTATTGGATCACTCTTATATGGCCAAAGATGCTGCACTTTTATTTCTGTCTGATCCAAATGTTTCATTTTCACATCATCTTTGTGGCTCAAAGTCTTGTATTTGGGCCAATCAGTCGATTTATCATATTCTCGAGAACTCCATCTGCAGTCATCCTTAACGGATTTGCTATTCACTCTGTGATTTTGGATGGAAACCGACTTCGCGACGTCCGTATTAATACTCAGGGCGGGCCCTGAATTGATTGCTGCAAGGTCGGTGCAATCACTTCCATTATTATGAGTATTACTACCGTTATTACTGTAATTACTATTATTATTTGTATGTTGAATTCTTTAATTCTAGTTCAAAATACGAAAACATGTTTTATATGAACTGGTGTTTCCAGTTGCTTCCATTAAGTAAACGGGAAAAAGCTCAATTATTATTATTATTATTATTATTATAAATGATTGTATAATTTTTTCATATTCATTGATCAACAGATGTATTCTTGTGTGAATCTTTCTGCGCTATTTTTGTTGTCTGTACTAGGCTCAGGTGCTCTTCTGAGGGTAGCCCTTGCTTGTTCCAACACAGCGGCGTTGACCAAAATAATTCTTACGCCGTATTGTTACGCTTTGGCCGTTCAATATTTGTGTCTTGAACGGCTTTCAAGGTCTACCTTCAGGACGATTGTAAGGTGGCGGTCACGCTTAGCAGTCCAAGTTGCCTCCCACCTGACACTCCTTGTGCGACGCGATGTACATTCGCGATGTATGCGCTGAATTCTTGTCTTCTATCCGAAAGCAGTCTCGAGCTTTTCAGTCTCCTGGGACTAGGAGTCCTTTGTACACTTTGCAAGGGAGTATCAGCGCACGAGGCAACTTACTGTTTTGCCGATATTAGTTAACACTGCCTCGACCGGACAGCCGACCAATGCTGTCTTCGGTCTGTTCCTACTTTTGAAAGCTGGCCTGTGACCACTTGTTGAATCTCAGCGATGTCCATGCCATGAGGCCGAGAAATCTTCATGTCTGGCTGCTAAGTGTGACGTTTCCAGCACCATTGTTAGCCCCGGGCGGTTACCCTGCTTAAATCAAGGCCGTGTTTCAAATCGTTCAGTTGTTAGCACCCTCGAATTGAACAGTGCGCCAGCTCGTGTTGCGCCAGTGCCCCATCGTTATGTTTATGAAATTCTAAAAGTAAATTGTAACTAAAATATAGGCCAGGGTAATCGTCTTTTGATATGTGTGTTAGCTAGACTAGTTATTGGCCAGAGGCAGTGAGCGGTGGTGTCCAACCCGGGCCGTTTGGAAGCACTCATCTATATGAAAACCACCATCAAAATCATATATTTGCTCCAAGGGAATCCAAGTCCTTAAGCTCATTTTGTGATAACCTGGAACAAATTTTGGCTTCGGTGATTCTTTCATGGTTGCATTTCACTTTTTTGGCTGCAAATCTGTAAGCGTATGATGACTGGTAAAATTTCACTGCCCGCCGACGGCATTCCTTTGATTATGATGGTGCGTGCCTGTCATGGGCCGGGCAACAACTGTTGGGTCAATTTCCTTACTCATTTATTTGCCCACTTCGAAAGTCAGCCTTATTTCTATGTTTATCTTCTATGAAGTTCGTGATACGTCTGAACCTCACGGTTTTTTTTTTTTTTTTCGTTTTGTTTTACACACTCATGATAATTGAGCTCAGAGCCCATCCCTTTATCGCATACATATTAGATGTTCGCTTGGAGTGTTCCTTGTCTTTACATTGCAATGTAAATAAGAAGCCCAGTTTACAGCTTGTAATCTGTATACATCTTCTACTTAAGAGCATTCTATCTCATTCAAACAGGCCCTTAGTTAGACTCTTATTCTTAACTCTATGTCTAGATGTAACTGCGTGGGCGTAGTTCGTGATAGGCCTCGCCTAATTTTCCTTTGAATAAACATCAATTTTAAATGCTTTTAGAGTAAGCTAGAATTTTTTTTACGTCTAGCAGAGTTGCTGCGATGTTAGAATGATTTGCAAAAAATCCCTATCAACGTTTAACGGATTGTTTATTTAAAAGAAATGATTTGGGTGACACCCCTCCCCGGCCCTTGCCCCAACCCCGCCGCTGCCTCGCTCAAACTAAACGCTAAAATAAGAAACGGGTACTCGTTCCCATGCAGCGACTTCGCACCACTAATTAAATAAACTGAGCTCCGAACCGCTTAAACTGCATGGGAAGAACCCCTTTCGACTAAACAAGGGGACAATTGTGTCCCTATTTAATTATTGTGCCAACTAAACGAACAAAAGTGATTAAATTTGCAATATTTGTAAATGTGTAAAAAATGTGTGTAAATATAAGCAAAAATCTTTTTGCAGTGATATATATTGTATAAAGTACGCTAATTAATATGGAAATGTGTTTTTACTGTGTAAATAATGAATACTATTTGTGTCGTACGTAGTCTAAATAAAGTTGTTTTTTAAAATAAGCACGTCGTGGCGGCGTGGGGGCTTGTCCACCTCCTGGCCGGTAGACGGCGCGCGGAGCGCCTCGCTATCACGTCGATGCTTCAGGGAGATGCAATGTTGACAGTCGGGCTGCAACTGACTTGGCGGCTCTAGTATTTTTACGACTAATGATTGTCTAGGCAGTAGCGCCGTGGAATTTTCTTTCCTGCCCTTGAGAGAGTGTGGCGAGCAGTTGTCATTTGTAAACGTGTAAATGTGGTCATGTGTGTGTGTGTTGTTTGTGTATGTATGTGTGAGAGAGAGTGAGAGAGAGCATAAGTGGTTCCCTTAAATTTCTTCATCTTCTTTCTCCTTGCTGCTGGCGCACGCGCCCAGCGAAGGTCCTAGCATCGGTGGCTTCACTCATCGATGTCGGAATTTGTTCGGTTGATGATTGACATTGGTTGATTGACAAGTGTTTTATTAATTAAACTGTTTTTACCAAACGTGCCTCCCAATCTTTTCCCCCCGATACCCAGCAGACTCCTGAAGGACACCAGGAACTCGAACGAAAGGTCACAACATACACTCGAAAATAGTTGGTCCTCAGTGCAGAGAGTCGCTGTAGGGCACGGCATGTTTGCATTGGCGGCTGCCACACTTGTCGCGGATGTGAGGCAGCCTCGCCACGTGCTGGCGCGTTGAGGTTGGCCGCCCTGCGTTGCGAAGCACGTGTCTGCAGGCAGGAAGGTGCGGGGCGGGGCGGGGCGGGCGGTTCGAACGCGGCCCCTGTTTGAATGCGGCATTATGCTCCACACACGTGGTCAAGGTCCCGATGGGCCGATAAGAAGGGCCGCCGTGTGCCGTCGCACCGTTCTCGGTGACGAAATTTTGGGGTTGCCCTTCGGCGGTTTGCGATTAGCAACTGGTCAAGGGCACCGTCGCACGTGGCGCGGTAGGGGTAGCAGACAGAGGGCCGACTGTGGCGCGGCACGCACACCAACGCGCGCCAGCGCACACCAACGCCCCGCCGGCCGGCGGCTGGCTGGCTGGCGTCTTGTAAACAAACCCCGCGCGGGCTGCGTCCCGGACCGCGCCGCCCACCTCGCTCCAACACACAGGCCGGGTGCGTCGGCGACGAGCGCCGCTTGGAACGCCGCCCCGCCCGGCGGTGGGGGCAGCGGGGAGCACCATCCCCGGGCGCGTCGTTCGTTCGGAAATCTCTCCGATCAGTCAGCGGACGCCGTCGAGCCCCCGCACAAGTGTCTCGTCTGCCGTCATGTACGCGCTCGGCGTCTTGGTGCTGCTCTGCGCCGTGACCCGCGGTGAGTGGACCCGCCCCGTTTACCTCGGTGGCCGAGAACGCGGACCTTAACCGTGAACCTTGGCAGACCTGGTGTTGGCCGACGGGCACGGCGGCGACCTGGAGGCCGTGCTGTCGCGGTGCTGCTCGCTGGGCAGCGACTGGGCCAGGCAGAGGTCCTACACGTCCTGCTCCGACTTCCCCGCGCCCGTGGCCAGCGTGTCCGGCGAGAACCTGGCCGTGTGCATCGCCTCCGCGGACATCTGCTGCCGACGGGACAACCGGTAAGTGAGAGACACCCGCCCGTCCAGGATGGCCAACGACTGTCCCTCTGTCTGCTCGCAGCAACACCCAGTGCCGCAGGGGTACCAACGCGGCGCTCGAGGACAAGCGCTGCACCGTCAACACCACCGAGTTTGGCGAGGCGTACAAGGTGGGCCAGTGTTGCCATCCCACCAGTGTCGGAAGGGTTGCACTCGAGAGCAAAGCTCATATTTAATAGTCGCCAGGCAGATGTTGGCAACCCTACCGACACTGTGTCGTCGAAAGTTTTGCCTACTTGTGTGGCAACACGGGTTGCAACCAGTTGAAAGATTGTGCTGGCATTTGGTAGGACTGCTGCGAAGCGTGCAAACTGGGCATGATTTCCGGTTCGCTGGGTGAAAACTGCCGCCTGAAGAGGTTCTCCTTCGGACTGCCGTGGGACGAGGCGTACCACGAGTGTTGCTCCGAGGCTGCGGGTCCCGGCCGGCCCAGCCCCGGCAGGCCCAGCCCCACCAGCCAACCCAACCAACTCGTCCGTAAGTGCCCCGATTTAGAACGACACGATACCAATCATGTTCGACTTACTTGCCAGTCCAGACTAAACGGCCAGATGTTGCACCGTGCCACGGGTGTTGCCCTGGTCAAGAACGTACTATTTTTACCCGACCGTAGCAACTCCCTAAGGAACGTATACACCGCGGAGGGCAGCTCGAGTTGGTCAGGCCTCAGGGTGGGGTTTCTGTCCGCAGCCGGCGCCCTCAACCAGACCCTGTGCGACGTGCTGAGCAGGGAGCTGTGCGCGCACGTGTGCGTGCCCACGCCGGGCTCGTTCCGATGCGAGTGCCACCCCGGCTTCGCCCTCATGCACGACGGCAAGTCCTGCGTCCTCAAGGGAGAGTCAGACGGGTGCGCCACCAACAACCCCTGCATGCACGTGTGCAGCGACACGGGGCTGGCTGTGGAGTGCTCCTGCCGGCCCGGCTACGAGTTGCAGCCCGACCTCAAGACGTGCCTAGGTGCGTCACACGCTGTGTTATTGCACTGAACAACAGGGAAGGTAAGGTAAAAAGCGCTGGGTGTGTGCTTGCAGACATCGACGAGTGCAAGACGGGCACCCACCTGTGCCAGCGGTCCACCTGCAGGAACGAACCCGGCGGCTACTCGTGCGTCGGCAAGGACGGCGCCGTGGTGCTGCCCGCGTTCGGTGAGTCGTCGCGAAGCTGCACTGCTGCTGTCCGAGCCGCGCTGCGAGAGACGCTTTGCTGTTGCAGACGCCTCCCCGCTGGACAACGCGCTGGGGGCGCTGAGCGCCTCCAAGAGCTGCCCCGCGGGCTACGAGTACAACGCGCAGGCCGGCGTGTGCGACGACGTGGACGAGTGCCTGCTGGGGCTGGCGGACTGCCGGCGCCCCGCGGACTGCTTCAACACCGTGGGCTCCTACCTCTGCGACGGCATCCCCCAGGGCGCGTGCCCGCCCGGCTACGCCTGGGACGACGTGTCTCACCGCTGTGCAGGTAGCCGTGCGGTCAAGGCGCTCGCTCCCGGTTCGGAAGGACGACGGTTCGAAACTCACTGGTGGTGTTGCAATTTTTTTTTTTTATTTTTTTTTTCAGACAAGGACGAGTGTGAGGACGGCGGCAACGACTGCAACGAAGACTCGCACTTCTGCCTCAACACGCAGGGCGGCTACTCCTGCCTGGAGCGGACGCGCGGCAGGGGCAGCTGCCCGGCCGGCTACAAGAAGGACCCCACGCACCGCAGCGGCTGCCAGGGTGAGTGGCGACGGCTGGCTCGGCGGCCTGCGTGTCATGTGGTCCCGGTGGTGGTCTCGGGTGTTAAAATGTTGTCTCGGTGGCGGTGGTGGTGGTGGTGGTGGTGGGCGCAGACGTGGACGAGTGTCGGGAGGACATCCACACCTGCGACCCGGACCGAGAGGTGTGCCGCAACATCCAGGGCGGCTACGACTGCGACCCCCGCTGCGAGCAGGGCTACCGCCTGGAGGCCGGGGCGTGCCAGGGTGAGTCCCCGTGCGGCGTCCGGCGTGTCCGCCGTGTCCACTGTGTCCGTCCTGACGGTGGCCTGTCTCAGACATCGACGAGTGCGAGGAGCAAGGCGCGGCGCTGTGCCCCGGTCAGCGGTGCGTCAACACCCCGGGCGGCTACCTGTGCGTGCCCGGCAGCCCGGCGTCGGACGGACAGAGCGCGCCGTCACCGGGACGCGAACCCGCGACCGCCAGCTCGCCGTCGAAGAAGCCGCCCGGGGCCTGCCCCAGTGGCTTCAGGGCCGGCGCTAGTGCTGGCCTCTGCGACGGTGAGCAGAATGCATCCAGGACTCGATCTTATTGCTTCTTATCTGTTCTTCTTGTTTCTCGTGTCTTATTTCTTCTGCCCGTGATGCACCAGACGTGAATGAGTGCGTGGAGGGGACCCACCACTGCCAGCGCGGCGAGGACTGCGTCAACGAGGTGGGCCGGTACCGGTGCCAGCCTCGGTTCGCGGCCACGACGGCCGCCCCGGACCAGGCTGCCGCCCGGACGCTGGCGACCACAGGCTGTGCGCAGGGGTTCCAGTTCAGCCGGCAGCACCGCATGTGCGTCGGTGAGTACCTCATCTCCTGTACTATCAGTCTCTAAAGTTTTGTCTGGGCGATACCCTATGCGCGAGAGACTGCTCATAAGGAGACCGTTGAGAATCTCTCGTGCATGGGGTATCGCCCAGACAAAACTTTAGAGACTGATAGTACCCCCTCCCCAACACACCCGACCACTCTAAGCGGCCGCCTGCCCCCAGACGTGGACGAGTGTGCGGCGGGGACGCACACCTGCAGCCCCAGCGAGCAGTGCGTCAACGAGGAGGGCGCCTTCCAGTGCTCTCCGGCCTGCCGACCGGGCTTCCGCGTGGCGGCCAGGCAGGCAGCCAGGCAGGCGGCCAGGCAGGCAGCCAGGCAGGCGGGCCCAGTGTGCGAGGACATCGACGAGTGCGCCGAGGGCCTGCACTCGTGCCTGCTGGCCACGCAGCGCTGCCTCAACACGGAGGGCGGCTTCCTGTGCGAGGACGCGCCGCCCTGCCCCAGCGGCTACGCACGCCGGCCGCTGGGCGGCTGCGATGGTAGGACTCTGCCTGTCCCGCAGTCTCGGGCCGAGAGGGCAGCGCGTTCACTGTGCGTGCCTTGCAGACGTGGACGAGTGCCTGCGTGTGCCGCCGCCCTGCCCCGCCGCGGACGTCTGCATCAACGCCCCCGGATCCTTCCGCTGCGTCGCGCCGAGCACCACCACGACAACGCGCCGGCCGCCAACGACAACAACGAGAGCAAACAGGCCTTTGGCGGTCCCGCCCGTCACATGTCCGGCGGGATTCCGCTTCAGCGAGACGGCGCGACGATGTCTGGGTACTCGCCCACTAGCGGGTGGGGGAGGGGGGAGGGGCTGGAAAGGAGTGAGGAGGACTGTGTACTTGTGTGTGTGTGCGTGTGTGCTTTTACGCTTGAAACGAAGCGCGTGTGCGGCTGTTGCTACAGTGTAGTCGTATATGCATGGCGGACAAAATGGTCTCGCCTGTTTCAGGGCCGCCGACAGCTACTGCTGCGAACACGCTTTGCGTTGCATGAGAGTCTGTGCTGCGCGCTTTCTGTGTGTGTAGTTGCCAGTCGGAATTTTTTTTTTTTTTTTTTTTAGATGTTGGGAGTGGATTGCCTGACCCTACTGATGGGCCAAAACAGCTGATGTAAATCATGACAGAGTAGTTTTCAATTGTTTTTTTTTTTAATTTTTTTAAAAATTAAAGAAAACTTAATTTTTTAAAATTTATTTTTTAAATTAAAAAAAAAAAAAAAAATTTGTTTTGGTGTGTGTGCGTGTAGACGTGGACGAGTGTGCTGACATCAAGCTGCACATTTGCAACAACATGACGGAGATGTGCATCAACGAGCCCGGTGGCTACCGCTGCGTCAAGAAGGACCCCGCCGCCCCCGCCGCCCCCCTGGCCGCCCCCACGGCCACCGCGCCTCTCTCCACGCGCTGCCAGCCCGGCTACACCTACTCCTTCCACAACAGAAAGTGTGTCGGTAGGTCGACCCCTCCAGTAGCCAGTCCAATAACCTTTTTGAGTTCCTCAAGTTCGTTCTTTTATTTCGAACTGTTTCCGCAGACGACGACGAGTGCGTGAGGAAGCCCTGCGACTCGAACCAGCGGTGCCAGAACACAGTGGGCAGCTACCGCTGCGAGTGCCTCGAGGGTTACAGGAGAGACCCGTTGACGCAGGCGTGCGTTGGTGGGTGTCGCGGCGAGCGTTGTGAACGACCACTCCGTGGACTTGCACTCCAGGCGTGTCTCTGCCCGCAGACATCAACGAGTGCCAGCTCAAGACCGACGCCTGCGCCTCCACGCAGCGCTGCGACAACACCATCGGCTCCTACCAGTGCATCCGCCACTCGGGCTGTGGCACCGGCTACACCCTCAACGCCGCCACCGGCGTCTGCGAAGGTCAGACAGCCTCGCCACTTGCCTCCCTTCGGGCACGAGTCTGTCTTTTTCATGACACTATTTGACTGCGCTGTATAACCTCAACCGTTCAGGCTAACATCACCATGCAACTACCTCACCTAACCTCACCACCCTAACCTCACCACCCTAACCTCGCCACGCATCGCCCCTCCTAACCCCACTTTTTCTCGCTGTAACCGTGGCTTTTGCATGCGCTGGCGGCCCGCCCTGCAGACGACAACGAGTGCGAGATGGGGACGGACAACTGTCGCGAGTCGGGGCCCACCTGGGCATGTCGCAACACGCAGGGCTCCTTCCGGTGCGAGCGGAAGCACTGCGGCGACGGCCAGGTGCTGCACGCGTCCGGGGAGTGCCGACGCGTCGAGTGCGACCCCGGCTTCAGCGTGGCCCCCGGCACTGGCGAGTGCATCGGTAAGCGCAGTGGGCCAGAAGAAGTAAGGAGAAGTAAGGAATGTAAAAAAAAAAAGTTAGGAATGTGAAAAAAAAAATGAGATGTGTGGGAATCGAATCCTAACCACAATGGGTGGCTGTCCACTCACCACGTGCGTCAATCCGACACTAACCGCGGCTGGGCATGGCATGGCTCGAATGCGTGATCCTCCTAATCATAACCTCCCTCGTTGGAAGTGTTTGCACGGTTCCTCACTGGCCTGTGGCGTTGCAGACGTGGACGAGTGCAGCATCGGCAGCCCCTGCGGCCGCGCCAGGCAGTGCGTCAACACCCCCGGCTCCTACATCTGCGAGTACCGCATCCAGTGCCGGCCCGGCTTCGTCCCCACGCCGGACGGCGACCGCTGCGTCGGTGGGTGGTACTCTGTGACTTCTGAAGTGGCAACCCTAGCGCGGGGAACGCCGGCAGGCAGGCAAGCCACACCACGCGGTGGCGGATGGGTGGCCCGTGCACCGGGCGCTCCGTGCTGGCGCGCCTGGCGGTGGGCCACCCATCCTACACCGCGTGGAGCGGGCGGCCCGCCCACCGGGCGCTCTGAGGGAGATCTCTGCCTGCAGACGAGGATGAGTGCGCGCTGGGGACGCACGCCTGCAAGCCGGGACAGACGTGCCAGAACAGGGTGGGCAACTACCAGTGCCAGTGCCCCGCGGGCCACGCGCTGGACGCCAACAACGACTGCGTCGACGTGGACGAGTGCGCTCGCTTCCCACGACAGGTACGGTCGCGGGTTCGAATCCCCACGGGTGGGCTCGTATTTTTTTTAACGCCGGCGTCTTTACTGCAGGCCTGCTCCGACCTGGCGACCTGCGAGAACACCATCGGCTCCTACCGGTGCATCTGCAAGGCGGGCTTCAAGCAGGGTCGCGGCAAGAACTGTGACGGTGAGCGAGACTATGCCCCACCGCCTTGGAGTGTGGCCGGCGAGTGCGATAATAATTGTTATTGTTGTTGTTGTTGTTGCGGGCAGACGTGGACGAGTGTGCCGAGACGCCCGGCCTGTGCGACCAGCAGTGCATCAACGTGTGGGGCGCCTACCGCTGTTCCTGCAGCCGCGGCTTCTACCTGCACACTGACAACCGGTACAGCAGTGAAAACCTTTAAAAAAAAAAACAAAAACAAAAAAAAACTTTAATTTTTACCACTGACTTTCATAAAATTGCCGACATTTTGAAAACCGATTTTTGGTCCAGGACGTGCATTGACGTGGACGAGTGCACGGTGAACAAGGACAGACGCATCTGCGGCTGGGAGTGCCACAACACCCCGGGCCACTACAAGTGCAGCTGCCCGCCCGGGTACCGCCTCGGCAGGGACGGCAGGAGCTGCTCCGGTGCGTAATTTCTGCCCTCGGGACCGATTTTTGGGAAGGGAAGTGCAACTGTGTTGATTGTCCCCCGCAGACATCGACGAGTGTGCCACGGGCAGGGAATGCCGCGCGCCCGGCGAGGTGTGCCTCAACATGCAGGGCTCGTTCCGCTGCAACTCGGTGCGCTGCCCCGACGGCTACAAGCAGGACCTGGCGCAGAAGAAGTAAGTCCGGCTCAAAAAAAAAAATTAATTATTAAAAAAAATATTGGGAAAAAATGCGATGCTGTGAGTGGTACGGACATGTGCGTTGAAGTCTCCTCGCGTGACACTTTCCGGTCCGGCCCAGTGTTGCAAAAAATGTGATGCCCTGGGAGTTGAACCCGCGCCTGTCCGCAGCCGGTGCCGGCGCGCGGCGCGCCTCTGCCCGCCGGACGACCAGGAGTGCCGCCGGCAGCCGCTGCTCATCACCTCCAACTTCATGTCCCTCGTGTCCAACATGACGATCCCCACGAGCGGCGTGCTGGACCTGTTCTTCATGCGCGGCTCGCCCACCGTGGACGCGCACACCACCTTCACGCTCGAGCTGGACGCCGCGCGCGCCCCCGCCGGCATCCCGACGGCCACGCGCGCCGACTTCCGACTCACGCAGGTTCGATTCCCGCCGCCGGCGGTTCCATTTTCTATTTCCGTTTTGCGCGCCCCGACGCACAGTGGTCCAGAAGACCGCTGTTCCGGCCCACTGTGATGCTCCTGCTTTTGAACCAGGACCGCGAGAACGAAGCCAAGGTGTCGCTGGTGCGGCCGCTGACCGGGCCGCAGGACGTGGAGCTGCGTCTGGTCATGGAGGTCTTCAGCGGCAACTACTTCGCCGGCCTCAACGTGGCCAAGCTCTACCTCTTCGTCTCGCAGTACGAGTTCTGACGTCCTGCTCCACCGAAAAATAAAAGTCCTGTGTTCGGACAAGTCGATAGAGATTATTTTGTGCCGTGAGAAAAAAACGAAATAAACACGTAGCTGAAGTTGGCGTCGTTCTTGCTTGCCGCGTGCCCCGGCGGGCTGCTGCGCTGTCTCTCTCGCACTCACGGGCCGCTCCGTGCAGGTGCGAGGGAGACCGCGGCTGGCACGCCAGGCATCCCAGGATCCCGACGACGCGCCGTCAAGGCGTCCGGCCCAGGCGCTCCGTCCTTGTCGCCGGACTGGGTATACTGAGTACGCCCTGAGGACGGGTTACTCCTTGAATGGGATCGCCGCGATGGATGCAGGTATCAGGCGGTCTGCAGCACGCATGTTGTAAACGGGCCCACCGTTGCAATGCCGATGAGGAGGCCTGACAAACGCATACCTTGGTGGGCCGCCGTGTCGGGGGCAGTTAGGCCCTGCGAGCATGCAATCGCACACACACACACACACACACACACACACACACACACACACACACACACACACACACACACACGCACGCACGCACACAGTGGAGTGGGCAGGTGTCCAGTGCATTGCTTGCGCTGACATCCGGCAGCTGAGTCTGGTAACAACACGTTTGGTTGGTGACCATGGTAACCATGCGGGCACGGGAAACAAATTCAATTCGGAGCGTCCGACTGGTGGGCCAGTGGCACAGGAGCTGAGGCGTTTGATCCAACACGGGTTCTGTGTAACTTCGATCAGAGTGTATGGTCTCTCCGATGAAGAAGATAAGAGTAGAGGGAAACACGCTGCTCTGATTACCATGACGAGCCTCGCGGAACCATGCACTGACCCACCGCAACCCCTCCCCCCCCCCTCCGGGTTAATGCCTTCGATGATGTCCGTTTGTCCATATTCCACGACGCAACTCACCCGCATAATGTAGAGGCATTCTTCCGCACGTGACCCCCCCCCCCTCCCCCTCCACCCACACGCACGCACTGTATCCTCCCCGTCCGCACCGTTGCCGCCGCCACGCCAATGCGTCTCCAACCGGTAAACAACGTAACTTTACTCTCAAAAAAATTATTTTACAAAAATAAATATTTTTTAAAAAAAAATATTTAAAAAAAAAATATTTTTAATTTTTTTTAAATACATAGGTAAACAAGTTCTTATTTGCTGTTGTTGTTGGGGCATTCTACGGGCAGCGTTTGTCACGGCGAGGGCATCGGGTGGGCCCGTCCGTTTTGATTGAGTCGCGTTGTCCTCGGCGGTCCACTCGCTGGCTGGCGTGGCTTTGTTCCTCTCGCAGCGGCCGTCTCTCTCGTTCTCACGTTACACCGGGGCGTTGGCCACATTTCAAACTAGATTAGAGGAGGATGGCGAGATGAATCGGCGCCGTAATCCGGGACTCTGTTGCGCAAGGCGCGACCTGCTCAGCCTACCGTCTCAGTCGCACGCGAGGGAGGGACACAGCCGAAGCAACTCTAAATTTTTGTGTACGTTATACAAAAATAAATTTTTAAAAAATGGAACTCTACACCCCCTCCCCAGTCTGAATGGGGAGGCCTCCTGCTTTACTTCGGTGTTCGGGATGGGAACCGGTGCTATCAGGTAACTGGGGTTAATCCGATCCAGCGACTTCGATATCGTACGCCGGGGGACCCAGTAGGACCCGAGCCGCCGACACGGCCCAACATGGCGCCGTGTCCTAATGAGGAAGACGTACGCGCGCGGGACTGATCCGTAGCGATGTATGTCGGTGAGTCTGTGACCAAGGGACGTATCTACCGCACCACTCTGGGAAAGGGGGTTTCGCCGCCGGACCCCTCTTCAACTAACGTAACTCCGCGCCGCTCTTCGAAGAGACGTAAGCGCGCGCTGCCGATTCTAAAGGCCGTAGAGTAATGAGGCGCCCCATGGCTCTACGGCCTTTAGAATCGGCAGCGCGCGCTTACGTCTCTTCGAAGAGCGGCGCGGAGTTACGTTAGTTGAAGAGGGGTCCGGCGGCGAAACCCCCTTTACCAGAGTGGTGCGGTAGATACGTCCCTTGGTCACAGACTCATCGACATACATCGCTACGGATCAGTCCCGCGCGCGTACGTCTTCCTCATTAGGACACGGCGATGGGCAGAGTAGAGTAAGGCAGAGACGATAGAGAGACAGAGAAAGAAAGAAAGAAAGAAAGAGAGAGAGTAGTTTTGGGAGCTTTTGTTTGCGCAGGCTGGTCGGTACCCAAATGGTACACCCGCTGTCCGGCGCTCCCAGACCCGAACATGCAGTCAGTGGGCCAGCTTCAAAGGACTTATCAACTCCATCCGACGGATCGAATGGACCCACTCGCGACCAATTTCGAGTGGCTGGCTCGATCGGGGATCGAACCAGTGCCGAGGCCAATCCGCCGAAGCGGACTGCTTTTTAGACACCCGGGTGTAATGGCCTGGATTGAGCCTAGACCACTACACCACCCTGACTTGCACGTCTGCCGAGTGTTGGACGACGGGTTTGAGTCGCAGTGGGAGGAAGCCAGTCGAAAAATGAAAGGAAATTTGGGGATTCGATCCCCGGACCTTACGGTCGGGGTCGGACGCCTTAACGCCCTCAGCCACCACGGCTCATGTCTGGCGCCGACTGAAGCGGGTTCTTCACGCGACAATGAGCAGCGGTCAGAGAAAAAAGTTGTGATGTAATAGGAATTGAACGGCCGATCCTCATACCGGGACCGACGCGTCTACACATCCAGCCACCAGGGCACATGATGATCACTGCGCGTTGCTGTGGCTTTGAAGCACACTGGGGAGGGCAGTAAAAAATGCATTTTTTGTAATTTTTTTCAAAAAATAAATTTTTTTAAATTTTTTAAAATTTCTCAAAATTTTCGAATTTTTTTAAAATTTTTTTAAAATTTTTCAAAATTTAAATTCTTGGTGTACATATATTTGGGCAGTTGTTTCCCCCTCGGACACAGCGCCTGCACTGGTTGTCCATCGGCAGCTCTGGGTGCTGGGCGCCTCGGCGTGCCCAGGGCAGGGTGCGTGCGGCGCGACGAGCACGGAGCGGGCAATACGCACTGCGGCGGCGGCATCCGTTCGGCACCAGTGCGCCGCCCAGCCGTTAAAGTGACCCCAACGAGCCGTGTCAAGCGCCCTGTCTCTCTCGCACCCGCACGGCGCGCCTCATGAGTGCGAGAGGGGGAGAGAGAGAGAGAGAGAGAGAGAGAGAGAGAGAGAGAGAGAGAGAGAGAGAGAGAGAGAGAGAGAGAGAGAGAGAGAGAGAGAGAGAGAGAGAGAGAGAGAGAGAGAGAGAGAGAGAGAGAGAGAGAGAGAGAGAGAGAGAGAGAGAGAGAGAGAGAGAGAGAGAGAGAGAGAGAGAGAGAGAGAGAGAGAGACTCAGTCTTCTGCTGGGGTTTCTCGGCCACGTGCGCCAACTGGACAACATTTCGCAGTCTGAACGGTAAGTTCGCTGTGAGGTCCTGGCCGGCAGTCCTTCGCTGGCACTGGTACACGGCGGCAGCGCCCCCCGGCGTCGCTTTGCCTCCTCCCATTGTGGCCGAGGGGCTGTTTTTCTGCGTCGCTGGGGAAGCATATTGCCCCGCGGACCGTGGCCGTGCTGCGCCGTGGCCGGAAACGCGGACAACTGGAGGAGTGCCGCCGCTGCCGCTGCTGCCGGCGCGGCGAAGGCGGCCAGCGGAGCGTGGCGGTGCACGCGCCGGCCGCGCGCCGCCCGCACTGCAGGGCGTGCCAAGGCGAGCCAAGGCGTGCCTTCCCACCCCGCGGAGGACCCCGTGCCCTACCGTCCGTCCCGCACACCGGAGTCCAACCGTCGTTGTCTCGGTCAGTCACAGTTCGCAAAGCAATATTTATAAAAATTTCGAAATTGTGAAAATTTATTTAAAATTTATTTTGCCGCGGAGTGACTGCAAGGCACGGGCCTTGACCTTTCTCTCGTTTTCCCGTCAGTCTATTCCTCGCTTCGTTTCGCTGTCCACACTCCGCCCCCATCCCTTGGCTCGTGCCCCTCATGCAGGCAGCTGTGACCTCAGGTGACGGCGGGACAGGGCTGGAACCGCACACACCCGGACGGACAGACACGCCGCGCTGGGCCTATCGGCCTGCGAGCTGGCTGCAGGGAACGGCTTGTGTAATCTGGTGCGGGTCCAGGCCGTCGGCGGGATGCCTAGCCCACCCTCCACTGGCCACCTGGCGGGTCCTGGGCCGGCGGCCGACGCCGACGCCTCCGCACCCGTCTCTCTCGCTCCCGCAGCGCGCCGCCCAGGTGCGAGGGAGACGCACGGCAGGTGGGCCGGCGCGTGCCGCCCGCTCCACCCTCTACATCCTCCCCGCTGTGTGTGTGTGTGTGTGTGAGTGTGTGTGTGTGTGTGTGTGAGTGCGTAATGATGGGTTCGGGGGGTCGAGGCCTTGGCCTTGGCCGTGCTGGGCGGTACGTTACCTGGCTGGGATGCTGTTATACCGCATCAAAAAAAAACGAACAAACACACACACACACACACACACACACACACACACACACACACACACACACGCGGCAAAGGGCGGCAGCAGGGGCCCGCTATCGCAATAATATTCAACTAATCGTGCCATTATCCAGGTGGCCCTCCTCCACTGCACACGCGCTGACCGTGGGTTCGAATCCCAGCTGACGTTCGCGTAATTTTTATTATTTTTAGTTCTTTCTCGATCCTTTTTATTTTGGCGCGTCGGCTGGCTATGCTGGTCTCCTCTTTTGTTCCTAGGACACCTCCGGTGCCTCGGCGGCCTCGCAACTCGATCGGGCGACAAGACACCCAGTCCCAAAAACCCATGGGCCGCATGGGATCCCATGAGACATATCCCATGGCACCTAACTGAAATCCCATGAGACCACGGGTTAGTCCCATGGGTGATTGGCGTCCCATGGGAAATTGAGGTCATTTCCCATGGTGCAAGTTGAACACCATGGGAGGGCCTTCCCATGGTGAGAACTTTCCCATGGCTTAGCCATTCCCATGGGAGAAAACTCCTGCCCGTGCGTGGAAGTCTCTGTCTAATTTTTACTTTCAGGTAATATCATTTGAACGGTGACTCCTAGACATAATCTGGTTGCAAAATCGGATGTAGCGTAAAAAGTTCGCCTCTGTCGAACATATTATGTAAACAAGTCCGTAAGGCAGTAGGCACTTAGACAATGTCCTCTCAAGACACTCTGCCAAGGCAAAGAGGTGCTCCCCATGGGACACACACCATGGTGCATCTCCCCATGGGTTGCTCCGCACCATGGGAAATGGTGCAAAAAATCAAGGGGACATCAAGGGGACATCTTTCCCATGGGAAAAATCGGCCCATGGTGTCCCATGGGACAACATGACTCATGGGATGCTCCATGGGTTTTTGGGACTGGGCAGCAGCAGCCACGCGTGCTGCAATCGGGGGGACTTTTGCCGACTTGTTTGGCGGCACCGCGCGTGCGGTGCAGACAGGGCCCGTGACGTCATCTGCTTTTTACTTACCGGAAGCGAAGGGAAGGGTGACAGTGTGACCAGCCCTGTCCGTCCGTCCGTCCGCCGCCGGTCTTCGTATCATTTATGTCGGGTTCATCATCACAGGCCGGCCGGCCGGACAGGGCTGCTCCAGGCCGGCCAACAGCGCATCCGGTCCACGTAATTACCCCCAGCAGGGTCGCCAACCGTGGCGCACAGATTTAAAATAAAATAACGCGAGAAAAAGAAGCGCTTCTTCGGGTGACACATTTTCCCACAAGACACCCTTGGACACCTTCGTGACTTTACACCGGTCTCTGCCGTCATGTTGGGTTGAATATGACTTGCTGAAGATGTCGCACTCGCAACTGTTTCAAACTCCCTTGGCCTTGTGTGCGTGTGTGTTTGTGAGAGCGCGTACGTGCGCATACATCAAGCATCATCACATTATATTGCAGCATCCGAGGCTATCAGGGGTATCGAGCAAACAGGTTCTCGCCACGCTCCCCGGGGGCCACGCCCGCCGCACCACGCCCCACCACGCCCCACCACGCCCCACCACGCCCCGCCACGCTCGGCGGTGCACACCTAGGGCCTCGCCGCGAGCCTATGGTGCTGCGCTCCGTAGTTTGCGTCGCGCTGTCCGCGTGTCTGTCTGTCTGTCTGGTGAGAAGGGTGTGAGCCCCCCTCCCGGATGGGGGCGTGACAATGATTCTGGCGTCGGGAAAAAAACGAATCACAACCAAATAAAAGTTGAGGCAAAATGGGCGTGGGAGTGAGTGCGTGTAGTTTCGGGACCCTGGGTCCGACACGGTCAAGGTGCGGTACACTGCCATAAGTGCGCGTATTTGTTTTATTTTGTTGTTGTTGTTGTTGTTGTTCGTTACGCCCACCTCAAATGTCGTCGCCTGCACTGCTCGGACGCACTCTCACACAGCGATACTCCGAGCGCGGAAATGACTTCCCCCGATGTCCCGTGACGCGCGGAGTATCGCCGCGGGTCTCCTTTCGCGACGCTTTGCCGAACGGCGCGCGAATCTTTTGTCTGGCGCTGCGCGGCGCTGCGCTGCGATGGCGGTGCTACTCCGCGCGGCCGCAATGAGTTTCGAGAAGATGACGGTGAGTGCGCCGAGTGCCCCATTTGCAGCACGACGCCCTTTCGCTGGCGGAAGGCGCACGACTCGATACTATCGCCGCCGGTATCGAGAGTATCGCTACGCAAGCCATTTCGGTGCATTGATACCCGTTTGACGGTGAAAGGGAAACGCGGCAGCGATCCACGCACGCCGGGGAAAATCAGCGGCGCTCTCGTGAAGCGAGGTATCGAAACCTGGTCTCGTTTCGCATAGGTGCGTCACGAAAACAAAAAGAAAATGCAATTTTTCGTAAGTGGATTTCCCCCTTTTTTGTGGGCAGCGGTGCCGTGGAGCTGAGGCGGGCCCGGCGTGGGTGTGGGTGGTTGTGTGCTGCGCGGCCTTCGTGCCAATCGGTCAATTTTCGCGGCCGCTCCATTCAACGAGTGAAGAGTCACTTAGCGCCACGCCCAGCCGCCACCGCGCCAATTTTTTAAAAAAATAATAATACTATTGAAACAAATTTTGTTTTTGACCCATTGAACCGATTGATTTGCAGCTACGCCTCTCTCTCTCTCTCTCTCTCTCTCTCTCTCTCTCTCTCTCTCTCTCTCTCTCTCTCTCTCTCTCTCTCTCTCTCTCTCTCTCTCTCCAAGGTGACCCCCGTGACGTCATCCGCAGTGATGCATCGCGCCGCGCGGACACCCGAGCCGATCGCACGGATGACACATTGCGATCGCATTTGCGAGCGGAAGGCCGAACAATCCTTTCCAGTCCAAGTTACAAATAGAGCGGTCATTACGCTTTACTTAAATTCCAGACCGTGAGCGCGCACACACACACGTGTTTACAAACGCACAAGCGTCAACACCTGGTCCCGCCGTTGCTATTGTTTTCCAATCACATCGGGGTTCCAATTTGGACGAGTGGTGACGACTACACCCACATGGCTTGAAGAGCGATTCCGCACCTATCTCTCTCTCTCTCTCTCTCTCTCTCTCTCTCTCTCTCTCTCTCTCTCTCTCTCTCTCTCCCTCTCTCTCTCTCCCTCTCTCTCTCTCCGCCAGTAACGACAACGCCGCTTCGTCCTGTCGCGAGGGACACGCGGTGTGAACGGCGAGCAAAGCGACTGCTAACCCCCCGCCGTTCCCGCTGATACGAAAGCCGCCTCTCGCCGTATAGTTTTGGTCTCCCGCGTCCAACGCTCTCCAGTATAAATCACTCGCACGCCGCGGATCAACTTGCAAATGCGACGCACGACACGTTTTTTTTTTGCCAGCTTTTTGCAAACACACATGGGTTTCTGTTGTTGTTGTTGTTGTTGTTGTTGTGCATCGGCAGCCTGTGCCGCGCGTGCTGGATCTGCGATAATCAGCGTCGATATGGAGATGCGCCGTCCAACGCCCCGCGGTCGCCTTCCGAGCAGCGATTCGCACGCCGTTTTAGTTGTTGTTGTTGTTATTGTTGTTGTTGTTTTCGCTCGGACAATCGGTATGGGAAGGGAAACGCCACAATCCGTACGGACCTGCGAGGCTAGGGCCTCCAGGGCGTATGAGGCGCGAGGATGATGAATACTTCCGCGGTACAGTCGCGGCCAAAAAGAAAGCGTTTAGCCTCAAAAGGAGAAGTACAGTCCCAGAAAACGTTGCGGTTGGAGCTTTGGGTCCGGTGTTGGGGGGGATCAGGTCGCCGTCCAAGGAACGGGTAGCCGGCTGTGCAGGTGTCACGCTCCAGCGCTCCAGCAAGTCCAGCTGCTCCCCTCAGCTCCAGTGAGCATAGCGTCTTGAGCCGCCTGCACCTTATGGCTCTCTGTCAGATGGCACACGCCAGACGCACTGTTAAAATAGAAACAGAGGATGACTTTTACTTTTTTTTTTGAAGCAGGAGCGCCCGCCCTGCCCACTGCAGCCAGCATAGCACACACTGGCAATAAAAATAATCATACATTGTGCGCGCGGCGTTTTCTAGTGCCTGTCGCAAAACCCATGAATGACATTTCGACACAGCGCCCGCTTGTTTGCGTTGAAGGCGGGCATTTGGATCCAACGCTTTTAACGAGATCCTCATAAATTCACTTCGCGTTTGTCCACGGCATTTCGTAATAATCAAGTGTCTAATTCAACAAACAAATGTCTCTGTGTGACGCCCTGTCTTTGCCGTGCGCGTCCTTCTGACATTTTCACCTGGACTTCCCTATTCAGGAAGGAGGGTTTGTGGTATTGATGCGCCCGCCGTCTTCAGTGACGATGTGTAATGCGAGTGCTCTGGAACGGAACGCGGCTCCAGAGAGAGAGAGAGAGAGAGAGAGAGAGAGAGAGAGAGAGAGAGAGAGAGAGAGAGAGAGAGAGAGAGAGAGAGAGAGAGAGAGAAAGAGGGGAGAGACCGTCCAGGTGCGACGCGCTCGCGCCGCAGGGCAAGGGGGTGAGGCGGCTGCATGTGTGGAGGGGGTGGGGGAGTGTAGGGGAGTGCAGCTAGGGGGGAGGGGAGTGCAGACGGTAAGGCGCGCAGCAGCCTGCCTCTCGCTCGCTCTGCGGTGCGGTCTCTGCGCGGCGCCCCCCCCCCCTCCCCCTCCACCGGCCCGGCCGGCGGCCCGGACCCTCACTCGGTTAGTTCATCTCCAGCAGTCCGTCGTGCAGGTCGCTGCCGTGGTCATGCTGGCCGTCACCGCGAGGGAGGGCGTCGTCGACCGCACCGCGCACCGCGTCTAGATTTCCGCGACTCACGTGTCCGATGTCCCGCGAATCGCGCGCCGAGGCGTCGTTTTAATTAACGCGGGGAAGTTCTGCCAGAGGCGCCAACCTCCCGACAGTGACGGATTGGCGGCCCAAGTTGCGACAGTGACGGAGTGTTTGACAAGTTCGGGACCGTGCGCTTTTCATTTTTCGGATCGGCCCGTTGGATAACGCTTCCCGGATTACTCGAATCGGCGACACTCGTCAATCCGACTAGCAGGTGAGAATCCCCACACCGGAAGACAGTGCACATCGGTTTTCTCATCCCACAGTTTGTCTTGTCTTTTTGCTAAATAAATAAAAAAAATCAAAAAATAAAAATCGCGGGCAGCGGTCAATCTGGTTCAGCCTTGCCACACCACTGCATTTGCATAATTTCCGAAATGTGCCCCGTTTAGTGGCTAATTGACTGGATTCTCACCGGCCGCGTTATTGGTTTTCTTATTTCCCCCTATTTTCTATTTGGTTTTCGTTGTCGTTTTGGCCCGGCTCCATTTTTCCTCCGCTTGTTTGGTTTGGTTTGGTCGACGCCGATGACAGCGCTGGACGCGCCGACGGGTGTCGATTACAATCTCAGAACACGGCTCGGCCAAAGACGCCGCCCAATATCAATCAGACTCGGATTATCTCGTTAATCGGCCATTTATTGTGCAACAACTGATTCAGATTCGGATTCAGACATCTGCCGTGCGGCCTTGGCCAAGCTGCCTGGGCTCCACCGGACGCCTCTCCAATTTTATTTAATTGTCTGGATTTTTTTGTCGTTTTTTAAATTTTTTTGCTGCTTGCGCGGCTGTTATTTAGTTTTTGTGTAGCATTCTTGCGTGACTTCTTGAACATGCGGCAGGTTTTGGTTCGGGGCCGCTTCCCTCGGCGCTAGCGGTCTACTGGTTACTCCCTGCTAAACGATGCTAGTCTCGTTATCAGTGAAGGGCTGTCGGCAGAGATAGCGGTTGATAACCGCCAGGGTCACTGGCCCTCGGATGCGTTTCTTTAATGGTGGTCCTTCGAGTTAGAGTCATGAGGCTGTCCTTGCCAAGACGCTGTTAAACCTTAAAATCTTTTCAAGGAGGCGCTGCATTGAGCCTGCATTGAGGTTGCCATAACATCGAGGAATCTTGAAAGGGGCGTGACCAGTAAAGTCTGAAAACCGCCTCAAAAACAGAGCCGCCAGAACGGCCACTCTCTCATTTCTAGTATGGGGAGGCGCCTGCCTCGAAAATCCGCGTCTACTCGACTAGCCCCCCCCCCCCTCCCTCCCCCAGTTAATGTTTCCGCATGACTGCGCCGCAAGTCTTCCTGTCGCTCTGATTGGCGGCTGGTCCTCCACTCCGAGCTGCAGGGCGCGGTCCCATCTGTCCGTCCGGGAACTCCCCTCACCTTCACATCCTTCAGGATGCTGGGGGGGTGAGAGCCCTGAGCACCCTTCTGGGGGCCGCAGCTGCCTCATGTGGGTTCCGGTCTCTCTTTCTCTCTCTCTCTCTCTCTCTCTCTCTCTCTCTCTCTCTCTCTCTCTCTCTCTCTCTCTCTCTCTCTCTCTCTCTCTCTCTCTCTCTTCCGCTCCCCTTGAGCCGTGCCTGCTACCGTGTTGTTTCCTGTGCGCAAGGCGTTACGATGAGGCGCCCCCTTTGTCCGGATTTTTCCATACGCTGCGGTGTGCCGCAGAAGGCGGGGCGGGGCGGGGCGGGGCGGGGCGGGGCGTGCGAGCGGCTGGCGATCCCCGATCAGCCCGCGTGTCCGTCCCGCAGATCATCATCATCATCATCATCATCACCATCATCCTCGCTCCTCAATGAATAACTGCCATTTTCGCGCGCGGGAAATTGCGGCGGCCGGCGGTGCGCGTTTTCAGGTTCGATGGTGGAATGCACACGCACTGCCCGCCGCTGCTGCTGCTGTGGCTGCTGATTGCAATTGGAAACCAATTACACCCAGCGCTTTGCAGTTCGAGCACCGCCATCGGTACTAATGCACGCACACGCCTCCTTCAGAGAGAGAGAGAGAGAGAGAGAGAGAGAGAGAGAGAGAGAGAGAGAGAGAGAGAGAGAGAGAGAGAGAGAGAGAGAGAGAGAGAGCAGATGCTGCGCTGTCACAATACAAATAACCACCCCTGCGTGTCCCTCGTGCTCTGAGTCGGGGTGCCATAAGGCATGCTGAGCTACCCGCTAGCCGTGTACCCGCCAACAGTAATGTGCTGTGCACTACACTGGGGATCGGTCTCGTAAATAGGAAGCGGTATGCAACGGGGGGACTTCCCTGTGCTCTTATTTATGGAACACGCGAATCAATTTCGCAGGGCGGTGCGTCGTCGTCTTCTCGTGAGCACAGCTAATCCTGAGGGAGCTCACTGCGCCTTGATAAATTAACAAGGACGATAAGTGTTTTTGCTGTTTTTGTTTTGCTGTTTTTGTTCGGAAGCGGAAAGCCATTATTCGCAGCGCGTATCGACGTCCCCATCTCTGTGCGCAAACAGCAGTTAGGTTATGAAGGTAATTGTGCCGTATGATGAATGTCTTGGCAATGGCACATCGCCGTAGTAGCGCGCTGAGTGGGGTCCTTCAGATTTCACAAGCAGCCTTATGGATAGATAAGAAACATGTCAGGTATTAATTTTGAAATTACGCAGCACTACGCGCTCTCAACCGTCTCACCTGAGATGAGATCAGAAACATACTCTGTTGGATAAAAGTGGAGGAAGTGGCCAAAGATGTTGTCAGCTTCACAGAGTGAGTTTTGATTCATCCGTTCTTCCAACATTTTTGAGAGTGTAGGCCCGTATGTATTTCCGTGCCGGGGTTTGTTTCGGTCGGAGCGTTGACTGGCGCCTCTGGAGTGGAGTGACTACATCGTTCCCCGTGGCAGTTACGCCTCCGATGCACCCGGACAGACGAACCAGACACGGCGACTCTTTTCCTGTATGGCCAACGAGACGGGGTTCCGGCGACGAGGGGAGCATCTATTTTGGAGGCTCTATCTTTAGCAGGGGAGTAGAGCTCTGGAACCGCACCGAACGCATGGAATTCTTTTTCTCGGGAATCTCTGCTGTTGGTTCGCGCGAGTACTACGTTGACAGGTATATGCACTTTCCCACGGTCCGATTGAAAAAAAATTTAAAAAAAATAAAAAAACAATCTTATTGATGGATGTCTCACCGCTTGTGAGACTCGATGTGTCAGCGAAAGTCGACCTCTCGACGTAACGTCACCTTGAAGTCTCGAAGCCGGGCCGCGGGCAGATGCGCAGCCGCTTGTTTATATGCATAGGTCAAAGGGCGGGGGACCTCGATTCATCCACTTCAATATTTATTTTTTCGTGCGTTCTATTTTCCTTTTTAGAGAGGGCGGTTGATCTACGAGCGAGCCTGTAGCGCCTCGTTTCAAAACTGAAATATGGCCCAGACAAAAAAAAATCCCCACGATGCGCCAGTGTCGAAAAGGGTTGCCAACTTTAGCCTGCCCACGAGGCAAAATCAGGGCTTCGCTAATTTTGAGAAGTTGCCTGGTTGGCAAGCTGAGGTTAGCAACCTTCCGGGCAATGGTGCACCGTTGGAATTTTCGCCTCCTTCTGTGGCAACCCGATCGATGTGCGTCGTTCCTCGTTATTGGGCAACGACGGCAATGCGATCGTTGCGCGACACTCAGTGTGCCCGTCACAGTGTGCGCGGCGAGGAGGCTGGCCCGGCCATTCCATTCACGAGGCGCGAGGCGGGGATGGCGTCCGAGACCCGAAGCCGAAACTCGGACGCAGCGCGCGGCGCGCGTGCTATGTCATCGCGCCAGCTGTTCTCAACGGAAGCACCCGAGCATCGCAAACGGCCGCGTTGGGTCATCACGGACACGAACAGACAGACAGACAGACACAGGAAATTTCCCCGGTCACCGACAGAGGGCGCCACTGGAGTGCGTGCTCTATGGCACGACGAAAGTGACCACCTCCTGACCGCTCAAGTGGTGACCCCTGGCGGCGACCCCGGCCCGCGTCTAACGAGCTTGTGCAAGCACGGCGCCCTCGCGAACGTACCCGCCGGTCTGTCCTTACCGCAGCCTGACGCGACAGAAAACACCGCGAGGATACCAGTCGTCGTTGTCGTGGCGCCGTCTCTCTCTCGGGGGTGAGAGAGAGAGAGAGAGAGAGAGAGAGAGAGAGAGAGAGAGAGAGAGAGAGAGAGAGAGAGAGAGAGAGAGACGGAGCGACGTGACCTGCAGAGGACGATCGGCGGGGCAGCATTCGCTCTGCGCGCTCTGCGGTGCGGTGGCTGCGGTGGCGTTCCGGACGCAGCCCTCGGCACTGCGCTCCGGCTGTTCGCCATTTCGCACCGCGGCCCTTCGGACGCAGCCGAAGATGTAACCGACTTGCTGCTTTCTCAACGAGATTGGCCCAAAGTAAACAAACGCCGGGCGCATTTCTCTGCCCGCGCTGCTACCAGTGTAGCGACGAGTTGGTCGTGTTGTTGCTGGTGCGGTGACGATTGTTGTTGTTTGTGGGCCGTGCGGGTGGCATTGCTGCGATAAGCGCAACGCTGTCGGTGGCGATCGAGTCGATAAAACAGGTGCGGCTGCCGATGTGGGCTGGGCTCGTCCGCCCCATTCGACTCGACAGTCGAACTTATCTTATCGGGTCAAACGGAACCCCTGTCCAAGTGCCCCAGAGAGAGAGAGAGAGAGAGAGAGAGAGAGAGAGAGAGAGAGAGAGAGAGAGAGAGAGAGAGAGAAGACTGGGCGACCGGTGTGTTCATCGCAACTTCCATTCCGGCTTCAATGACTTCCCCCCCCCCTTCCCCACCCCGTAACGGCCGCACTGATTGTCTCACTCACCCCTGTGACTGCGCCAGCGAGCCGGCCAGGCAGGCAGGCAGCCAGCCAGCCAGCGCTACCCCCACCGAGCAGCTGCAGGCCGGGCGGCGCGGGGTCGCGGCGGGTCGCGGCGAGCGAAACACACATGAGGGCTGGATGAGCCGCGGAATGAGGGGGAGGGGGGAGGGGGGGTGACCGAGTGACGGCACGCTGAAACGGTTTTGTCCGGGATCGCGGCGGACAGTCTCCGCCAAAAGTGTGTTGCCCTTTCGTTCCTCTGCTGGTCAAGACGTGCTGTCGTCGAGCTCGGAACCTACCTAACCTAGCCTGTCTTTATTCAACTCCACTGGAGGGCACGAGCCAAGGGATTCAGCAACCCTTTGAGCAACCGTTCGCACCAAACAAAAAAAAAATATTTGTGCTTTTGTATATTTGCGTGTCGTCAGCGTCGGAGGACTGGTCAAGCAGCCGCGACGAAAAAAGCGTGTGAATGTGTGTGAGTGTGTGAGAGTGTATTTGTAGCTCTTTTCGCCCATCGTTTGAGGAATAACCGTCTCTCTCTCTCTCTCTCTCTCTCTCTCTCTCTCTCTCTCTCTCTCTCTCTCTCTCTCTCTCTCTCTCTCTCTCTCTCTCTCTCTCTCTCTCTCTCTCTCTCTCTCTCTCTCTCTCTCTCTCTCTCTCTCTCTCTCTGCTCTTTTCACAGAAGGACAAGAAGGGGAGTCGAGAAAAGGTCGAATTACTTTGCATCGCCTGCTCGGCGCAATCTTTAATTTCTCGATGCATTGAGAGGAAGAGAGAGAGAGAGAGTGGTGGGGGAAACAGGTGATCGTGTGAATCGCACCGTCGCCACTTCCCACCAATCATTTATCCACCGTTCCTCGTATTGAACCCGCAGATGTAAAAAAAGGAAAACGAAATTGAAAAACCCGCACATTAAGTAATATTAGTTGCGACACACTGACAATGGGATCGCCGAAGGCTAAGAGCTCCGCCCCACGGTAACTGCAGCCTTGGTGACGTCATGGGTGGTCCACTGTGGTCCGGGGCCTAACTACATAATTGTCGCCAAGCGGGGATGACCATATCAAGCCAGCTGCTCTATTTATAAGACCAAATCGCTTTTCGGATGGCAAGATTAATGGGTCCACCTTGAACATCAGAATGTGTGTGTAAGAGAGAGAGAGAGAGAGAGAGAGAGAGAGAGAGAGAGAGAGAGAGAGAGAGAGAGAGAGAGAGAGAGAGAGAGAGAGAGAGAGAGAGAGAGAGAGAGAGAGAGATTTCCGTTGCATTCCCTCGTGTTTAGTTTGCCTGACAAATGCTTCGACAACGAGTTCGGTCTACACACTGCATTCTAGTCAGCGTCACTGGCGTCGTTGTCGCCGCATGCCTCCACACGTGGACCGCGTGACGCCACTAGGAAGTCTAGTTGTTGTTGTTTTCGGCATGCCCGGCAAAATGAGCAACAACAAGAAGAAAACGGGTTGCGCCGCAGTGCGATGCACTTTCTTTCCCAGCTTGTTGCGCTCACAGCAGCACGGCCCCGCAGTGGGATTTGTTTCTGATTGCTCGAATCGAAATAAACAATAAAGGCGGCGTGGCTGCCAGGGCAGGCAAGGTTCAGGCCGTTCAGGTATTACTTGGAAGAGGCTCGGGGTGTAACCTGATAGGCTTCGCTCCATCCTTCAGTAGTAACATAGAAGGTCACGTGAAATTATTTTATTTATTTTTTTTCAAAATAGTTTCCTCATACTAGTAACTTGCTGGGCTGGCCTCTCGTCCAGAGCAGCCAGAATTTTCCTCGCGACTGTCCGACGCCATGGCGTTGATGAGTCTGATTTGCATGATTATCCGAGACGAGATGTAGTAAAATGGTCCCAACATGGATAAAAGTTTCAATGGGGCGGACGAAAGCGTGGACGGCCTCACACTGCCGAGCAGCTAGTCGTAAATCCCGGCGGCCTGGCGTCAACAAGCGTGTCGCGGGTTCGATTCCCCCGTGCGCCGCTTTTTCCACTTTGCGCAATGCCGCGGACGACGGTGCGTCGTCGTCGTCGTCTTCGGACCGACTGGGCGCGTTCCCTGGGGCGCATTCGGCGCCAAGTGTCAGTGCGAGGCAAACACGATGCCAGTGTCGAAAGGGTTTTTCAAGTTTTTCAAGTTTTGTCGGCCGTCGCTTCGCGGCGTGCTCCACGCATGGAGCCAGCGCGGCCTAACCCGGCCGGCCGACCGTGGGACTCGAGAGGGACTTCTTTGAGACGGAACAAAGCGCGCGCCCCATCGCCGAGGCTCCCCTCACGACCCCGACCGAGGCACCAAGTCGCCGACGCAGAGGTCAGGGGACGTCAGGTAGGGTCGCCGCCGCCGCCAGGGGTGTGGGAATCGGACCGAAGGCACGAGAATGCGTGAGAAGGCGGCGGTTTCGAGTCGGAAACAACGCGATTCATCCCACGCAGTGTCGCTAACTTCCCACGACGGTGTCGATAGGGTTGCCGCCCGCCAGTCAATGAGCGGTGGTCTCGGCTTGCGTAGCGGGGCTTTATTGGGGCCTAGTTGGCGTTGAACAGCTCGTAGCTGCGCCACGCCACGAGCACGGCGATCAGGGCAGCGATGACACGCTGCGCGTCCGTCTGGCTGGTCGCCATGGTCAGCAGCACGGCGGCCACGGAGGAGGCGGGCGTGGACACTGGCGGCGCCGGCCAGGACACATCGCCCACCGAGCGGCCCAGGATCACCTTGGCGCCGGGCCGGCCCAGCGCCCAGCCCCAGGAACCGCGCAGGATGCCGATGGCCGCGGCCATCACGGCGTTGCCGGAGTACACCTGCGGAGCCGCGCGGTTAGCGAGTTCACACGCGAAGCGCGTGGCACGGGTTCGATCCCGGGCAGTCATTTTGGACACTGACCTTGAGCGCGCTGTTGACGCCCACGCCGACGCACAGCGCACGGCACACCTCCAGCCCCACGATGAGCATGGCGTTGACGGCGGGGGTCTGCGCCAGCGTGTAGGGGATGTCCCGGGGGCAGTAAGTGACGCAGGCGTAGGCCGCCACGCACGCCGCCACGGGCACCACCACGCTCTCGGGGGGCTCGCCCAGGACCAGGGCCTGCGCCAGCGCCGAGCCCACGCCGAACCACACCGTGGCCAGGACGCCACGCAGGACGTGCTGCACGCCCGCCGTCGGGTACGTGTCCTGGTACTTGCGGACCTGCAAACCGTTCAGTCGCCGAGGTGCTATGCCCCGCGATGCTCGATGCACTAGTGTCGAAAGGGTTGCCACCCTCAGGCTTTGCCCACTGGGTGGACAGACTGAGCTTGGCAACCCCTTCGATTCTAGTGCATCGCGGTATCGTTGTCCAACTTGGAACACCGAGTCGCTGGTTCGAATCCCACCTGCACGGCGGCGTGCGTGGCGACGAGGCCAAGCAGCACCCAGGAGAACTCGCCCAGGGTGTCCATCGCCTCGCCCAGCGACAGGTTCATGGCGGACGGCTACGGTTGCACACTCGGCAAATTTGATGGGGTTCTTGCGGCCGGAACCGGGGTTTGGGTCTCTGTTTTTCCGGAGTGATTTTGAAGGGGGTTCTTCCCTGGGCCGAAAAGTGTTGAAGTGTTGAAGCCGTTGCTGAGGCGACTTGGGTAGCTTTGTCGCGCGCGGCGTGCTGGGGTGCCATTGTAGGCACTTTCACTCAGAGTGAGTGAGTGCGACTATCACTTGCATGGCGGTCAGCGGGTGACACACACACACACACACACACACACACACACACACACACACACACACACACACACACACGCACACGCACCGTCGCGTGCTAGCGCCGTGTCGCTCCCATTGCCCGGAAAACGATCCGTCGTTGGCCGCGGCAGCCAACCGCAATCCAGTGATTAGCCACGGCGCTCACGTGTAATTGCTTCGTTTTGAAGATCCCCGCGTGGCCGATGGCGCACAGTGTACTACACGCACGCACTGCTTTGCCTGGCGCAGTTATCGGCCTGCATGTCTGTCTGACTGTCTGTCTGTCTGTCTGTCTGTCTGCCGCGCGGAATGCTTACCAGCGTGTTTCGGCTTCACTCAATGAAGGTGATGATGGTCCCTGGTCTTCCGCAAAGGATGTGGACTTGTTTCTTTTCCGGTGACTGAATCGAGCCGTGGCGTGCCGTGGCGTGCCGCTGAGGATCGCGCGACGGCGCGTGCCAAACGTAGGGCGTGGCGGGGCGGGGCGGGGCGGGGCGTCGGGAGGGAGACGCGCGAGCCGTGAGCTCCTGCGCTTCATTGCCCCACTTCCATCGAGATGACAGCCGGCGGCATGCGCGCTACTTCCCGCCGGACATCCGTTGCGTTCATAAATGGCCGAAAAAAAGACAAAAACGAACAGCTATTACTTGTGTCAGTTTTCTCGCCTTTAGGTTGGAATCGCCAGGAATCTCACTGGTCACGGATGGATAGGCATGACGGTCATCAGACCATGTCACCTCTCTAGTTGTGTAGCAGCAAGAGGGAGGTCCGACTAATACCCAAGTTGCCTCTCGAATTTTGTCACTCTGTCCGGTCTAGCAGGCATCGCCCCTAAGGTGTGGGAGGTGGCCCTACCTAACAAAACGGTAGCCTATACGCAGAGCGCGAGGCGCGGGCCGGCAGTGACTGCCAGCGCCCTCAGGTGGTCGATTTGTGAATTACCTGGAGACAACGGCACCGCGCGGACACCTGTGCGGAGGCGTCATTTATTCACCCATTCATTCATTCTTCATTCATTGATTCATTCATTCGTCCATTTATTCGTGCATTTGTTCATTCATTCGCTCCTTCACTGAGTCGTATATCCCTGCCGAGACTACCGTCTGCTTAGCTCACCGGCCGTGCGAGTCATTTTCGCTGTCTCGCATTTTCACGGGACGCCCCATGAGTGCGACAGAGACGGAGCGACTGGCGACGTGGCAATGTATGGCGCCGGGTAATCAGCGGCTAACGTGCAACAATACCCGGCGCGTGCCAAGTGCATCCTAAGCCACAATGCGCTCCGCGTTGACGCACAACACTGGCGGAGCCGTTGCAACTTCAAAGGCCGATAAATTCAACAGCGCGGCTTTACATGAACGTCGCCATGCAAATGTCGTCGGATAGAAAACAATTTCTGTGAGCCGCTCGGTGCGTCCTTGGGTCGTGCAGGCCCTGCTCCGCGCGCCGTCTGTCTCTCTCGCACCCGCACGGCCGGCGAGTGCGACAGAGCACGACGGGAGTTTTAAAATCACCGCCAGCAAATTGGCCGCTACCTGTCGCTCTGTCTCGCGTGAGTCTGTCCGTGAGTGCGAGAGAGACGGGGCGACTGCGTGCCGCACGGTTTATCAAGACATCAGCAGCGCCAATACCAAGCCGAGCCGCAACCGCACGCCATTACATTATTACAAACGTATCAGGACGAGAAAGAATCGAAGTAACTTTTGCGGCCGGCGGAGCTTGCGGAACTTGCGCACGCAGCTTTTGGCGCGGCTTGCACAGGGTCAGAAGACCGTTGAGGCGGCCAAAATCCCGGACACGTTTTGACCTCCAGAGTCGCTAAATGGCACTCGAACCGAACGTGTGACCCGACCAATGGATTCCTCGTTTGGAGAGCAATCGATTGGTGGGGTCACACGTCCGATTCGAGTCCCATTTAGCGACTCTGGAGCTCAAACCGCGTCTAGAACGTTGGCCGCCTCAACGGTCTTCCGGCCCACTGTGCGCAGCAGGTGCTGCAGACGCCGCCACGGCGTCGCGTCGCTGAATCAGCACCGCCTGACTCACGCCGTCCGAATGGCGACGCAGCGACGCTGCGTTTAGAACGCTGCCCAAAAATAACCACTTTTTGGAACCAACTTTTTGCTGGTACAAAGTTTCAGGGTGCACTGAACTTGGATCCCTTGAACCTGCGTCGCACTCCTCGAAGGGCCGAGCTGGGAGTCGTTGCTGTGACATTTGCGCCGCCGGAGTCAAGCTGGAGACTTGAGAATGCTGCCGCTGAGATTCCTCGGGGATTGGTACCTAGGATGATGGATTGATGCCTACCAGGTACCGCCCACCAACACTCGGCGGGGCACTCCTTGTCACACTCCTCTCCACTCGCACTTGCGTGGGAGAGGAGAAAGAGAGAGAGAGAGAGAGAGAGAGAGAGAGAGAGAGAGAGAGAGAGAGAGAGAGAGAGAGAGAGAGAGAGAGAGAGAGAGAGAGAGAGCGCATTCGAATGTCACCCGAGTGATGCGCCACAATGCGAATGGGCGCGATGACAGAGGAGTTCCCACCGAAACGACAACATTTTCCGATCGTGGCGCCTCGCTGCGCCTCGCGCGCTTTGGAGCGGACTGTACATACGACACTGCAAGGGTGAGACAAGGTCGTTGAAGTGCCGCGCGACCTTGACAGGGCGACCGGACGATAGTGTACCGGCCGAGCAGGAAGCCGGCACGACGCGCTCAAACCACGGAAAGTCACGGAAAGTGATTCCAAGTACACTCATGGTCAAAATGCGCTTTCCCTGGGCGCGGTACAGAGACATGGGACTCGCGCGCGGACACGTTTGCGGGTCGCTTTGTCCGTGCGATAGAACACGTTTCCTGGATAGAGCGATAGGGCACGTTCGGGCAGTCTGCCATTGCGTTTGGACGGATAGACAGACGGAGATAGACGAGAGTGATAGACAAGCGTGGCGATAGACTGGCCGAGCGTGCTTCGCTCCGCGCCTCCACGAGCGAGTGGAGCTCCTAGGCGAGCGGCACGAACCGCAGCAAAGCAGCGCCCGAGCTGATAAAGAAGGGCTTGAAGGACAACGCCGCGCCGCGCCGCGCCGGGCACGCGGACCTCCTTGTCTTCGACGCCGCGGCGCATCACCCGCGCACAGTGGGCCGTCCGTCGGGAAAGCGACGCGGTCCTGGCCTTTGACTCGGCCGTGTTATGACGAGTGTGATCCAACAACGCGTGTAATGGTAACCCGCCCCGGGCAACGAGGACGGACCGGAACGGAATCCGAGCCCCTCCCTCCCTCCACCTCCGCGTCGACCGCGGCGTCGGCGTCGGCGTCGGTGACTCCGTGATGTGACTCAGGCACTCCGTGAGTCACCGAGCCTGCCGAGCGAGGTGTGGAGCCGCAGACTCGCTGCACTTCGTTCTCAAATACCTATCCGCACCCTGCCGCTGTAATGCGCCAATTTGCACGTCGCTAGTCCGAGTGATCTGAGGCGTTGCCTTTGTCGCCTGGATTTACATGGCGGTTCGGTCCGTTGCACTGTAGAAGCCCTGGTGAGACAGACACACGTTCCGCTGCCTCTCTCTGACCAGGCCTGCTGAGCCGGCTGCGGTGATACGTGGTGTTATGCGGTTCGTACCGCGCGGCACAGCGATATGACTCGCTCTGGTCACGAACAACACAGACTTCTTGATGGACGTATTTGGGACCGCTACGCCCCGCCTCGCCCCTCTCTAGACCGCGCGCGTTTCTTGTTTCTTCTCCGTATTATTTCTGTGCCGCTCACTCACACAGTCGCGGAGAGTCGCGACGCGGAAAATCCGAAAAAGGCAGGGGTGTTTGATTAATTGCAGACTCGCACGTCTCGTCTTTGGTGGAACGGCAGTGCGGCGGCCTGGAAGGCGGTGACGGTGGGAACGGAACGGAGGAAACAGCGGCTGGAGCGGCACACGAGACTGCCCACGCTCCTTAGTGTCTCCAGAGGAGCTCTCTGCCTCCTCGTCGGTATTGATACTGATTATTAGGGTCGTCCAAGAAGAAATGGACTGACCCTCCCAAAAATTTACTTACATAGGGCGGCACCCGCCTCCTCATCCCAATATCCGAATGAGAGGTGGCGGACCTACTAAAACGTGCAACGTATCTGCGAAACGCGAGGCGCGCGCCGACAGAGACTGCCAGCGCCCCCTGGTGTTGGTTCTGCGAAACGGAGGCAGCGGCGCATCGCGCGCGCTGGCTACCGCTCTGCGGAGGCGTCGTGGGTTCGACCACTGGTCCAGTCTTGCGACTTCGCGCCCGCAGTCGGTGTGGGCAAACTCCAGTGGTTCCGTAATAAACTCGTCTGATCCTCAAAAGATAATGATTTGTCGGCGCCGCCTACTGCCGGTGCCGCCTGCTGGCCGCGACCTCTGCGATCGCACTGCACTCCATCAATGGATGGAGACATCAATGGGGTTCCTCCCCACCCTCACGGCACCGCTCCGTCTCCCTCGCACTCATGGGTCGTCCCGTGGGGGTGCGAGAGAGACAGACCGCACCGCGCTGTCCGGCCGTTCCGCGCGGGGCGTATCGTCCAGGCGAGCTGACTCTCAGCTGACGTACGACCGACGTGCCACTGCCAGCCGATCCGTTCCGGAGAGGCTGTCTCCCTCGCACCCCACGGCGCGCCCCGCGAGTGCGATGGAGACGGAGCGGAAAAGTGACTCCTCAGCAGCAGCCCGCACAGGCTCGGCTGTTATTTGCAGTCGGCAGCCTGTCAGCCTCCTGCGAATAATCACCCGACTGTGGATAAGCAACGCGGAGTGACGTCATAATTACCCGGGCGTCGCTCTGTCTCCCTCGCACCCCCGCGGCGCGCCCCACGAGTGCGAGAGAGACAATGATGGGTATCAGCGTGCAGAGAACGAGCATTAGTATGTCCTGCGGAGGGGTCCACTGTGCAGGCATTAACGAAACGCCTTGTCTGTTGCAGCGAGATGGCGGCCTCCCAGTTCCAGCGGCAGCACAGCCGCGTGTACTGGTCCAGCTTCCACGAGGACATGGCCGTGTCCGCTCTGGGCTCGCCCATCCCGCACTCGCCGGCGATCGGCGCCGCCCCCGCCGCCCCCGGCGCCCCCGCCACCCCCGGCGCCGCCCCCGGCAGCCCCGCGCTGCCGCCCGGCGTGCAGGAGCAGGGCGTCGACCAGGGCGGCCGGGACTCTTCCAGCTCCCCCAGCACGTCCCACAAGAGCCAGGACTCCGGCTTTTCGGACTCCGATGGCTCGCACCAGGCCGCCGCCTCGCCCGTGTCCTCGTCCCCGGAGGTAAGCTGGCAGACCGTGGCGCGGGACGGCGCGCACAGTGGGCCAGATCACTGAGTGTCTTGCTTTGAGCAGGTGACCGACGCGACGCAGTGCACGCCGTCGCCCACGCACACGCGCCTGCAGCTGTGCCTGAGCGGGGCCTGCACGTCCACGCCGAGGGACGGCCGCGACGCCCCGGCCACGTTCGGCGGCCACGCGACGCCTGGGGAGCTGCGGCGGCGGCTGTCCCAGGACGACTCGTCACTGCAGTCGCTGCAGGCGCGGCCGCTGCCCGCCATCCCGCCCGCCTACCGCCGCCAGCGCTCCGCCGAGGAGACGCGCCGCGACGCCGAGCTGCGGCGCCTGCAGCGGGCGTCCCGCACCCTCAGCCGCACGGCCGCCGCGCTGGAGGACGACGCCGACGACGCCGACGACGCCGCGCTGCTCAACCAGACGTTCCCGCCGACCGGGCCGCCCGAGTCCTGCCACCGACCCCCGCGGAGCTTCATCAAGAACCGCAACGCGCGGCGCCAGCAGCACCCGCGGTTCGCGCGCCCCGTGTCCATGCTCGCCGCCACGCCGGGCCCCGCCGCCGCCCTGTACGCCGAGGACCAGGACTCCTGCTGCAGCACGCCCGCCACGCCGCACCACACCACCGTGCTGCAGCGGCCGCTGCCCGACGGCGGCGAGGACACCACCGCCGTCGCCGAGGCCGCCGAGCTCCCCGACGACACCATCCAGAGGCACCTGCTGCTCGACGTGACCGCCGGCCCGGGTGTTCCCGCGCACACGTCCACCCCGAAGGCGGCCCTGGTGGTGTCCGCCAGCCCCCTGCAGCAGCAGCCGGCGGCGGCCACGCCCACCAGGAGGCCAGCGGCGGCCGGGGGCACGAGGCGACTGCACGAGCGCCGGCCGAGCGCGCGCCCCGTCAACCTGCTCAACAACTTCGACAAGTGAGTGAACTGCATGGCAAGCCGAGGCTTGTCGTCGCGAAGGCGCGCCGCAATCATGGGCGTGGATCCGACAAGGAATGCTTTGGGTGGGGTAGCCTAGGGGGGTAGCAACGGAGAAACACAGCGGTTGGAGCGGCAGTGCGAGGTTGCCCACGCTCCTTCATTTCTCTAGTGGTCCACTTAGACACACCGTTGGTACTGTAACAGATGATTAGGGCCGTCCAAGAAGGAATGGACTGGCCCTTCCAAAAATTTACTTACGTAGGCGACCCCGCCTTCCCTCTACTACAGACTGGGAGGTGGCGGACCTAATAAAACGTGCAACGTATCTGCGAAACGCGAGGCGCGCGCCGGCAGAGACTGCCAGCGCCCCCTGGTGTTGGTTCTGCGAAACGGAGGCGGCGAGGGAGGTGGCCAGATTAGGGATTCGTCTCGAGTTTCCCTGAGGAAGGCCGGGCAGCGATTGCAGTGCACGCCCCGCCCCGTCTCGCGGACCGTGCGACTCGAATGTCAGTTCGCGGTACGCACTTGTTATCACGCTTATCGCACAGCGAGGTGGAAGTGGCAGGGAAGGGGTGCAGGCGAGCGAGACCGCGGAGTGGCGGGTTTTTCGCACGTACTGCTGCGCAATGCTTCGCGGAAGCACTGCACTCACTGCAGACTGCTGCCACGGCGACGTCTCCAGTGTCGCGCGGAGCGGCCTCCAGTGGGAAGGGCATGGTGTCCTTCAGACGAGAGGTCCATTTACGCAAACGCTGGAGTGAGTGCTGCGACGCACTGTGTACAGTCACCAAATGCGTCTCTTCAGCGCGGTTAGGTGGTTAGGTTAGGTTAGGTTGCCAGGGTTTCCAGCCCTGCGGCGCCGCGGCCGGTAGTCGAACCCAGGGCACATCACGAGGAACGTGTTTCTGCTGTGACGGCCACACTGCTTGCAGTGCATCGCCGCGGGGCCCTTGAGCGAGGCTACTAATTTGTAATCGCCGAGACGCTGAGCGTCGCCGCTCTGTCTCCCTCGCACCACGCCCCGTGAGTGCGAGAGAGACAGGGAGCATCACTGCCAATCAGCACCCATGGCGTCCAGCGCGGCGTGGAGGCATCTCCCCGGGGCGGGGCCGCGGCCAGGGCACGGCGACGGCGGTAAGTGCCGTCCTGGACGCCGTCCTGGACGCGAACACCCGCCGACTCGCCCCGCCCCGCCCCGCCACGGTCAATCTGAACTCAAACTCGCGCCAAAACTAGTCCGACCCGGCCGGGGATCGAACCGCAGACCGCTCGCCGCTGGTCCGCCGGTTTCGGTGCGGTATGGCTTTCTCCATCCTGATTGGCGAGGTCTTTCTTTTTACCGCCCCCGGCCCGAGCATGAGTCTAGTGCCCGCGGCAGCGGCTTTTCCGGTTTCTGTTTTTATCTCCACTCTTGTTTCTTATCGCTATTAAATCGGGATTGGTCGCTGATGGCAACCCTTCCGACTGTGGTGCACCGAGGCGGAGTTGTTCCTTGCCTGCGTATGCTCTAGTGTTCCTAACCTCGCCTTGTGTTCTGCTCCCCAGGGACGACGTCCCCGCCAGGACGGCGGTGCCCGCGACGGACGTGACGGGGGCGTTGTCGGCGTGGCTGGGCGGGCTGCGGCTGTCCTGCGAGCCCGAGTGCTCCGTCACCCTCCAGAGCAAGGCGCTGCTCGGCGCCGACCCCAAAGGCCTGCGCCAGCTCAGCGGCGTGCAGCTCGCCTCGCCGCAGGGCCTCGGCCACCTGCAGCGCCGCGCGCACCGGCTGTCCCTCGAGTACACCAAGCTCTGCGGGTGAGTGTCGCGCAGTGGGCCACCGGCGCAGGCGGTCAGAGCGCGCTTTCCGCCCCAGAGTCGCTAAGTGAGACGCCCTTGTGGTTGAGCTGTAACAGAGTCTTTGCCCGCAGGCGCGTGCAGCGGGGCGCCCTGGACCAGGTGGGGCCCCTGACGGAGGCCTTCGTGCGGCACGTGGTGGCGTTCCTGGAGGACCACGTGGACGGCGTGCCCGCGGAGCGCGCGGCCAGGCTGCGGACGGCGTGTGAGCGCCTGCAGCGCGACGCCGCCAAGCCGGACCCCGAGCCCGCCGACATGGCCGCCTCCCTGGCCGCCGTCCGCGCCGCGCTCACCGCCGCCGTCGACGCCATCCTGGAGAAGCAAGTGCAGGTGAGGCCCGTCCCTGGCCGTCGTGCTCCTCGACCCCGCCACCACGCCGCCGCGCCCTTCGCATCGATATTCAGATTTAAATTCGTCCGCTCGTCTGCCTCGACTGCCGATGCCCCCAGACTGATGGCCGTGGTTATGTACATCGCATACGCGGCGCGTAATGAAGCATTGTCTGTCGAGCGGGCCTCGGCGGACAGACGGACGGACAGGCAGACAGACAGACACTGGGGGTCACTTCCCGAGCGTCACCTGGCGCACTGCTGTCACTGATCCTCTCTATGACATGTGATGCAAGCCCGCCGCGCCCACGCCGCGCAGAGCAGCGCAGAGCAGCGCAGCCTCGGTGATGCGGTCTGGATAAGACAGAGCCCCTCCATCCCAGGTCCGCCAGCGGTGTGCCCCGGTCCCAGGGGCATCCGAGCGGCGCGGCGCTGCTCTCCAGGGGGCCGCGTCGAAGAATAGGGAAGGCCGCACAGTGGGCCAGCAGCCAGACGCCGTGGACGACATTTCGCTCAGTCAAGTTGCGTGGACCGTCCTAGTCGGTCGAGGCCGCGTGGCTTGACAGACGACCTCAGATCCGCGTCCGCGATACGAACTACGCCCGGGCTCCGTTTTGTTGTTTTGAACCACCGAAACTCAAGTTTCCAGTTCCCACTAGGACTCGATGCCTCTCAACCATCCCACGGCCAACAAAGCTGGTGTGAGCCCCAGTTGCATATCAACCGTGTTGGCCGAGATCTTAGAGGCGACGAATCTCATCAGCAGGGTCCACCGATCGACTCTCCTCATTTCTAAAATTTTTCTGACTGACTTACCGACGGCCCGGTACGAGCGGCCGCGCAGAGGCATCTGCACCAGATCCTCGAGTCCGAGGTTCAACTCCCAACATTCATATACTTTGTTTTTCACTGCCTTTTAAGCAGGCGGCTCGAACCCCATTGCGGGGGGAGAGGGTCGTAGGGTTCCATTTTTAAAATTTATTTTTAAGTTAAACACACGTTCCCCTCCATCCAGTATTCAGTCCGTCCGTCCTGGCGGTGCCCGGCTGGACGGCGCCGACGCAGGAATGTGTCACTGCATGCCGGCCGGCAGACACGGTTTACAAAATAGACGCCCATATTTGGAGTGCGAGGCATGCCGGGCCGTGGAGGGCGGTGCGCGTCGCGCGTCGTGGGGCCTTTGAACTATGATGCACGGTAGGCAGGGACGGCTCCGGGGGCCAGCGCTCCGTCTCTCTCTCGCAACGCCCCACGAAGTGAGCCCCACGAGAGAGACAGCGACGAAGGCCCCTCTCGGAAACAGTGTGCCGGCTCGCTTGTTATTCCTGCGGCGCTCCGAGGATCGGACTATCCTGGACTATCGCACTGGAGGAGCGCCAGTTGACAATGCACTTCCCCGGCCAGGCCCGCCCCGCCCCGCCCCGCCGGCGGTAGGCAACTCATCGGGCATCGCGGTTCAACGACATCCAGCGTCAACACTGCACTGCAGAGGGTCCTAACTCAGGCCGGCCCGGCCGGGCAGTGTGACGGAGCGCCGCGCCGCCGGGATTCAGATTTAGCGTGCCGTTGACTCGGGCAGCGTCCCTCGCTGCGCTGTCTCTCTCGCACTCACGGCGCGTCGTGGTGGTGGTGCGAGAGAGCAGCACCGCGTCGACGGAGAAACATGTCGGCGATTGGAAGGCTGTGACGTGCTTTGTGTTGCAGGAGCTGGTGAACGTGCTGGAAGGCCCCGCGTCGCCGCTGTCGCTGCGCACGGCGGTGTCCGCCCTGTGCGCGCTGGGCCGCCAGGGCTCGGCGCTGTCCGAGCTGGTGGTGCGCTGCGGCGGCGTCCGCGCGCTGCTGCAGGTCGTGCTGGACGCCCGCACCTCGCACACGCGGCGCGCCGCGCTGCGCGCGCTGTCAGCCGTCTGCTGCACGGCCAAGGCGGTCCGCGCCCTGGAGCAGGCCGGCGGCGTGGAGGTGGTCGCCGAGCTGCTGTCCGAGGCGAGCCGCGCCGAGGAGGAGCGCGCCGAGGCCGCCGCCGTGCTCGCCCAGATCACGGCGCCCTGGGTGCCGGACAACGCCAGGGTGGAGGGGCTGGCGCAGCACCTGGACGCCGTCGTGCACGCCCTCACGAGTGAGTAGCACGACGAGCTTGCAGCGCGGAGCGTGGACTGAGGCGCGCTCTCACTGACGGCGTCCTCCTTGTTGTCCAGGACTCGTCCGCGGCGCGTCCAGCGGGGAGGTGCTGCTGCTGTCCGCGGCCGCGCTGTCCCACCTGAGCTACGTCGAGACGAGCGCCGTGTGGCCGCTGCTCACGGCGGGGGCCGCGGGGGCCGTGCTGCAGGCCGTGCGCGCGCAGGGCGCCCGCTGCTCCGTGTTCCTGCAGGAGCAGGCCGCCACCCTGATCGCCAACATGTCCGCCGTGCCCGAGGCGCGCGCCGAGCTGGCCGCCGAGCGGGCCGTCGTGGCCCTGCTGTGCTTCCTGCAGCTGCGGCCGTCACCGCTGCAGCGGGCCGCCGACATCGCGGCCGCGGAGCGCGTCCAGCACAAGGCGGCCATCGCGCTGTCCAGGTACGCGTCGTCCAAATATATCAACCATTTTTCGCCCCAAAAGAGATTTCTGTCATTTTTCCGGCGTTTGCCCTGTCGCTCACGGTGATGTGTTCCTGCAGGTTGGCGAGTGACCCCGTGGTGGCGAACCAGGTCGTGTCCCTGGAGGGCGTCCCGCGCCTGGTCCGCCTGTGCAGGGACGAGAAGGAGCGCAACCACAGCGACGGTGTGCTCGTCGCATGCCTGGTCAGTCAATTTACCGCTTTTAAGACTTTTCTTTTCCGCTGTGTGGGACTCAGTATTACCCGCAGAGGCGTCCTACACTTTCCCTACACTTTACTAATGCACAGTTTTTCTTCTGTTTCCAGGCCGCCCTGAGGAAAATAGCTGCCAACTGCGACTCTGTTGTATTGAGTAAGCGAGACCATCGTGAACTTTTGGAGCCAAGGCTCCTTGATTCTTTTATGCTGTTTTCCACTCGTCAAGAAAGCTATGTTTAGAGGAACAACTCGTTTTGTGTGGTTCCAATTATGTTATTCCTTATTGACTGTCTTTCACAGACAGTGACTATCTTTTTTTGCCAAAGTGTGTTTGTTTTTGTTTGTTTTTAACATATTTTGTATTTTATTTTAAATATGTGACTAACGCGTCCTATTTTATACAACCTTAAAACTTGACATGTTGACTGCGAACGCCTTTATTGTAACATTATGGGATTGGGTCCACTGTTGACCCTTTAGAGTCAATGTCTTAAGGTTCAAGGAATATTGTAGGTGTATTTTCAGACACATGAGTCACTAACAGTCTTTCATGTGCCTGGCCTCGATTCCCTTGAAACTGAAAAAATGTAGCAGTAGTCTCATTGATTTGTTTTGGGAGGGAGGGGCTTTTGATTTGGCGTTTTGATTGTGTTTTGCAAAGTTTATACCACCACATGTTACATAGCACTTCCCTTTTACCCAAACTTACAACATCTGTTATATTTTGATTGATCGTTGAGGAGATAGTTATTCTAGTCAATGTTATTTATACACAAGCCATTTGTAAAAAATATTTAAGTAATAAATTGATTTAGAAATTTTGAAACATCTTTCATTTTTCTTTCCTTTTGTTCTTTTATCTTCTTTGGGGGTGGGGGTGGAGGGTAGGTTTGGACTAGTGGGAAATAAAAAGAATCAAAGTCTACACTCATCCAGTGAATTTATTCAAATTTAAATCTGAACGTAGAATATAAGATGACAACATTCATGTCACACCTGCGTCTTTATTCTTTCATATGCATATATATCTTTCCATAAATTTTCAAATATTATAACAATTTAGTGCAATAAAACGGTGGACATTTACATCCTTTGAAGCAATACACTCAACAATAGCACATGTTGGATGAGCCGAGTCCAATGAGAGGAAAAGAGTATTCAGGCTTATTCATATTTTCAAACAAATAACAGTGCGGGTAAGCTTTACTCTAAAACACAGGAGTAGTGAGCATACAAATAATACAGTATGCATTTTGACTTATCACGGAAAATGTCAATTATTGTAATAAGTCGAAGGCAGCAACTCTCAAATCACAAGAACTTCTTCTAACAAACAAGATTGAGGATGAAGCTAAAGCTACCAGATCAAGGCATCGAATTGAAAATTATTTCTGTAAAATTGTCATAATTATCTAAAAAAGAATACTTTAGAAATTGAAATTATTGCTTGAATTGTATGAACGTCTTAGACACATGAACAAAATATTTCAAAAGTTTTGTCAACATGCCCCCAAACCATAGTTTCTCCTTTTGCAAAAATGAGAACAATGGACTTATCAGTAAGCATACAAGGGTCTAAGGACGTAGAGGCCAGGATCCTTGCAAGAGCGTAGGGGACTAGAAAAAAAATCACCCTTGTTCAATCAATGAACTGCTCTCAAGTATTGGTTTAATCCTAGTGCCCTCTTTACCTCCTCAAATTGATGTGCAGGTAAACCTCACAAAGTGACTTTTTAACTAAAATGAATGACAGAAACAGTAGAAAAGACAACAGGAATAGGCTACGTGTAAGACATGGACAGAAAAAACAAGCAAATTTTCTTGAAATTTACATTTGCAAGTTTAAGAGAAGATATGCATACAAATGACACTGAAAAAACACATTTAGGGGCTACAGAGGAAGTGAAGCAAAATTACTTTAAAAAAAAGTCAAATTTAGATCAGATTACTTCAATGGTAACTTACACCCTCTTTGGCAGGACAACAATGCGTAAAAAGCATTGAGCTGTAGAGCCAAAAGAAATGAACATGGATCCCAACATCTATACGACCATACGGCTCTAACACCAGTAAGGTCAAGTGATTGCAAAGTCTTTCCTATGCGACCCGTAGGAATAAAACCATTTACTGACACCTTTCCACAAAAATCAGTAAATCAGAAGTTTCAGTAGTTTACCCAATAAAAGCCTAATACAACAGTAGAACAAGACTGTATATTTTGATTAAAAGAATTTATAATTTCACAAAACATTTCTGCAATACGGTATGTGCTTTCTCCCACTAACTCACCTTTGCAGTATCCTTGAAGGATAAATAAGAAAAATTACACATAAGAATCTGCTAAAATTGAAAGTGGGTTACAGCATCCCATTTAACCCCTACCTAATTCCCATAAATTAATATCACGCATGAAAAAATTCAGTCTTGTCACTGCAATCAATAATAAAAACACTATCTATGGCAAAATATGACCCACTTCATAAACAAAACGCACATCTTAACTAAAAGGAAACCACAGCAATTAATGCAGAGGAGCAATCCTCAAAACCATTGAGGCAGCAGAACAGACATGCTTACTTTAAGAATAAATCACTCAGCTTTAGTTTGCAGTGTACCGTACACAAAATAAAGCTTCGAGAAGTACAACAATCAGATCAGAGTAAGGGAGGAATAAACCAATATAAAAATAGGTCACTGCAAAAAAAGCAGCTGCTCACCTTGATAAAACATTAACATGTTACCTGCCACATGCCAATAAATCAATCTCACACCACAATGACCTCAAAGACATTGTGTTTACAACTTTACAGCTACAGCGACAGATTAAATATGATTTACAACCAACTAAGTTCATTAGAATTCCAGAGAAATATTTCAAAATCAACAATAATGAAGAACTATAACTCAGCCAGCTGGTTCATTACAAATTATATACATTTAAGTAGAATAAACAATAATAAATTCTTCTTTAAGGGACAAGCACACATCAAGTCAAGGCTAACAATGAGGTACTTATCCACAACTTCAATAAAAATACATACTCTGCATCGTTCAGTCAGTAGATTTTACTTTTATAGTTGGTGACCATCAAGAACTTTCAAGACTCGGTTCAAACATAGCACAACAAAAGAAAAATTCAAGTGGCAAAATTCTCTCAATACTATATATATGTATAATATATATAACAGGATAAGGGATTGAACACAACCTTTATTTACAAATATTGATGGAGATTTTTGAGTACTTAATATTCAGAAGACTTGAGCCAATCATTTAAGTTTGGAGGAAAAGACCCAAAGTGCACCCGAAGCATGCGTCAACAATAATCAATAAAAGAAATTATGAAATATAAATTGTAAAAATGCATCGGTAAGACACATTCAAAAGTAACAAATTCAACACAGTTAAAAGTTGGCACACACACACAAAAAAAAAAAGGACCAGAGGGAAAAGAATTACAAAGAAAAAAATAAAGATTGCATGTATTACTCAGGCTTCTGTATAACTCAAACATGAGTATTCATTAGGGACTTAGGTAATGATATGTAATAAAAACTTTGCACAAGGAGCTTGCTCTGTCAGTATGAAAACCATCAAGCAATTCAAGACCACATAAACACGGCATATGGAGTTCATTCCTTTACAAAAGAAGATGGCAAGTTTTATTGCTGTGATACCAACACATATTTTCTGTAAACCTGTGACCACCATCTAACTTGACTTCATTCAGCTGTAAGGATTACATGCATGAGGGTTTTGTAAATTTAACATGTAACTCAAAAGCAAATTAGCATTTTAGTAAGTCATAAGATATTTACAACCAAAATCACTTAATAACTCTCTGGCAGGGCAGATATCACAGTAACTAGAAAATGTGAACATCACTTTTTTCTTTCTTTCATAAATGGTACATATTATGTCAAGTGAAAAATTGTTTGAAAGAATGCACTCCAGTTAGCTGACTGAAGAAAATGATACACACCAAAGCACTATTTATACATTGAGGTATTTATTCTAACTTGCTCACTGCTGAAGTACTTTTTCCAAGATCTTCTTTGTTCACCTGACTCCAGTTGGATTTTTGTCCAGAACATGCCATGCTATGCTCCTTGCTCCTTGCTCCGCTCATTTTGCCGTAACAAACTCAGACCAAAAAACCAGACACCACCCAAATAGAGAGGGAAGCCCACTGCCCTCCAGCTGGGCCACGGTGTTGGCATTTCGGAGCGACTATTTGCTGCGGCTGTGACGAGAGCCTCCGCAGCAATGGCGGCACTTGAAGCAGGAGCCATCACACTGTTATCTCTTGCCACTGCTGTTTGCGCTGCCTGAGCTACCACTGCGGTTCACTTTCTGACGCAGCACTTGAATCTCATCTAACAGTGACATTTTCTCTTCCAGAAGTGTGCCTAACTCATCTTGAGCATTAGCTAGGTAGGTGCTGTCAGGGGAAGAAACAAAGCGTAAAAAATTAGCTTGGATTGCGAGAGACAGGGCTGACACTAAATATGCATTTACACTTACCGAAGTGTATCTGATTCTTCAGCAGAACGCCGCAATCTGTGGTTCTCTTCTGACAACTGTTCGAAAGCCATAAGTCTGCGGCGTAGTTCATCGTTCTCAGTGGTGAGACGGGTCAGGGATCGCTGAAGTCTCTCCAGCTCTGCAGACTCTTCAACTCGGGCTCGCCCTAAGCATAAACATGCAATGAAAGTTTCGGCAAGATGACAAACATTCATGAACCACAACAAGAGTGCAATATACCAACCTGGCGGTTCAATCACAAACACTCCACTTCTGTCACGGGATATGTGCAATCTGGATACTGATGCATCGATAGGGACTGGCCCTGGAGAAGTGATGTTGTTGCTTGGACGGTCCTCAATCAAATGAAGAGAGACGTTTTCCAGAAAGACCTGTGACATTCAAAGTGGAAACTGAAAACCAAACGACAAATAACCAGGCAACGCAAGCAAGAGGCATGCTGGACACACCTCCATCGGCAGGGGCTGCGGGATCAGCTCGTCCTCCACCAGGTCGGTGAGGCCCATGACGGTGCTCATGGACAGACGGACGGGCAGGTCGGTGACGCGCACCTCCAGCAGGTCGTGGAACCATGTCTGCATGCAGGCGCGGTCCCAGGGCCCCTTCAGCCTGGAGGCGGCCGTCTGGTGCTCGGGGAGGAGGCTGTGGTCCAGCCTTGCCTGCACCCTGGGGTGGCCCGCCGTGTCCAGGGGTAGCTCAACCCACGCTCGAGAGCGAGAGCTGAACTTGCTCTGGAAGGTACAACAGGTAAAGTGAGGCATTGGTGGAGCCAAGGACCGCTGATCAACTACCACAGCATTTCAAAGCACAGAAAGGTTAAGCACTATTTTACATCTGTTTTTTTTTTTTTTATAGAATTCAAACGGATTGGGGAGGAAAAGGATTATTCATAATGGTATGAATGCATCTCTGAAAGCAGTACAGAATAAGAAAGAGGGAATCAGACTGATGGGGAAAACATGAACATGAAAGAAAGTTCAGAGAGTGAAGTAAGGCTTAGCAGGCTCCAAGTACAGAAAAGCTGAAGATATGCCACAAAACCGTTGGGCTCTCTTCACGCGGAAAAGGAGCATGCAAATACAGAGATCAAGTGAAACTATAGCAAAAGTATTTACATAAGTAATAAGTATCAATAATACCTTAAATTCGGTCTGAGCAGCCACACAATAATTCAAGGCAAGCATGCGGAAAAAGACAATATAAACAAGAAATTTTAGGTAAGGAAAAGGTAAAGTAGAAAATAAATGAGAAGAAAGCAGGCATACAGTGGATATCTGTTCATAACATTTTCCAGATCATGTTGGAAAAAAAAATTACTGTAAAAGGAAATTATAGATATGAAGGCAACTCATAAATTTTCCACTGAAGGAACCAAGGGAACAGAAAGGACAATTAAATTTTATCAGATCAACTTCAAATGACCACTTTTCATCAGCAAGACAGCAAGTCAGATTGCTAATTTAATTTACATAACAAGAGAAAAGCAACAGAATCAAAACAGACCAGACCAGACCAAACCTACAAAAGACAAGATCAAACATCAGATGAGACACCAGGTAAATTGTAGATGACAAACAAGTTGCAGAGAGGCAAAAGGAAAAAAGACAGATGAGTAGACAAAATGAAAATTTTAAGTGCTGCATATTTGAAACATACTAAAACCAGAAACACAGATGAGGCAGCTTTCCAAACCATGCAAAAATGTTTTAACATAGCAATTAATTTTAGGTAGAGGAAATGATGGGAAAAAACGAGTTGAATAGGCATGCTGAGAGTTGTTGCTCTCCAAACGACAAAGATTATCTTACCTGGAATTCGTCCCAAGGAATGGCTCCACATTCTTCTGACGTGACATTTGCAACTTGCACCTTGATAGAGGAGGAAAAGCCCGACGACTGTTGCATGAATTCTACCTTGGCCAACTTAAAAGTGGCAACTGAAATCTAATGAAGACATAGAGTTATTAAACATGTTTTTAGTTGAAAGTTAAAAAAACAAATTGAAGATGTATATTGAAGAATAAGATATTGAAAAATGATGACTCTTACCAGATCTCTCCTTTTAATTGAGCTGTCAATGGAATCAGCTCTTTCACTTGGAGTTGTTACAATTGTTCCAGTTGGTTCTTCTTCCAAAACTTCACTGGCCATTTCAACTTTCTGCATATTGTTATCGAGGCATGAAGTACGAAACATGGCGTCACTAGAATCAAGGACAGCAGCTTCCCCCCCTAGCAACACAAAATTGTCACTTCCAGAGCTGCAGTCACTGCGGAGAGATACCTACAAAACAGAGGACTTCTGTCAGTACCACCTCATTATTATTTTTATTTAAAAAATATCCAACATAAAAGGCACGGTTTTCGTACAGTGTCACTGGCATCATCCATTGATTGCTTTGGGACAGCATCGGTTGGATTCATCAAAAGTTTAAAAGCTTTCTTGCTGGCGCTGAACACAGAGTTGAAGTTGTTGAAAGTGGACACGGCGGATGCGACTGGTTTATCCTCGAGCTGCCGCGGCGGCTGCCGCGTCTGGAAGTCCATGGAGTACGACGACGACACGTCGCTGCCTGGCGTCCCTCGACCGTTGCCGTTGGAGTTGATGTGCGGCGCGCCACGACGGTTACCGGCCTCCTGCAAGCAACGAGGAAAGGTGCTTCTATCGTTTCATGAACACCCGCCGAGAGCGGTCGCAGAAACAGGGCCCCATCACATACCTGCGAAACTTGTCCCGTCGAACTAGAAAAGTGAACACTAGCTCGATCTACGGTGCCACTTCCCATGTCGCCAGAACGCTCTACGTGGTTTCCAACGAGTTCATCTCCAAGGCTCGAGGAGTCCGGAAACACTGACTCTACATCCCCACCAGACGATTCTTTGCCAGGTGTCTGGGACGGCATAACTAATGTCACCTCAACTTGAGGCAAAAGAGCTCCTACAACCAATGAGCCACCTTCTTTGTGATCTAGTATTCTACAGAAAGAAGGATGGCAATTAAAATATTTTTAACACTGAACAATATGACCAACAACAGAAACCTGCCAAAAGTCTCTTTGAAAATAGTATAAGCTGATGTTTAAAATATTTACCGCATAGTGTCAAGAGTCAGAAACGTAGCCACTTCAGCCACCTCTTCAGCCAATCGTAAGAGAAACAGCAGTTGATAATGGTTTATTTGAATAGACATTAGATTTGAAACCTGAACAAGAACATGAATGTCTGCTGAGCCAGGTTCAGCCTCACTTTGGCTTGAATTAAGATTTTGAGGCCTCTTCTTGTCTTTACTGTCAAAGGAATGCCCACTTTTGCGGCTTCCCTGTGGTAGGCTTGCCTCTTGAGAGTTGAAAGTCAACTTTGGGGATAATTCCTAAAAAGAAATACAAGGGAATAACTATCACAAGTCCAAATTTTAAAATTAAAAATTACTTGAATACCATAAATTGAACGTACTTGAATACCTACACGAGCTGCAGGTTGAGGTACTTTCATGTACACCCACAAAGTAATAGGTAGAGCATCAAAAAACACAGTGGGACGATTGGAACCAATGGCACGAGTGCCATAAAACTCCCCCCAAACTGGATCAAGGTGAACACACCACGTGTCCTTCGCCTCAACCCATAACAACTCCCGACTAAGTTGGTCAACTAATTCTTGGACAGAGTTTCCAGTGATGTGGGAGGGTGGTGGACGAATATTGTCTGTACCTAAATTAAGTAAAGGTTGTAAATGACAGTACAGTTTGAAGACAGACTCCTCAAGCACAAGAGAGTCGAAGTCTCTTTTCACAAATCTTACCTTCCAAATGTTTTATGAACTTTTTGTTGACAACATGGAATTCCCCCGGCTTTGAGGGGAAGTCTGATCCAAAGAAGAGAGACCCCAGCTGAAAACTGTGAACACATTTGGCCAAATCTGCTCGAGAGCAGGAATCCCGAGTGCTCCGAACATTTGTGATGGTAACTCTGGATGCCTGGACATGCAATGATTTGGGTCTGTCTCTTTGGCTCAAGTGTTCCACAGTACTTTCCAGCACAATCTAAGAAGTATAAAAGATAATGAGTGATACTTCCGTTTCAATAATAAAATAGACATGATGGACATGATGACATGAGTTTGCCACACTTACTCACCCTTGGTAAGACAGCTTCAATCTTTACATCTACATATGGAAGACTAGAATTCATTTCCTGAACATTTTTTTGTAGCGATTGATGCAAGTTTAAAGCAAATGAGTTGGCCCAAAGGACACTCAGAACATCCATATAAATTTGAATAGGATTTAACTGAACATAAAACTTAGAAGGCGGCACTGCAAAAGAAAATACATATTTTACCTATGTCTTGTTGGAAAACTGAGCAGTACTGTCAGTATAAAAATTTTATTTACATGGAAATGGTATGTCTCCCGGGTAATAGTAGTATGTGAATTCTGCATGAACAGTCTTTAGCTCTTCTGGGAATGAATACCTGTCTTTGTCACCTAGAACAAACAGGAGCAATGAAATTACAACACTTTATAACAAATGTAAAGATATAAATTAAGCATGCAATACAAAAACAAAACATTCACAACCATTCCTCATGAAGGAAACAGCAAGAGGAACAAAGGTCTTGGAAAAATTTATTACTATTATCATCTGACAGTTTAAATAAATTACACTAAAATAGTTAAATTAGTCATTGACTGCAGCAAAGATGACTATGAGCTATATATTATAACAAGCTACAACAACACGATAAAAATTTTGCCCAAGCAAGAGATTTAAGATCTATCTACCTATGACATCCTATCCACAAAGAAATTTACGGTACTCTATTTCTACCACTCTACAGCTCAATTGGTTAAGAGGCACTTATTTCTTATTATCTTGCAATCAGTAGCGTAACAAAATAAACTTATAGGCAGAGATGTTGTTGCACTTCTATATCTCGTGTAAAACATGGCAGTTTGTCTAGCCAATCGTCACGAAAAGGAGGGGATTTGACCGCTAAATCCCCCTTTCGTACGCCACTGTTTGCAATGCTATATCTAAACACACACTTTGCTAGAGAGCAAATACCTGATCTTCTCCTGTGTTGAGCTTCAATTCAAACAAAGAAAAGAAAAAAGTGTATCAAGCAAGGTGCAAAATACAATTTAAAGGATTGTCAATTGCTTCCTTTCATATGAAGAAATTTATTAAATAATTTAGAACCAGGCTACTCAACACTGAGAAATCATTGCACATAAAACATAATCAGATTAAAACTGTTTAGGTCTCATCATTTTGCAAATCAGATGTAATCAATCAGTTGTTTGGGATCTGTAGGCAAATATATGCAACACAGAGCAATGGACCACAACCCAAGAGAAAATATTTCTCTTAAAAACGAAATTTGCAAATAAAATAGGGTAGCCAGATACCTTTAACTTAAACAAAATGTAATCTGTACCTGATATAAAATCCTTTGGCATTTGTTTTCGCTTTGGTGTTGTGACCCTGTAAAGGGTGAAATCCTCAATGCGCAGTATCACACATGAGGTCATAAGTTTTGCAAGCTGAGAAATCACATAGTTTTTCACTGGGTTAACCTGAGGGCTTTGAGGCTGACTTGATCTCCTTGCATTATCCTAATAGAAATTAAAAAGAGACAAAAAAAAAAAAGAGAACAATGTGATGAAATGCATTGTGTAGCTTAAAATCCACAGAAGCAAACGGATAACAAAGAGTTGGTACCTGCTCAGGGAGGCCCCCAAAGTCATTATTTTGAACACCAAAGGGAGTTCCATTGGCTTTTGAAGGGTCAATCCCTCCATCTTGAAATGATGACCGAGACAAAGGAGTGTGAACAGCACGGTTGCTTTCTATAAGGTCCAGGAAGCTGAGAGACAGAGATTGCAGATTGTGGGTTCACACTTCAGGCACTTTCTATAAAGACGGCCATGGTTTGTTTTCTCTTGCCAATACCTATTTCTGAAGGATGCAAGAGCCTCCTGAAGCCATTGGGTGTGTGAAGAGCCTGCTTCTTTATATTTAGGCCAATGTTTCCGATCTCTGATGGCCAGGTGGTAAGGATAATAGTCAACTTGAAAGTGCTGAAGACTGATTTGAAGGGCCCCTCCATCTTTCAGATCAGGGTGACACGATCTCCCGACTACAGGCAGTAATTTTAGATTCAATTACATGGTACACAGTCTCAATAATTAAAATTGAAACAATTCTTACCACCAGGGTCATCACATAGGTGCAAGTCTATCCGCTGAGAGAGAAAGTGATAAGATGTTTCCACGATATCATATCGATTAAATCTATTTGATAAGTCACTCTCGCGGCCCTGTTTGCGTGCTTGCTGAGATATTTGAGCTTGATACTCTGGTAAAACCTAAAAGAAGGAAAAATGAGTAAAGTTCCAGTAAAAGAAAAATTTGTTTCGCCAGAAACAGTATCTAGATACCTCAAGTTTTCGTGCTGCCTTCTTCTTACGAGTTACTTCATTGGCTTTTTGAACCAAGCCAGATAGAGAATTCAAAAAATGGAGGGCTGCTCTCAGTTGAGAATCAGTGAGGACCCACAGAAGATCGTCAAGAATCAGCAAAAGACGAGATCCCATAACAAAACAATCTACAAATAAAAATGTAAATCCGTTAACAAAGTAAAATCATTTAAAATTGAAAGAAAAGAGAAATGATCATTTACCTGACATTCTTTTTTTAATCACAATCCTACATCGCGCCTGATTGGTTAGCAGCCGTAGAGGTGTCAAATTGGTGTCTTGGGTAGAGCGAGCTTCAATGCGAACAGTTTGCCATTCCAGTTCTTTGAAAATAAGTAGTTGCCCTTTTTCAGGTTCCTTTATCCGAGTACACCGCAGATCTGCTCGTTGCCATTGAGGAGATTTAGACTCCACCATAATACGGGAAATCTAAAAGAAAATTCAAAGAAAAAATTTGACAGAAAAATGTTTAAGAGGATTCAAAGAAGCTTAGACAAGAAAACTAACCTGTAATGATGCAACAAAAGCAGGGCTTCGGAATGTGACCAAAACAGTATTGACTGCAACAGTCATTCCATCAATAACCTTATGGATGAAACTGTAACGGCCACCACCCATGGAAGAGAGACCATCCTGAACGGACATGGACCGGAGATCCTCACATGTCTCCACTTCAATCTGGACTTCGTCTAATGTCTAAGAAATATAATATGTATGAAAAAGTACAAGATTAAAAGGTTGGAGCACACAAATTTTTAAGAAATAGTTACCAGAAATATTGGGACACTCTTCAGTTTGGTCCACTGTATTCTGAAATTCACTCGATTGCAACGAGCACTTGTGAGTCGCAGCCATGATGGAAGTTCCAGCAAGTCTGTGAGCACTAACTCGTCTAACTCTAAGTTGGCTAAGTCTCCTTCTCCTTTAAATGTGCTGAGGTTTATTTGGTCTTCTTTTAAATTCTTTGTGAATCTACAAAAAGAGAAAAAAATCAAAATTGAAAAACAAACAACGAGGGGCATAAGGTAATAAGATCCTCAAAAAGGCTAAAAATAAAAAAAAATCAATGATAAACAGAAATTAACTAAGGAATTTCTGTTATGAGGAGAATTATGTAAAGTTACTTTACTACAGAAAGTTGAGGTTAGTGCTAGTGGCAACAGATTAAACTAACAATAAATGGAAGTTAAATAGAGCGAAGAGACATGGGAACAACCATGTGTAGCCATATCTAACACAGCTTGAGCACTGACGGTGGCATATTACACCTATTCACAAAAACATGATTTGTCAAACCTGACATCTTGCTCAAGGCCTAGACACGAATACGTGTTTCAAAGACAATGCCTTGCCATTTGATACATTCGAACAAACTCTAGCTAAAACGAACGTACCTGGACAAATGTTTCAAAAGTTGGTTCTTGATTAAAGAAACCATCCTGTACTCCCTTCTGTCAGCCACATCTAAGTCAACAACAATCACATAAGTACCCCTACCCCTTTCGCCCCTTTCCCTTTAAATTTTTCTTCTTCCCAACTTCTTCTTCTTACTCGCTATGTCCGATTTTGCAGGGATGCGACCGGATGTGAAATCTCGAGGATGGCGCTCGGCTAACGCGTTCTTTTGTTCTTCTCTTGCCGCCTTTTGTCGCATTTCCGCTCCCCGCCATTTATTTTGGTGTTTACTTTGGACTTGACCACGAAGGCGGTTACTCTCCTCCTAAATGTTATATTGTGGATTTTAGTCTGCTGGAGGGAAGGTCAAAGCAATTTAGTCCTTCTGCCGTTTAACTTTCGAAACTTCTCTGTTTCGCTGCCCGTCTAACCTAGCCACTCTGTTTGGTCCCGTGTGTTGTGTTAATCTATTTTAATTGTTCCATTGTTCTCCCCTACTCGCTGCTTGCCTACTCTGTGTTGCCTATTTATCAATAAGTCATCATTTATTGCCTGCAGGTTCCCTTTCTTCATGAAGGCATAGTCAATTGGCTCATAATAATAATTCAACGATTCATCTGAATTTATCTCATTGAGGTTTATTCTTTCGCATGTAATGAACAATCTTGTGGTAACATTTTTCACCAAACAAAGAGTAATTTAAATTATATTTCTAATGACATAGAGCACTTCCTGGCACAACTACAATCTACGCAGGATATTATCCCATCAAAAATTGTACAAAATAACTTTATAGCTAAAACAGAACACCTAAATTCACTTACAATAATATATCATAATGCTGAAACATAATCAAGTACATACTTATTTGACTTTTTGAATCACAATATTCTTATTCCTCTAAGAAATCAAATTTCACAAATCGAGACCAAAGTTCAAAACAGAAGAACACTTTTCATACGATGGACACATATCAAGACTTGGAAAGGAGGAATGTTACGATACAGAGGTAATAAAACCTAGCCTTACAAAAAAAAAAAAAAAATGGAACATGGGATAGCCCAGAGTCTATCAAAACAGAAACAGAAATGACATGGACCGCTAAGAGACCGATAGAGGTCAGCTATTATCACACTGTCGTCACAGACAGAAGCCCCAGCATCTTGCCGTTGACGGCGGTCCTGCTGCCCTGGGCCAGCAGCTCCTGCACCGTCTTGAAGTCGTCCACGGCGCTCAGGTTGCTCTTCTTGCGCGGCATCTTCTTGTGGCCGGGCTGGTGCTGTGGGTCCTCCTCCGGCTTGGGCTGGCCCTGCTTGGGCTGCTCGTCCAGGGTCGACTGCTGCTGCCTGCGGCGACGTACGTGCTGCTTCCGCTCCGCCTTGGTCCAGTACCGGCCCATCTGCGGCAGAACAACGCGTTAGACGACATCGGGGGAACGGGAACAGAGAGAAAACGTTTCTGCGCGGCCTGCACCTTGAGCTCGGACGCGGTGTCGTCCTCGGTGGAGAAGCCCGCCCGCTCGTCGCGGAGCTGCGCGGCGCGGTCGCGCACCGCCTCCCGGATCACCCTGGTCCTGACGGGCCTCCGGGTGATGTACCGCGAGCCGTCGGCGCGCCGCTTCACCTTCCACTCCATCTTGGCGTCGCTGGGCGCGGGCGCGGCGGGCGCGGCGGCCGGCGGCGGGAAGGGGCACGCGGGCGGTGGGGGGAAGGCCACGGTGCGGTGCCGGCCCGCCGACGACGGCGAGGGCAGCGGCGGCCGGCTGCTGGTCGTCGGCGTCGTCTGCCGGAGGCTCTGGCGGAACAGCTCCTGCTGCACCTGCACACCGTCACCGTCGTGGAGGTCAGCGCTCCGTCAAACCAATGCAAACAGCCTCACCCTGCGTTCCTCACCTCGATGGTGTGCTGCAGGTTGGCGGCGTTGGTGTACATGGTGGAGCAGGGCCCCGAGGAGCCGCCCTGCCGCGCGGTCGGCGACGCCGCCGCCGTCGGACCCAGGCGCAGCGTGGCCCTGTCCTCCGGCCCTGGGGAAGAAGGCGCCGTCAGGTTAGCGGGAACCAAGTGCACCTAGCTACAGTCGGCCGCACCTAACCTCGCCGACGACGACTCACGTTTCTCAGCTGCAGCGTGAGCAGAGGCCGCGCCTGCTGCCCGTTGACCAGGTTGGTGTACTCCGCCGTGGGCTCGTAGGGCTCGCAGTAGATGTGCTCGGAGTCCGACTCGGGGATGGTCTCGTAGATGTGCTCGCTGCTGGGCGCGCGCAGAGGGTGCGCGACCACGCCGGCCACGCCGGGCAGGGAGCCGGGCAGCGAGCGCGTGGTGGACCGCGGTCCCGGGGGGCCGCCGTTGGCGCCTCCCGCGGGCGGCAGCGTCCGCTGCGGCCTCCGCGAGGCCGCCGTCGAGGGGGCGCTGCGGGCAGAGCACCACAGTTAGAGACACAACAAGCAAAGGTACGTGGTAACCCCCGAACAACAGCGAATCAGACATATCGTTTCATCGTGCTCTCTCCATCGCGCCCCTGCTCTCAACTCACTTGTTGGTGTCCGAGGCGTCGCAGCCCGCCCGCTTGGACGGCTCTTTTCTCCTGACCGAGGCCGACGTCGGCGTCCCCGAGGGCAGTCCGTTGGCCTTGGCGGCGGGCGCGGCGGCCGGCTGCACGTTGATGTAGGCCGTGGTGGCGGTGGTGTCCGAGCAGTCCGACCGCCTGTCCGTCGACGTGTCCGACCGTCTGTCCGTCGAGCCGTCCGACCGGCGGTCGCTGGACCCGTCCGAGCGCCTGTCCGTCGACCCGTCGTCTGCGGAGAGACCAGATAAAATAACAATTATGTCCTCAACGGTTATCGCAAAAATGCTTCAGATTTCCACTGTAATTTTTTGAAACTGCTTTTTTTTTAGCGACTTGAAAATTTTGCGTTGGCTCACCTGGAGTGTCCCTGCCCGAGTGGAACTGCTTGGCGTGCGTGGGGGTTCTGGGCTTGATGGGCTTCCCGCAGGACGGCCGCGGACACGACTCCAGCTCCTCGTCGTCAGGCTCGTCCTGGAACGCAATCAATTTATTATCATCCCCATTCAAAAAAAAAAAACAAAAAAAAAAAAACAATTTTTAAAAAAATCAATTACAGCACAATTTTTTTAAAAAAATGTTCTTCTTTTTGAATAGGCTTGCACATTTTTTTTAAAATTGTCTCATACCTCTGAGAAGTACCGGCTGACGAGTAGGGTGATGGAGTTGGCGGGGCTGTTGAACATGTGCTCGGCCAGCTCCCTGGTGGTCACGTCCTCGCCGTTCACCTAGACGGAGAGCATCCATTGAAGGGGTCACGGTCACACGTTTGTTTCGAGTCCCATTCGGGGACTCTGGAGCTGAACGCCCGTCCAGGCTTTTGCCCGCCACTGTGCGGCACCCACCTGCAGGATCTGGTCGCCGCGCTGCAGCCGGCCGTCGCGGCCCGCCAGGCTGCAGGGCTCTACGGCCGCGATGTACACCTCCGTGTCCAGGTCGTCGGAGCCGGAGCTGCAGGAGCAGGACAGCGTGATGCCGAGCGTCTCCTCCACCTCGCTGCGCACCAGCGTCACCTCCTTCACACCACAAAGACAATTTTTATTTTTTTGGGAATTTCCAAGATTTAAAAAAAATAAAAAAAAAAAAACAGTGTGGAACCTCACCTCCAGGTCGATGTCCTGCTCCAGGATGTCGTGGAGGCTGCGCTCCGGCGCGCCGTCGGCGTCCTCGGCGCCCCAGTCGGACCACAGGTCGTCGGTCTGCACCTCCACGGAGGCCGTCGCGAAGGCCTTCGTCGGGGTGCTCGTCGTCGGGGTGCTCGTGGCCCCGGACGGCGAGGACGGCGACGAGGCCGCGGCCGGCGGCGGCGTGCCCGCCAGCTTCATGCGCTTGAGCGTCACCACCAGGGGGTCGTCCGAGGCGCGCAGCGCCCTGGCCGCCTCGTGCGGGGAGACGTCCCGCCCGTTCACCTGCAAACAACAACAACAACAACTTTCAAACAACAACAACAACTTCTGTCTCAATTTTTTTTGGTCCGTTTTGGGCCTTAATGCATAAGCTTTTGCTACAAATCTCCCCGCACATCGGGCGCATCTTTCGGTCTCTCTCTCTCTCTCTCTCTCTCTCTCTCTCTCTCTCTCTCTCTCTCTCTCTCTCTCATATTGGCGCGAGTGAGAGAGGGGGGAGGGATGCTGGTGCACTTTATCATCATTATGCAGATTTGCGGAGGCCCCCTCATTACCCCCACCCCCACCCCCATCCCTCTCTGCGATTAAAAATGCCAATTAGGTTAGGTGGGGGGAAAAAGACGCGGGCAGGAAACAGGGAGTCACGCGGAATATTGGCGCGCATCCGCGCGCATCCGACAGGAGCACGAGCAGTGTCTACTGAGAGAGCGAGAGAGAGAGAGAGAGAGAGAGAGAGAGAGAGAGAGAGAGAGAGAGAGAGAGAGAGAGAGAGAGAGAGAGAGAGAGAGAGAGAGAGATCGTTCATAATGGCCATTTGACGCTGTTCCAAGTGCGCTCACAGTGGGCAAGCTGCTGCAGAAACGACCGCGTCTCGCGGGGCCTAAGGAAGATAAACACCGTCGCGGCGTCCGAAACGCGCGACGCCCTAAAAAATAAAGTGGAACGCAATCAAGTGTTGGCCGCGCGGGGAGTGACGTCATATTCCGGACGCAGCCGGACCATAAGTCTCCTTTTTCGGCGCGTTTCCGCGACGTACTTCGCACGGTTCACTGGAGGTTGATGACGGACTGTCTCTGTCGCGCTCGTGGGCCGGGCCGTCGGGGCGCGAGAGAGACAGAGCGACGGAGAGACGCTTTGGGACCGCGGCCGGGTCACGACGGCCAGACTGGCTGCATTTTAATTTCCCCGACAGCGCGGCGCGTACGTGCGGGGAGGAGGGGAGGGCGCCCCAACGTCACACAAATCTCTCGCTAAATCTTGGGATCACAAACCGACGCCCCCAGCAGTCCCGCAAACACCGAGCCTGCTCTCCCACATGCGCGGCGCGCGCGCGCACGCATTTATCAAGCCCTGCACGTGTGCGTGCACTTTGAAAAATTTGGTATCGTCGCTTTGTTCCTCGCGGGATTCGAACTTCCGTCACAGGGTTGCAGGGCGCGCTGCATGCTCACTGACCCGGCCCACCGTGCGCCGCGGTGGCGCGGCCTCCAGCAAGCCACGCCTGTCTCTCTCGCACGGCGCGCCCCGCGGGTGCGAGAGAGACAGAGCGACGTCCGCTGTCTCGCGGCAAAAGCAGAGGCTGCAATTAGCAGAGGCCGACGGGACCGCGGGAAGATGAGCACGCTGCAGCGAGTGTGTGTGTGTGTGTGTGTGTGTGTGTGTGTGTGTGTGTGTGTGTGTGAAAAAGCCGCGATCGATGTGGGGCTAGGGATTGAGGGGGGCGGGCGGGGGCGCTTAGGGGGCTAAAAGGGGCAGCAGCATTGTGGAGGACCGGAGGGGGCGGCAATAATAATTGTGTTATTTGTCCGGAATTCAAATGACGGCGGCGCGGGGGGGGGGGGGGTAACTGGAGATAACGACGGCACGTCTGGGGACCGTCCGCAAACCGGACCCACTTTGGGACCGTCCGGAAACCGGGTGGGAACACTGGAACGCGCGCGACGCCGTACAGGCGCTGTACGTACTTGGCTCGCTCGCCTCGCTGCGAAGTAAGCGGACCGGCGCCTGAAATCCCGTCGCAGTAAGCGGATTGGGCGAGGGGGCGGCGCGCATCACTCCGTGGTTTTCAAGGGCGCAAGTAGGAAAATTAAATCTCGCCCACATTAGCCTGACTAACGAGGCAACGCGGGGCCTGTCTGCCCCGCGCGGCGTCTCTCTGCTGTCTCCGTCGGGAGAGAGAGAGAGAGAGAGAGAGAGAGAGAGAGAGAGAGAGAGAGAGAGAGAGAGAGAGAGAGAGAGAGAGAGAGAGAGAGAGAGAGAGAGAGAGAGAGAGAGAGAGAGAGAGAGAGAGAAAGAGGGACTGCCTTCATCCCGATCTCTCATACGCCGCGTAGTGGGACCGAAGCAACGTCAGCCACACTCCGGAGTGTCTGTCAAAACGGAGCCGAGGCAGGGAAGGGGTGCCGCCCAGCCCCGTCTGCCTGCCCGGCCGACAACAACGGTCTCTCTCACACTGTTACGAGCATTCACTCGTTTTCCACCGCGTTTAAGCTCCCAGCTGGCGCTACGCCACTTGGCCCTCCCTCTGCCAAACTCTCCCCCCCCCCTCCAGGACACAGCCAAGCGCTGACAGGGCTCGCTGCTGCACACGTCATCAGCCTGGCGGGTAGGCCGGCCGCGGGGCTGCGGGCACGGCTGCGCGGCGTGTGGCCTGCCTCCACGGCGCCTCGGACGACTCGCCGCACCGCTGCCTGCCTGCCTGCCTGTCCGGCCGTCTGCCCGTGGCGAAGCGCTGGCCGCACTGGACACAGCACTGCCAAATGGGCCGTCCAAAGTCAACAACCCGCCTGTGCAAATGCCCCCACCCCCTTTCCACTTCTATTCTGATACGCACCAAGGGTGGATGTTCATAAAAAGAGCGCAAGTATTGTGCGGGGGGCGGTGGGGGCCCTCTGGTGGGGGTGGGTATGAGTGCTGGCTGCCGCTGAAGCGTCGCTCTGTCTCTCTCGCACTCGCGGGGCGTCTGGCAGCGGTGCGAGAGAGACAGACGGAACGGTTCTCACCCGACGAGCGCGCGCAGAATACACACTGGTCACACACCGCGTGTGTCACGTCCGCAAAAGCCCTCGGCGCATCGCCAAAAATTGACTTTTTATTTTTTGGACGCGCCTGTACTGGCCGCCCCAGTTTTCGAACCGGCCTGTACACGCGCTGATGAAAGAGAGTGGAGTGGCCGCGTCTGTCCGACTACGGCTTCCTCTCAAGGCTCAGCCCGGCCGGGCCGCCCCCGCAATGCAGTCGGCTCAGGTGCCAAGTCTATCCAAGGCACATCGAATACCAACGACGGGCAAAAGTGAGGGACGGGGAGGGGGGGGGGGTGATAGGGAGGCAAAGTGACGGGGAGCGGTATGGGGTGACGATGGGAGCAGCAGCCTGGCGGAAGGGGGAGGCGGGGATAAAAATTTGCCACATTGTGAAAATTACAACACACACACACACACACACACACACACAGACACACACACACACACGCACGCACACACACACACACACACACACACAATGCGACGAAATGAAACAGATCTTGAAAGGAGTGGCGCCCGCTGGCATAGCGAATCCGAGAGATTCTCCGCTGGGAGCCCCAAGCTCCCTGCTGGTCAGCCTGGACTCACCGGCGCCGCGCCGCGAGCGGAGCCCTGCCCCCAGTGTTCTGCCTCACCTGCAACGAGAAAACACGAACCGTGAGAAAAGCAGGTCAGACGGGGTACTCGTTTTCATCCCTAAAAAGGAGAGAGGGGGAAAAAAAGCACGCTTGCTTGTTGTGGTTTTTAACCTGGCCTCGGCGTTCGCTATCTTTCCGGGGCATCGAAGACGCTGGCGGCGCGGACCGCACTGGCAGAAGCGCGGTGGGCAAAACACGTCGCCTCGAGGGGTTGGTCGCCGCGTCCAGCGTAACGTATCCCTTGCATTTCGCTAACCGAGGAGCCCTAAATTCAGAGCCCTGCCGCCTGACCCGTTCCAAGCGGTGCGTTGGTCCTTTTGGTCACTTTTTTTTGGTGCCAACGCTTCTTTTCCGGCCGGCTGCCCTCCCCCCCCTCCCCTCACAGCGCGCGGTTCGGAACAACAGAGACGAATATGAAAGTAGCGCGAGCGCTTCGCCCTAATCCCCCACCCCCTACCCTCGCGGGGAACCGAAGGGAACCCTTGCCGAGGTCGCAGGGCGGAGGCAGCGGAGAGCGAAGCGGAGAATGGGAAGGCGCAGAGCGAAGATGCGACTGACTGCTACTGCTCCCATTTTGAGGGAATGAAGCCTCGGCCCTAACAGTGCCCCCTCACTCCTCCCCTCTGCGAACCACGACTCCGTGACCTCGCTTGCCCCGCAAACTACCCGCCACTTACCCGCCCACTGTGCAAAATACCCGCAGACAACCCTGTTAGTCTGTTGCTGTGACTGGCCTCCCCCTTCCATGCGTTAGCTTTCAGACTGAAAAAACGGGCGTCCTTCGGGTTGTGGGGCCTCTGCCAGGAAAATGAGTGGACGGTTATGGCGCCCCCGCCGCCCCCTCCAGACGACCCCACCCCCACCCCCTGCCAGAGCGGCGCCCCAATAAAAAGTTTATGACAGCAAGGCGCTTTGTTGGGGCGAAGCGAGACGCGTTTGCAAGGAAGCTGATCAAGGTGTTGTCACGCCACTCGCGGGGCCTCGGCCGTCCCACTGGGCAACACCCGCAAAAGAGAGGAGAGAGAGAGAGAGAGAGAGGAGAGAGAGAGAGAGAGAGAGAGAGAGAGGAGTGGAGAGAGGAGAGAGAGAGAGACGTCGACGCCCTCCTGCAAAGCCCTCACCTCATCGGGCCGTGTCGTCGGAATGTATGCAGGCCAACAGCCCGGCCAACAGCCCGGCCACAACCCCGTCCCGCATGGAAAATGTATGACCCTGCCGGGCTGCCCGGGCCAGCCGGACTCGGAGGGATCATTCATAAATGACGTCAACACATGTCCGCCAATTCCGAGCCGTCCGCCTCGCATTGTATTCTTGGCTGGGGACGACGGTTCGGTCCATTTTCCTCCCCGCACATCACGGCTTGTGCGACGTCACCGGATAAAGGGAAACGAAAAATCACACCTTTACTTCGTGTCCAGAGAAACCGTTGGGAGTCATCTGAACTCAGGCAAACATTCCAACGTCGGCCCCGAGCCTCGCTCCATCCCTATCCGTGCCTTGAATAAGGCGTGATGAGGTGTCCTGTTTTCAACTTCAAAGTACAGTCGCGCATTCACACGCCATTCACGGCAGCAAATTGGTGGGCCATCCTGTTCGTTATTGGCTCTATTCACGGCATCCGCGGGAATCCTCACCATTCGCCCGCCGATGATTGGTTTTGAAAAATAATTACTTTTTTCGCCAAACCTGCCGGTGTTGAGGCGTGAGTTTCCAACACAGGCAGACTTTGTTTGCTTTAATTTTCCTCAAAATTGTTTTAGTTGCTAATTGCCAATTTTATTTTATTTTCATAATACAGGCGAATGAATCACAGTTCGGCCAGGGCCTTGGCGGGACCGTGTTCCCGCGCCCCTTCACTGCAACACCCCGCGCCTGAGAACTTCTCGATAAGAGCTTACTTCCATCCACATCGATATATCGACGATGTGTCTCGAATCAAATCGAATGGGCGACCGCTACAACTGGATTACGCCCTCTTTGAATGTTACAGCACTGCCTCCACCCTCGCCCCGACTCCAAGGGGCTCTTTATATTCCAATACCAATGCGGCCTCCATAAAATCGCTCCGATACAAACTACAGGTGCAATTCCGTCCGGACGACTGCACCTTACTCCAGCCAATTTTCCTTGCCTCGCCCGGAATCCTTTCCCACTCGCTTACACCGCCACGAAACGCCCCAGTCCGCTGAAGAACCGGCCGAATTTTCACGAGAATTTCCACGGAGACTATTTTATAAAAACAACTGCGTCCCACTGCGTGCTGGCCGCAGCCTCCCCTTGTATTCCACTCCCCTCTTTCATCAAGTATTAACGCCCGCACTCCATAGATGTACCTCCCCCTGCGGTCCCACGCGCCGGTGGCGAATCTTTTCACGACGTGATGGTAAATAAAGAATAGACGCGCAACGCGTCGCCAGGACAGCGCGTCAGCCTCCATGTCCAGCGCGAGTACCAGGGCGGCGGTGCCACGGCCGGTCCCCGCTGCTTCCACCTGCAGTATCAGTTGAAAATCAAATTGGTGGGGGACAAAAGGTGCCGCTGGATAATAGAAAATGTTTGTCGCCGCCCACCTTGTTGCTGCCTTTGCACAGGTGCAGGGGGATAACGATGGCGAGGCTAATGATGTTGGGGGCGGCGCTGGAGTGGCGCAACCGAAGCAACGGGGTGAGGCCGCACGGCAGGGGGCTTTCAATTTCCCTCGTCTTTTGTTATTCATTTTGGCGCAGTTTTCAATTCATGAAAGTTATTTTGTCCTCGACCTTCCGTTGGAGGCGTGCGTTTCTCTCTCAGTTTGCACAGCTTGTTGGTAGGTAACAGCGACGCAATAAATTCTAAGATAGTAACGCCAACGAACCCCCGTGGGGACGCATTACCGCTGTGTTCAGGTGTTTCAGGGAGCCCTTGCGCGCTTGCCTGCTTATCTGCAAGGTGTTCAAATGCGGGCTTTGAGTTTGGTCGTGAGTCCTGGATAACGCGACTAGTGCTGCCAAGTGCAGAGTGCTGTCTGACATAGTGGCGCTGAGACAAACTTAACTTCGCAAATGGTCACAACAATCGCACGCAGACGTCTCAGCGAGCAGTCCTAATTAGCTGCTACGACAAACCCGAAAAAAAAAAGACCTTGAAACGACAAAGGTCAACCCGGGGCTCAAAATCAACAAAAACAGCAGCAGACAGACGCGGGTCGAGGTGTGGCGTCTGTCGAGATCTCGATAGCCGTGTGTACTCGCAGAGAGGGGGCCCGGAGGGACACCAGAGGGGGCCTCGAAGAGCAGCCGGAACCGCAGCCACGTCCAGCAATAAGGAGGGGTGGGCGGGGGCGAGTTCAGTAACCCTGCAAGTGAATCTCTGTGAGCGTGCGTGTGTGTGTGTGTGTGTGTGTGTGTGTGTGTGTGTGTGTGTGTGTGTTGGAGGGGTAGTTGCATGTGTTTGTGGTAGGCGACGCCGCGAGGCCGGCCAGGTATAAGGCACCGGGGAATTTTCATATCAGGCGTATCACCCCCACGCCCTCCCCTCCGCGCAACGCGCACGCCCGCCCGCCTCGCTCACAAACGCCCTTCAAAGGTCTGGAGCCGCCGGTATAAAATTAGAGCTGCTTGTCGAAAAGGCGGTGGTGGACGGCCGGTAGGCGGACCCGCAGCCCTGGGTCGCTTCCAACTCGCCGTAGCGCACCGGGAAACCACATTCGATTTCATTACAGTTTATCAGCCAAGTTCAGACAGGTGATGGGCAGACAGCACGCGCCACGTGACGTGTGTGTGTGTGCAACACCTTTGTAATAACACAACATGATGGAGAGGGTCGGCAGGACGTGTCACACTACCTCACACGTGCACACACACACACACACGTGCGCGCCCTGACCACACTGCAGGCGCGGCGGCACCCTGGTGATAACACTCTGCAGAGATAACACAGTGCACTGCAAGCAGTGCAGCCAACCCCGGGCGGGGTGACACACGGGCCTGTTACCCCCCTATCCGTCTGGGAACACTATGGCAATGAGAAAATTCTAAACTTCAGCTCGTAACATTGCATGCAGAGAAAAATGGTTCACAGAGACTAATACAAATTATTTTGTCAGTGGAAATTGTTTTGAATAATCAGTTATTCAGTAATAAATTCTTACATAAAAGCGTTTCCAGGGTGCTGTAAATGTCGCCTCGCCAACCTTTGCGCCATGAGCTGATAACTGGCTACCCACCTTGTCAGCGGTTTCGTCCTTCACTGGATTAAATTTTAATGAAATTACTCGATGGAGGTACTTTAATCATGGTCTGGGGCAAACACACGCGCCGCCCCGGGAGCTAGCTCACTTTTGGGCGTGCAGGGTCACGGACGGTATCAAGGTTCAGGACCTGGCTGTGTGGCCGCAGAGAGAGAGAGAGAGAGAGAGGGGGAGAGAGAGAGAGAGAGAGAGAGAGAGAGAGAGAGAGAGAGAGAGAGAGAGAGAGAGAGAGAGAGAGAGCGGCCACTAAGTTCCTGTGAAGTGACCACTAATAGGCAGCCGGGGCTGCTGCCGGCCCGGCGCTGAGCTGCGCTGGGGGTGCGGGGTAGTGGAGGGAGGCCTCAAACCGCGAGGATTCCAATTTGGACTTTAATGTGCCGCCGACCGGGGCGTGGCGGCGTGGCGGCGTAGCGGCTCAGCACCGCGTCGCACGGCCTGACGAGGGGTCGGACCAGACTTTGAGCCGCCCCAGCAAATCCACTATCAGCGACAGCGACTAGACGTTTACGGGAGGACTTGGCTTGCCGGCAGTTCACTGACAAACCCTAGGCCGGGGGTGGGGGGATGCTGACCACCGCAAAAGTCCTCCCCCCCCCCAGTGATATGAATTAAAGACTTCCTGGGGCACTTAGTACGCACTACCACGAAGCTCAAAATGTAAGTAAATGTATGCGGGTTTAAGGAGAGGAGATGAGTTGACAATGTTGACTGTGTATCTGACTTGCCCTGTGCAACACGGGTCCCGTTCATTTGTTTTTCGTTATTCCTGCCCCCCCTCTCTCTAATCTTGGAGGATCTAACTGAGCTGCCGAACCCCCCCCCCTCCCCCCCGACTCCTCCGACCGGATTAAGACCACACCGGCCAAGTTTTGACCCGCCGGAATTGGAGCGTTCGTCCCCGCCCTCCCTCTTTCGCTATCATTATCCGCGCACTTTCAGCGCGCCAAAATGTTGATTTAAAAATTTCTCGGCCTCGGATCCTTTTGGACGCGGACTGTACCGAGGTCGTGATGCGAAGGCAACCAACGCGCACTTCCTCTCGGCGTTTCTTGAGACCCTCTTCTTGCCAGATTGTGTTGTCTCTAATTTCTGCTCCGATAAATGACCCTGGTTTCATTTCGAGATGCACCGCGTCTTGTTTGAGGACCCGGCTGTGTATATTAACGCTGAGGAGGCGGACTCGGCGTGGTAGGATGTGGGGGCAGAGAGAGAGAGAGAGAGAGAGAGAGAGAGAGAGAGAGAGAGAGAGAGAGAGGGGGGGGCGACAACACCAATTCCCTGCTCGCCAATTCGTACGTCCCGCCGAGAAGGTAAATACTCGGGACTTCTCAACAACGAGTGACACACTGTTTCTCTCTCTCTCTCTCTCTCTCTCTCTCTCTCTCTCTCTCTCTCTCTCTCTCTTGCTGCACGGGGGCGTTGACTTTCCCCCCACCCCTCGTACCCGTACACTTTCTTGATGATGCAAGCAAGCAGCCCCCCTTCCGTGTGACCGGCATATGTTTTCCTTCCTGAAAATCGTAAAACTTTTCCGCTCCTTGACGACGTCACGTGACCAGAGGATCTCGGCCGGGCACAGGGGGCCGGCCCTGACCGGCCCGCCAAATATTTGCCAAGGTGGCCTCCATCGAGGTGAAACATAAAAAAAAAAAGTTCGGCTGTGGATCTATTAAGTTTTCCCTCCGCCATCCAGGCGAGCCTTTCCCGTAGGAAATGCTACCCCAGAGTGGGGGGGCTTTTACTTTACGGATGTGGTTGTTCGCGTGCATGTATACTGTGTGTGTGTGTGTGTGTGTGTGTGTGTGTGTGTGTGCGCGCGCAGTTGCATACGCGGGGAGTGCACTCCGGGGGCCTACCGGTCCCTCGCTGCGTTTCACAGTGCAGAGCGTGACGGGTCGCATTGGCCGGGCCCGCCAGGCGTGCGATACACGTACCCTGTCTCGCTTTTGCTCTCTAGGTTTCCGTCCTTTTTTTTTTCTTATTTCTCCTGCGGAACTCCTTGGGACAAAGCCAGGGCCCCTCCTCGGATGGCGGCCCCCGTGACGCCTCACAGGCCCCGCCAGCAGGCGGACCCAGTGTACCGAGGGCCCCGGATGAGCGCACTGGTTCAAAGTTTGCCGTGACTTCTTCGACTCGGATTGAGATGGAGGGGGGGGGGGCGGGGAGGTGTTCGACCTTTTTCCTATTCCCTGGGTCTATCGGGAGAAGGTCACGAGGCAAAGGGTTCAGGGTCGGCATAAGAGTTAATATTTTTTTTTTTTTCGGGTTTTCTAATTGGCTTTTTTTTAAGTTTAGTTTTTTTTTTTGGGAGCAGAGAGAGAGAGAAAGACAGGTGAGAGAAAGAGATCAATGTGCAATCCAAAGCGAAGCGTGCTGAGTGGGCGTGCTGTATCTCTCGCAATGTGTCCCCTCCCCACCGCGGTGCAATTAGTACCTGTCCCCACGCGCCACAAGTTTTAATGCAATGAGGACAGCAGCCCCGTCCCCCCCCCCCGCGTACGAGAAAGAAAGGCAAAATAACAACAGAGACGCTAATATGAGTGTGCCCCCTCTCCCTCCAGATGGACACCGAGTTCCAACTTTAAATTAATGAAATTTTCCGCGCGGCGGAAAAGTTGCCTGTCCCAGTGTAGCAGGCCGAAAGGCACTTTTAAGACGACAAGCGAACGGAACATGAAAAAGACGACCGATAAATTCGTCAGAAACATGATGACATCCATCAGATGCACCTGTCTGTGTGTCTGCCTGTCAGGTGGGAGGGTCCAGAGAGCTTTCCCTGCCGCCGTGGTTGCGGTTGCCTTGCGGTGAGGGTGGGCCGTTGAGTCCCCCGGTCACAGTCAATATCCCGGCGAATTCCCGCCATTCCTGCCCCGTCTCGCCGAACGCGCAGACGGCGGCGGGCTCGCGGGGCCCCGCGGGGGGCTCGGCACGCAGACGGACACGAGAGGGGCGCAGTCTGGGTAACTTTGAGGCGAAATAAACAACTCGACGGTGTGCATCAACGACAAGGACCTCAAACGCCCGGGCTATTGGCACAGCCACCAGCCATGCGGTCCAGCGCGCACACACACACACAGCCCCTGGAATGTAGGCCGACAACAATGAGAGCAGGGCCGTCGACCGGAGGCCGGGGAGGGGGGGGGAGGGGGAAGGGGGGTTGCAACGACGCCGGCCAGAGAGCACTCCTCGCGAACACGACCCGTTTCTGTGCAATTTGGGTGAAATAGTGAAAACGCCAGCGGCGTGCCTGGAGTGCGTGCGAGGCGGCGCGTTACTTGCTGCCTCTCGCGGCAGTCGTCTCACACGTCAACGTTTATTCCCGCCGCCCCCTTTTGTACAGGCCCGCCGACCAGAACACCTCCAGTCCGGCTGCGCCAGCAAGTGCGTCCCACCCGGCCGGCGTGTCACGTGGTTCGTGGACGGGCTGACTCGTGCGTCGGGTTTACGCGCGTGCGTTCGCGAACCTGCAGTGGGCTGGTTCCCGTCTCTGTCTCTCTCGCACTCACGGGGCGTCGGGCGCTGCAGGCTGCGAATCCTCTCGTAAAGGAAGGCCCACCCTCCGCTTCACTGCCAGTCGCGCTGTGACGGCGAATGTCCCGCTGGAGCCGAGGCCGACTGGAGGCCGACTTGACCCGCGACGCCCCGCGTACGAGCTCGCCATGTCGTAAGGCCCGAACCCTGGCCTCCCAGCCGTAAACAGAGATTTTCGATTCAGCGGGGACCTCGCGGCTCGCCCCCCCCCCCACGACCCGCGAAAAAGACGTAACCAGCTGCCACGGCCTCTGACCGCTGCCCCCGACCCCACCCCGCCGCCGGCCACCAGCCGGACCCGACCGCGCCGTAAACCAGGCGCTAATGGAGGGGGTAAAGTGCACCAGGACATTCTAACGCTTTTTCGTCTCAAAAAAAAAAAAAAAAAATTAAAAAAAAAAAATGTTGGTGCTAACGATGATGTTGTAAACAAGAGGAAAATATGACCCCCGCACAGAGGCACGCCGCGGCAAAGTCAATGCCTGTACTTAATCCTCCATCTCGTCTCTGGCCGCCCCACCCTTCACCGCAAGCCAACACAGTTCCAATACCCCTCAAGCTCGCGGCGGGGCGGGGGGGGGCGTGGCGGCCACTTAAGGGATGATATCGGCTAAGAAGTTGGTCCGGCCGGCCAGCAGCTCGGGCGGTATCGAAGGGAGGGCACAAGGCCTGCCCAGGGCGGGGCCCTACCCCAAAAGGGCTACGGGCCCAGTGGGATCGTAACTTGGCCACCGGCCCGGCCGGCCACCACACCCCGCCCGCCCGCCGCGCCCGCAAAAATCGGCCCGTAACGTCCCTCCGGTTCACGTGCAACTCCTTAGCCTCGCCTAAGAGACCATCTCATACAACTCCCTCCGCCCTTTC